>CM052708.1:34363735-34425554 GCA_028551405.1 Uromys caudimaculatus | reverse complement strand
CGGGGAGGGGGAGGGGACACGGGGTTTCTAAAGAAAAGGGGAATCATCGGAAATGTAAATAAAATATCAAAAAATAAATAAATAAATAAATTAAAAAAAAAAAAAAAAAACCTAAAGAAAAAAAAAAAGAAAAGAAAAGAAAAAGTGGGAAACAGCCTTGAATTCACAGGCACAGAAAACAACTTTCTAAACAGAGAACAGATAGTTCAGGCATTAAGATCAACAATTAATAAATGGGACCTCATGAAGCCTGAAAGCTTTTGTGAGGCAAAGGACACTGTTACTAGGACAATGTCCAGCCAACAGAATGGAAAAAAATATTAACCAACTCCACATCCAAAATCTATAAAGAGATCAAGAAACTAGAAAAACCAAATGTTCCAATTAAAAAACAGAGAATTCTCAATATAAGAATCTCACATGGCTGAGAAACGCTTTAGGAATTGTTCACTATTGTTAGCCATCAGGAAATGCAAATGAAAACTAGTTCAAAACTGCTTTAAAATGCCATCTATACCTGTCTGAATGGCTACAATAATGACACAAGTGATAGGATGGGGAGCAGGGGAGCACTCCTCCATGCTGCTGGGAGTGCGGACTTATACAGTCACTATGGAAATCAATATGGTGGTACCTCAGAAAACTGAAAATCAATCTACATCAAACCTAACTATACTACTCTTGAACATATATCCAAAGAATTCTTCATCCTACCACAGGGACCCTTACTCAACCATATTTGTTGCAGCTTTGTTCATAGTAGCCAGAAAACTGAAACAACCTGTATGTCCCTCAATAGAAAAATTTGACATTTTATGTAAATTTTCACAATGGAATATTATTCAACTGTAAAAAAAAGAAAGAAAGAAAGAAAGATACCATGAAATTTGCAGGCAAATGGATGGAATTAGAAAAAAATCTTCCTGAGTTGGGTAACCCAGACCCAGAAAGACAAATATGGTGTGTATTCACCTATAAGTGGATATTAGGTAAATGATAACCAAGCTACAATCCATAGACCCAAGTAGGTTAGATAAAGAAGAGAGTTTTGTAGGAGGAGGTGATATGTGGACATGGCGTCTCTGTTAGCCATCCCTTGTAGCCAACTGAATTGCAGTCAACTGAGTTGGCCAAGGAGATCCCATGAAAATTCCCAAACAACCCAGGCTGATGCTAAGAGAAAAGGTTCTTCTCCATAAACTTACAGAGGAGCCCCGCTGCCGAAGACAGCATCTCTACAAATTGTTGAACATGGAACAGTTAAGGTGGTGCCTACATGAAGCCTTTTACCCTGTGTTCTAGTTTTTTTGGTTCAGAAAGATCTTCTGCAGGCTACTGAAAGAGAAATATGGACACTAACCCAGCCACAAAACCTTTGACCTACAATCTGTCCTGCCTACAAAATATGCCAGGCCACTGGTGGTGCAGAACTTGTGTGTGTGACCAATCAATATCTGATTTGACTTAAGGCCCACTTCACAAGAAGAAACTCATACTCAGCACTGCTGTGTAACCAAAATCCCAGAGACTAAATAGCCCAAAGTCCTAGGGTAAAACCAAACACCACTGGTCAAAATGAAAAAGAAAAATTCCTAATGATATTCTGCTATACTCATAGATCAGAACCTTATCCAGTAATCATCAGAGAGGCTTCCTCTTCCAGTAGATGGGAACAGAGGCAGAGACCCACAGTCAGACATTACCTAACAGAGGCTCTATATTAGAGGTTAAATCCTTCCTCTCAGAGCTCAAGGAATCCTGTGGAAGAGGAAGAAGGAAGATTGTAAGAGTCAGAGAGGATAGAGGACACCAGGAGAACATGTCCTTCTGAGTCACCTTGCAAGGTGCATATGAGCTTACAGAAACTGAAGCACCAAGTACAGGGCAAACATGGGTCTACACCAAGTTCTCTGCATAAATGTTATAGCTATTAGCTTAATATGTTTATGGAACTCCTGACTTTGAGAACAAGTGGGTCTCTGGTTCTTTTGCCTGCTCTTGTGACTCTTCCTCCTGTTGGGTGGCGGTGTCCAACTTCAGTATGAAAATTTATTATATTTTATATTGATATGTTTGGTTGTTATGTCTCAGAATCCTGTTCTTTTCTAATGACGGATAGAAGGGGGTATATCCAGAGAAAAGAGGAGGTGGGGAGGAGCTAAGGGGAGCAGAAGGAGGAGGAACTATAATCAGGATATAGTATATGAGAAAAGCATCTATTTTCAATAAAATATAAATAAGCAAATAAAATGATGAAAAATTACCTCAATAATGGAAATAATAATAACAACAAAATATTCAGATTGTTTTAATAGCACAGTAAAGTAATAGAAGAAATTATTGTTCCATTGAAAAAGAACTAAAAATTCTCTTCCAAGTGCTATTTTTGTGGATGTAAGTTGAAGCAATTTGAGGATTTTAGTTAAATACAAAGTATAAGGGAATCATTAAACAAGGCCTCCTCAGCCAAGTGTGTACCTCCAGCAGTCTATGCACAACATATATTTTTAAACCCATAAATAGTGTTCCAAATGGTTCTTTTCTCATTTTCATTTGGATTGTGCGCAGTAAAAGAGAGTAAGATATGCCTAAAACTAAATTTATGAAGCGTTTATTGACTGTGTTCTCTGTAGAAGATATTATTTCAGCAAAAAGCTTGAGACTTTCATGATATTTAATTGCAAGTGGCTCCAGGGATAACACACAATCATGTCTCTATTGTTTCCTCTCTTAAATAGAATGGATTTGGAAGAGATATTGTATTAGTCAACTGTTGCTGTGTAATAAGCAACTCCAGAACAATTTTCACTTATTCTCACATGTGTGTGTTGTTGGCAAGCTTGGAGTCAGTTGAGCTGTGTGAGCTAAGCTGAACTGGGCTCAGCTCCAAGGTTCAGAGTGATGAAGGGCTGGTCATGTGTCTTTTATCCTGCTTGGATGAGAATATTGTTTGGAACTCACCCTCTGGCAAACAGCACATGTGCAGGAGGGCAAGGCCATCAGGCAGGCTCATCCCAAGCCTCTGTGCCAACATCCCACAAGCAAAAGCAAGCCACCTGCCTGAGACTGAAGTCAAACAATCAAATAATGCTCTCTCACTAATGTGAGGGACACAAAATCACACAGCAAGCCACGTGGATGTCTGGCAGGATTGGCGAAGAGTGGACACCAGTAAGTTAATATTCCATAGATGCTTGCTTCCCAGAAATTGGCTACATATATACTTTGTGCTTAAAGTTAGAGTAACTATCATCATATAGTAAAGCGACATGTGCCATTCCTTAGAAATTTAAACTAATGTTTCTCTAAGATTTTGAAAATATCACCTATGATCTAAGCACTACAAGTTTCTCTACTAACCTTAATTCATGTCAGTGAATTTCAACTAAAAGTTTATTACACACGTCTACATATTAGGACCATTGAAAATCCCAATTAAAGAAAAACTAGTACAAGTTAATCTACATACTCATTGTACCTGCCCAATGCCTATTACTGAATACACAGTTGAGAGGGAAGCCACTGTTGCTGACAGTGTTCTGATGCTTTGTGTGCAATCTTTGCTGATCACTCAATCTTTTATCAGCTTGAAAGTTTCCTCTCATTCTGAGGTTCAAGTTTCTATCCTACATGCTTAATGTTTGTTTTGTATAGTGATTGTTCGGAGACCAGGGCAACCATAACATTTTGGGAAGAGATGCAAGAGTGTGGCAAGTCCCAGTCACTGCATACATCCTCAGCGTAGAGTGTGAAAAATGCAGTAGCCTCAGGCAGGTCTTTAGTCATCCAGGCCTTTAATAATCATAATAACAATAATCAATGAAAAAATATTTTTATTAAATGCTTACTGCTGCCAGGCACTGTAATTAATAGTATCCACACTCTTAATAGGGATCACTGATTCTCATATCCACTAAATGGCTAGAAATTAGATCTCTTTTATAGGTAGCAAACCAGGGTCTCAAGATAGCTACTAGTAATATAGAATTGTTATGCAGTTGGAAACCCAACATGGATGCCTATCTTGTTACTACAGTTTTGTAAATGACACTTTGATGTCTCTGTGAATTGTCTCAAGTTGATTTCTTTGTTGATCTTTTTATTTGATATATTAAAGAGTTGAATGCAAGAGTTACAATTCACCTAAAGCATTTGAAGACTGAAACTTCTTTGTCTTTCAAGAAATATTTATCAGCAATTGAGGCCCAGCAGTACCTCTGATAACCCTAAATTCTCAGGCGACTGAATCAGGAGCATCACAAGCTCATGGTCTGCCTAGACACCATGGTAACATTCTGTCTCAAAAACCAAAAGTACCAAAAAGGGTATGGAGATGGACTTTGGTGATAAACACTTACCTCAAATATGTGAAGTCCTTGGTTCAATTCTCAGTACCCACGGAAAAACTAAAAAGCAATATTTTGACTCCCAGGGAGGTTGGGATATAATAGATCATCTACTATGTAAGAACAAAGGAAATCAACTTTTCAGGAGAGCTAAAACTCCCTCTATGAAAGTGAAGTTTTTCCAGTATGAATATGTCAGAAGAAAGCAACTGAGAAGGAAGTTTGAATGAGAAGAATTGTAGACATTGGAGTCACATGCTAAACATGTCAACTTAACATGGAACAAATCTGATGAGTGTGGCAGGACTTCCCCCTAATGAACAAACATTACAAGGGACCAATCACTGGGTGAGTAGGCAGGACTTCTGGGTCAGGAAGAGGAAGAGGGAAGGAGGAGAAAGGGACAGCGGGAGCAAGGGAGGCAGACAGAATGTAGGAACCCAGAGGCTGTCGGTTTGAGTGGCGGATCCTGGTGCATCCACCACTCGAGGATTTAACATAAACTAGTTTATAGAATTAGGATGCTAGGTTCTGCGCCCAACGATTGTGTTACCTGTTGATTCTAAACTAAGATTGCATGGTGTTTTCCTTCACGGGACGACTCAATTGGGTTCCAGAGAAAGGTATGGCGGCAGAGTATGATGTATAAGAGTGCACCCCAGCCAGCCACGGGAATTTGGAAGTGTGGGGTGTGCTCGGCAACAGCCAGCTATGAGAACTTACCGAGCCAGGGGGAGGGAGAACAATTTCAGAGTTCTGAGTCAGAGAGTCTGCCGGTGCCTAGCCAGGGATTGCATGGGATGTCTTTTTTTTAATATTTCACACTATAGGTGGTACCCAACGTGGGTAAGATGAGTAAGAGGGACAGGCAGTACGTACAAACATTAGAGAGCAAGGGCTTGAAGCCATTGGCCTTGGATCAGACCCCAATTCCTCTTCTAAATGCTCTTCTGACCTTCGACAAGTTGCTTAGTCTCTGCACTCAGCCATTGCTCAGCTTTCTCTCCTGGACGATAGAGATCATGTTGGTATATTCTTTTATGAGGCTTTGCAGGTTAAAAGAGAGCACCTGAAAAATTAAATCAGTGCCAGACAGAGGAACATGTTGAGTGGGTGTCATTCTTTATTAGTCATATGATATTGGTAAAGTCTGGAGTTGGGTAGAATTGTCATTTTACAACCAAAACCAATCCTCTTTTCCATGATGTATACCCACATTCTGTGTGTCCCCAATGGAACCTCTCATTGGGTTGCAAAAAGGACCCATTCCCAATGGACCTTAACAGCCTATGGCCTCCTAGCTGACCATACTAGAAAACTGCCCTTTCCTTCCAGAAAACAAAACAAAACAAACAAGCGAACAAACCAAACCTGTGGACCCCTGATACCCTAAGAGCAGAAAGTTTATTAAACTCAGAACCCAAATGGTTAACAACAAGACTCCCCAGACCCCCTTTTTCTGGCACCCTAGGTTTATCTCACTAAAACTACCACCACCTTACAGATCATTATGAGAGCTAAGTGAGACAAACAAAAACAGCTGGCCCAGTGACTGACACATAATAGGGAGTTCTTAAATAGTCCTTTAAAAAGTTAAGATTACCCTCAGTAAGCACTGCTAGATGACTAATGACTTAAAATAAAAATCAAAGTAGGAGTTGGGGAATTAGCCCTCTCAGTATTCCACTGTTGCCTGTACCAAATCCTCTGATTCATTCCTGCCTCCTATGTTTGCTTTTTATGAGGTAGATAGGTCAGAAAGCATGACTCTCATATAGGAGTACAGTGCGGATTACAGTAATCACTATTAATAGCTAGCTTCAAATATGTAAGAAAATTGACTCCTGGTCAATTTCAAGAGGCTCAGTCTCTGGAAAACTGAATCTTAATTTATTTCTGCATGTCAGGAGGAGATCAGCTCCATGGTAGTCATTAAAATCATTTAAGTTCTCACGACAGAAGACTTTCTAGATGTACTCCTGAATCATTAAATATGCACCTATGTGGTGTCACTAGAGGTAAAAGACTTAAAGGCATTATGAGGAAAAAGAAGAGCAAAGGCACTAGCATAAAAACGTAATCCTATCAAGCCTGTTAGTAGGTAGAGATCCAGAACCTTTACCATCCCCTGTTGACTATACCGTGAAGGTAATGAGGGAATCATCTGCAGAGGCCAATGATGTACAGGCCACCAAGCTCAAGACAAAGCCTCCTTGGAGCTTCGTTTGTGATGCTGCACCTACCTCTCGGCAGGACAGCTAATTTCTCACACCAATCAATCCATTGCCAGAAATGCCAAGGAGAGAAATACAAGTCCCTGCTGCACACTCTTTCTTGTCTTTCCCCAGATTCTAAAGCTTGACACTGAAACTGATTTGCAAGCACAGGCAATCTCTGGGACGCTGGGAGTTTCCTCTCCCATCGCCCTTTGTTCCTTCAATCCTGAAGGGATCCTCCAATCAGACAGGAAATGTGACCCAGAAGTGTGGCAGCCCATCTGTGTCTTGTTGCAGGAAGAACAAGTGTGGCTGAGTCTCCTCTGCTTGAACTCACACATTCCATCTTCTGAGAAAGTTTTAAGCAGTCCTGAGTCATCCAGTCCTTTGTCCTCTGGACCAGCTTAGGGCATAGTCTTCAGGGATGCATTGCCTATAAACTGCTGAGTAGCATACATTGAGCCCTAAATTATATACCTTTCAGGGTGGGAGCATGGTATGGCTATTTCTTCATCACAGCTTTTTGGATGATAGTCTCTGTTTTTAGATCATAGCATCAGTTCTGATATGAATTATGACAATCTATTTAGTGGTCATATACTAGCCAATAGAGTGAACATGATCCAATCACATTAACATTAAGGGACTTAGAACTTTTCCTTTCAAACATAAAATACCAGCAAAATATTTTAAAAATAATAAGGCAAAAATATGTAGATATATCTATGTCAAGCCGGGCAGTCTTTGAGTAAACTCAGATGGTGAAAAGTATCACGTGATCTAATAATCATTCATTCACTCTCATTAATAATTCATTTGCTTTCTTGTTGAAATGGGACTTAAGGACAAGATAGTCAAAGATGCTGAAAGAGAAGAGCTTTGAGTTCAAACTAACAAGAAGAAGCCAGAAGGAACTCTGAGATGCCTCTGGCCAGGATGGAAATGTTGTTCATACACTTAGCAGAAGATTATTAGCTTCCCATCCCAACCCCAGGCAGTCTGTGAGCTAGAGTTTGTTGAGATAACAGGGTCTGGAGTTCAGATAGCCCTTGTGCCTGAGCCAGGTACACGTCCACCACTGATCAACAGCATAGGTCACAGTAAAGAGCAGCTTGAAGGTACCCATGGCCCCTCCCACAGCTGTGAGAGCCGGGTAATGTGATGAGCTGCTGCTTGGTAATGAAGACCAACCTGGAGGGAAGGCGTTGAAAATGTGACCTCCACTGCATATCTGTGGCTCTTCAAGTAGAAGTCAAAGATCTCCTCTCCACAGCATAACACCAAGTGAAAAAATAAACAGGCTATCATTACCAGCCTGGTCTCTTTGGCTGGTGAGGCCTTTGAATGTGGAGTACATATTTTCATGACTCCTATATTCAGGAGCAAAACAGCCTCTATGTCTCTGTGGATTAATATTTTTGGATACATGTCTCTGGTATGAAAAGCTTAGCATGCCGAACACTCTGATACAGGAGCTTTTGCCTTGCAGCAATGATATAAGCAACATAATAAACTCACAGGTTATTATGGTTCAGATCAACAAGATAAAGTCTTTTTTTTTTTTTTCAGATAAAGATTTCTATACATTTTTCTGCCCAAGCAAAACTAACTAAAAACTCATCACCAGGAAAGAGATTAAAACACACTCAAATAATTTCTCCTGGACCATCTTTCTGTCTGTGCCTCCCTCACACTCCGTTGTCTATCTTCCATTGTCTATAGTTGCCAGCAAGTAAACATCAATGCTGAAGCAGGAACAAAAGGAAAGAGAAACATATATTTATGTAAACATGTATTGATTCAACTAGGAAGAAAGTCCGCAGCTTTCAGCTTCGGAGTCACAAATCATTATGATCAGAAATGCTGATGTGCCAGGAATACATGAGAGCTTTCCCCTGCCATCACAGTACGGGCCCATTGTGTCGCTATAGTTAAGCTGGGAAACATTAAAAATAGTTTTCAGCTTCCACTTATCCTGTGCTATTTTGGGGAAGGGAGGACACAATAGCGTTGAGTCCTGGCTTATGCATTCGGCTCCACGTTCAGTCACATTTGGAAAAATCCAAGGGAGGCCACATCACCTTTCCAAACATGAGAAAACTCTGTTCTTCCCCAAGATGACCCGAAATGTTCTAATTATTGGTTATTCCCTCTGGTCGGTGATGCAGCCAACAAGCGCATAGGGTTCAGTGAACCCACAAGCACACAGCTGTTATCTTTGACTTGTGGCCAAAACAAAAATTGGAACAGAATTTACCCAGACAAGTGTAAAGGCTTCTGTTTAAAGCAGCTATTTTCTAAGCCAGATAAACAGCTTTGAAATGGAGAAGAAATGAATCCTTTTCAAAAATGTCTGAATCAAAGCGAGGTCAGTGTGCTGAAGACAAGATGTTAACGTAGATTAACCACACGGCTGCGCAGGCTCCCAAAGCTTCTAGTTCCTGGACTTCTTTTGTCAACAAGTTTTGTGTTTAAAAAACAACTTTCAGCACTGGCTATGTTTATTAGTTCCTTCGCAGTATACAACTCGAAGGGTCAGCAAACTGTTAGCCAGCGACTGCATGAACCAGTGGCCTATTTTGGCCAATGTTATCAGAGGCTCTTATGTGGAAGTCTGGAAGAGAAAAGAAACAAAGCAGATTTCCTTTGAGTCGGTGTTTCTGGCCTTTGAATTTCTTTGAAGAAACATTAACAAGTGCTTCATTTTTTATAAGTGGCAGAGGGCCTGGTAAGCAACGGTGGTGGGAGAAACAGGAGGAAATCACCCTCCCTGTTCCTTACACAAATACTGTGTGCCTGTGCTAATCTGGCAATCCATCTTACGATCACCAAACAGCACCGAGCAAGGAAGCAATTCACACTGCAATAGTGCTCCTCCGAGCTTTTCATAGCTTGATGCCTATTGCAGCTGCTTATATTGTACCAGCAGGTGGGTATAAAATAGCAGATTCCAGAGCCTATGGAAGCCGGGTCCCAGGGTAGAAGAGGAGATGATTTTTTTCCGGTAGAGTGAATATGCATATCAATGTACCTGAATGGAGAGCTGGGTCCTGGTGAGCTGTCATCGACAGCAAATCCATCTGCACTTCCATCTCAAGTGGTCTATTTTGGCGATAACAAGGCTCCTGCAGCAAGGGGTTGAAAAGCCTGCTTTTCTTGATTCCTGCAGGGCCCGCAGACCACGGCAGCCTTGAGCCCATCAACTTCCCTTTATTTCCAAATTCTCCTCTCCCTCTTCATTTGCAGCAGTCATAAAATAAATAAATAAATAAAATCTTGCCAGTTTTGAAGTCCCGGCTTTTGCAGATAGTAAGTACCAGGTAGCCAGACAAGAAGCCTCATCACTAAGCATAGATGGCCATTCTAAAAATCCTCCATCGTTAAGGCAATCAGCTGCATAATTGGGGTCAACTTCATACCCAATGGGTAGGGATAGTTATCAGAAGTCCATCAAGCAAGTGGATGGGATGTCTCAAACCTACAAGCATTGAGCTTTTCCCAAAATAACAAGAAGTGACAGCTGAAGTCATGCTTAACAGAATCGGTTTTAAAATGTGAAATGGGGTTTAAATGTTGCACTGCCTTCCTATGGGGTGTGAATGTGGCTCAGAATCCAGGAGCTGAGATCTCTAGTAAAGCCAAGACCCTTGCTTTGTCCTCTGCTTATGAGAACTGGTTATCTCTAGATAATACTTGAAAGAACTATGACCTGTGAGCATCAGATGGGTAGGTGGCCAAGGCTATGTAAAACGACCTCTCAAGAAAGAGCTTTAGTGAGCTTCCAAAGTGGCAGAGATGTTTACCTGGCCATTTGTTTATAGCAGACAAGCAAGGAACTTATTTCTGCCCTCCTTTCCAGTTCCAGAACCATGTGTTTCCTGACATTAGTTGTCCCTTTACTTGGTCCTTCTATGGATTCGCTTTTTTTTTTTTTTTTAATTTTTAAACAATTCTTTAATACTTGAAAGCCAGCATATGTTTTGTGTAAAGGATCACAGTGGGTTAAAAGTATGTGGATCATTCCATCTCTGTCACAACCACTTAACTCTGACATTTCACTTGAGCATGCTAGGCAGCCAGAGTTAATGCACAGCAAAATCATGTGGCTGGGTTCAATAAATTATATTTACAAAATATATTTAGGGTTAGGTTTAGGTTACAGCCACAGTTTGAGAATCCCTTTCTAACATACTACATCTTGCTCAAGTACATTTTTATTTGCTTCTCTACACTTTGATAACCTGCTATAGATTGATGATTCCCTGATTAGTTCACACCTTCCACTGTCTCTGCCCTTGGGCTGGCCTCTCCTACAACAAATCTTATGGATGACATAAATCTTTCCTAGGGTTTTATGTTGAAGTCCTAGCCCCTAAGAATGTAATCATATTGGAGATAAGGTGGTTTGTTTTTTTTTATTTAATTGGTTATTTTATTGATTTACATTTCAAATGTTATCCCCTTTCCCAGTTTCCCCTCTGCAAACACCCTATTCTATCCCCCCTTACCCTGCTTCTATGAGGGTGCTCCTCCACCCACCTACCCACTCCTGCCTCACCACCTTAGCATTCCTCTACACTGGGTTATAAAGCCTTCACAGGACCAAGGGCCTCCCCTTCCACTCATGTCAGATAAGGTCCCTTCAGCTCCTTCAGTCCTTCCCCTAACTCCTCCATTGGGGTCCCTGTGCTCAGTCTGATGGTTGGCAGCGAGCATCTGCATCTCTATTGGTCAGGATCTGGTAGAGCCTCTCAGGAGACAGCTGTATCAGGGTCCTGTCAGCAAGCACTTCTTCACATCCACAATAGTGTCCGGGTTTGGTGGCTGCATGTGGGATGGATCCCCAGGTGGGGCAGTCTCTGGATGGCCTTTCCTTCAGTCTCTGTTCCACTCTTTGTCCCTGTATTTCCTTTAGACAGGAGCAATTCTGGGTTAAAATTTTGGAGGAAACACAAACATCCCTTAAAGAATTACAGGAAAACACAACCAAACAGGTGAAGGAATTGAACAAAATCATCCAGGATATAAAAATGGAAATAGAAACAATAAAGAGATCACAAAGGGAGACAACCCTGGAGTTAGAAAACCTAGGAAAGAGATCAGGAGTCATAGATGCAAGCATCACCTACAGGAGATAAGGTGTTTTAAAGAGTGAAATGCGGCCATTAGAATGGGCCTGAATTCTGAACAGCTAGTGGACTTATAAGAAGAGACACAAAGAGTGTACACACACAGTAAAACCTATGTGAAGAGAAAAGCATGTAGCCATCTGCAAGTCAGAGAAAGAGAAGCCTCAGAAGATATCAAATCTACTAGCACCTTGCTCTAAAAATTCTATGACGGAAAACTATGAGAAAACCAATTTCCGTTGGGTAAGCCCCCTAGTCCGTTCTAGTCTACCAGGACAGCTCTTGAAAAGTCATGTAACAGACCTTGGAAGAAACATGATTTTCTTGGGTCAATAGACAATAGCAACCATGATGTTAATAAAGACTCAAAAATTATTCATGGCTGATCTTAAGGCCTCAGCCAGCAACCTTATATACATTCTTAAAAAAACAAAACAAAACAAAAAAAAAAACAAAACAAACAAACAAAAAAAACTTTTGGGATGTGTATTTCTTTATTTACATTTCAAATGTTATCCTCTTTCCGGTTTTCCCTCTCCTGCTGCTTCTATGAGGGTATTCCCCAGCTGACCCACTTCTGCCTCCCTGCCCTGGCATTCCCCTACACTGGGGCATTGAGCCTTCACAGCACCAAGGGGCTCTCCTCCCATTGATGCCCGACAAGGCTATCCTCTGCTACATATGTGGCTGGAGTCATGGGTCCCTCCATGTGTACGCTTTGGTTGGTGGAGCTCCCCCTGGGAGCTCTGGGGGATCTGGTTGGTTGATATTGTTGTTCTTCCTATGGGGTTGCAAACCCCTTCAGCTCCTCCAGTCCTTTCTCTAACTCCTCAATTGGGGACCCTGTGCTCAGTCCAATGTTTGGCTGCAAGCATCCACCTCTGTATTTGTTAGGCTCTGACAGAGCCTCTCAGGAGACAGCTATATCAGGCTCCGGTCAGCAAGCACTTTTTTTTTTTTTTTGATACTTTATTTACAATTCCAATGTTTCCCCCTTTCTAGGTCTCCTGTTTGGAAACCCCCTATCCCCTCCTCCTCCCCCGCCTCTATGAGGGTATTCCACCTCCCACCCACCTGCCCACCCACTCCCATATTCCCACCTTGACATTCCCCCTTTACTGGGCCCTCTAACACCCTCAGGCCCAAGGGCCTCTCCTCTCTCCCTGATGGCCATCGAGGCCCTCCCTCTGCCACATATGTGGTCCGAGCCATGGGTCCCTCTATGTGTATTCTTTGGTTGGTGATCCAGCCTCCAGGAGGACCGGGGGGTCAGGCCAGTTGAGACTGTTGCTACCTCCATGGGACTGCAAACTCCCTCAGCTCTTTCGGTCCCTTCTCCATCTCCTCCATCTGGGACCTCACTCTCAGTCCAGCGGTCAGCAAGCACTTCTTGGCATCCACAGTAGTGTCTGGGTTTGGTGTCTGTATGTGAGATGGATCCCCAGGTGGGGCAGATTCTGGATGGCCTTTCCTTCAGACTACTCCACACTTTGTCTCCGTATTTCCTCCCGTGAGTATTTTGTTCCCCTTTCTAAGAAAAACCGAAGCATCCACACTTTGGTCTTCCTTCTTCTTGAGCATCATATAGTCTGAGAATTGTATTTTGGGTATTCTGAGCTTTTGGGCTACTATCCACTAATCAGTGAGTGCATACCATGTGTGTTCTTTTGTGATTTGGTTACCTCACTCAGGATGATATTTTCTAGTTCCATCATTTGCCTAAGAATTTCATGAAATCATTTTTTTTTAATAGCCAAGTAGTTCCATTGTGTAAATGTACCACATTAGCTCCATTGTGTAAATGTACCACATTAAATATTCTTACGACCTTTGTGGCTAGACATCTCACCACCTCAGTAGGCAAAGTGAACCCCAGATGCCACTGTCTGGCTGAGTGATAGCTGTTCACAAGTGAATGAGGTAACCACACTGAGCTCAGCAGAAGAGTCCCAGGTCAGAACAATGTTTCTGACCTGTACAGAATGTTGTCATTGTTGGCAACCCCTACATCTGAGTGGTTTCTTCCACACATTAGATATGTTATATAATTAATTACCATATCTTATCTACCCCAATACTAAGTCCATCCTATTTTTCTCCTTCTTACTTCAGGTCAATGAAAGCTACACTGTGTTTTCAACCTTCCTCTGCTTCTTCTACCCATTCAGTATCTTAGTCTGGTAGGTTATCCATTTACAACACCACTTTCTGCTAGGGAAGTGTATTTATTTTTATTGTTACAAAAACAAATGCTTGCCAAGTTAGCACAGTTCCTAGTAATGAGAACTTTGATATTGGTCTGGTCTTGGTAAAATCAAGGAACCAGGACTACATTACTTCAAGAATGTTTTGCAGGCGGGCAGGTGGGCTGTTTCTTTTCTGATACAAAATAAAGCATAATTCCCATCCTTGCTCCTGTAGGGCTGTTATCTATTTCTTTGCTGGCAGTTGGCTAAGTTTCTTCATAGTGCGCAGAGGTCACCCCATCTTGGCTTGTAGTTTCTTTCTTCCATCTTCAAAGCCAACAAAGATTGGTCAAGACCTTCTCACACTTGAGATTTTGACATTTGCATTCATTTTTCTCTTCATCCATTACTTTCCCTGACTCTAGTCAGAAAACAATTCTCTGCTATTAAGAGGTCATGTAATTTGCCCACATACTTCCCCAGTCTCCCAATAATCAAGGATAGTTGTACCATCTCAGGAACTACACACTTTATCCAGTTTTCAAAGTTCCTTTTGCACATAAAATATTCCTGGAATATTTAGAGATTCGGATGTAGATATCATAAGACAGTGGGGCCATTGATTCTGTGTATCACAGTTCAATTTGTGACAGTGAAATCAGAGACTTAGTTCTGACCAGTTCTCAGCCACAACAGAATTTCTAAGTAAACACCTGAAAATCCTTTGTGGCTAATCTCACTAGCAAGCTTCACAGTAGGCCAAGGGCTCAGAATTGTTACTTGTCTTTATTGCAGTCTCCACCCACATCTCCGTACCTTACCATCACCATAGCTCTTATCCACACTTGGTTGTAAATTAGCCACACGATTTTCTAAATATGAGTTTTCAAGTCCCTGCAATCCCTATGTGTTGAGCTAATGAGTACTAACAGGTAGTCATTTTTTTTCTATCTCAACTGCTTCAAATTCTTAAAAGCTGTCAAGTTTACATGTAAGATCCCATATCAGGAAAGTGCCAGGGTTATAAGAAATCGTTCCAAGTTCCCATCCCTATGTACTTAGAATTTTTTTTTTCAAACTGCTTGATTGCAGTCTATTAAAGCTACCCGCAACCACTCTGTATTAGTTAGGATGCCTTCAGCTGCACGTAAAAGAAACCCTGATTTAAACTGGCATGTGTGGTATGAAAGATGACTAGTTCGCATTATAGGAAGCACCGACTCAGATCATACTTCAAGGTTAGTTAATTCTGTGGCTCAGAAAAATAATCAACAGCTCTGTCTCATTCTCTCTCCACCCTGACATTCTCAGTACCGTGAGTGCCATGAAGCTGGTCTCAAGATCTTTATAGCTTTTCCTGGCTTTGGAACACTTATAAGCACATCCAAAGGAAGAAAGGCAATTACTTCTTCATCAATTTCTTGGTTATGAAGAAATGTTTTCCCAAAAGACCCATAGTAGGCATTGTCTATGTCAGTGGCTCTTAACCTGTAGGTTGCAACCCCTTGGGAGCCCAACAACTCTTTCACAGGGGTCTCATATCAAATATTCTGCATATCAGATATTTATATTATGATTCATAACAGTAGAAAATTAAATTTATAAAGTATCAACTCATCACAACCTAAGAAATGTATTAAAGGGCCACAGCATTAGAAAGGTTGAGAACTACTGCTCCACGATTTCAGCAGAAGAATTGAGTTAATTTTAAGGTCTAACAAGGAAATGTAATCCTCCTACCGCTGCATCCTTTGGCAAATTCTACCAGCATGCGACACCACAACCAGTGCTATGGACGGCTCACAAAAAGGGGCCTATAATGACTGCCCTCTGAAAGACCCAACAAGCAGCTGAAAGAGTCAGATGCAGATACTAGTATAAAAGCCTGGGACCCCTGTAGTTGAAATGGGGGAAAGCTGGAAGAAGCTGAAGAGGAGGGTGGCCCCATGGGAAGACCAGCAGTCTCAACCTGATCTTGACCTGGATGCCCAAGATCTCTCAGACACTGAGCCACCAACCAGGCAGATTACACCAGCTGATATGAGGCCCCCAGCACATACACAGCAGAGGACTGCCGGGTCTGGACTCAGTCAAAGAAGATGCACCTAACCCTCAAGAGACCTCTTGGAGGCAGGAGGAGGAGGTGTGGGATGTGGAACAGTCAGAGGGTAGACTGGGAGGGGGATAAAGTCTGGACTGTGAAAAAAGATTAAATTTAAAAAAAAAAAATGTAAAGGGAAGATTCCACCACTGACCTGAGGCTCACAAAGGTTAAGAGCCAATGCTGACCATGATTTATGATTCCCACCTCTACCTTCAAGAGAGGATGAAGTAAAAAACAAAACAAAACAAAAACAAACAAACAAACAAAAAACCATCAGGGAATGTGAGCATACAGAGCACTGAGTTTTCTTTTATTAACCCTTTTGACTACCAGGCACTCACAAGTAGCCTCTCCCAGCCCCCCTTAGCCTCCACGGAATCTTTCCCCTTTGTTTCAATCACTTGGTGGCTTGCTTTGCTATAGGCTCCTTTTCCTCCCATACTATAGCATGTCGGTTTCCTATGTTCACAATTTAAGTCTCTCTGACTGACATGGAGCCTATCACATAAAGGGTCCTCTAAATTTTTATTGAATAAACAAACAAGTTAAAACCCCCAGAGCCAATCAGATCTCTGGCACCAGAGATGAGATCCACTTTCTCTAAACCATATGGCTCTGAGAGAGAGGGTAGATTGCTATATGGAAAAGATAGATGGCAGAGTAAATGCCAAAAATAAATCGACATCCTCACTTAACTTGAGACAGATTTTCTACTTATTGGTTTTTATTAATATTTGCCCTCCCTACATATAGAATACTGGTTTTTTTTTTCTTTAAGTTTAAGACTTTTGTAACACCACTAATATTGACACATGGGGTAACTTTGAAAAAAAAGACTGAAACTCGGTTATGTTGGATCTTTAAGCAGTTTAACTGGTCTCAAGTACTCTTGGATTCCGAAGAGTTCTAATCCGATCGAAACAGAAGAAACATCTCTTTACAGATCTAACCATGCTACAATAACATCCTTATAACTCAAGATGATATAATCTTGTTTGTTCCCAACTCCAATATAATGATCAAATACTTCGTTAAGAATCCTGGGGTTCTTTGTTGATTTATTTGCTTTCATTGAAGAACAGTGTTAGGGATAGATGGGTCTTATTATCTACTTTAGTTTTATTATATAAATAAATGTACTCATTTATTCAGCTCTGCTATGCATGCATGCAGTCTTTCAGAATTTCTAACTCATAACCCTGTGAGAATCACACTTACTGCCTACAGTTTATCTACATGGTTATATTTGTCTTAACAATATTCAGTCAAAATTCTGTTTGCTCAAATTATTTAGTTGGTTTGTATTTAGGGTAGTTCCATGTAAACAAACTTTTAGGATCTGCTTTATAGTCCTGCTTTTATATGCTTAGCTTAAATAAGTACTGAATGTATATTGTGCCCAATTTTTATAAAATTAAAGCTCTTCATTGCAGCATAATAGGCTTGACTCTTGAGTATATTGTATTTATACTTTATTATTTTTCTATACAATACTTTGGATGCCTGAGATGATCATTATAAATTTCGTTTTATTTATTCTAAATTTGTGTTATCCCCTGATGTAGTATATTGGATTGCTATAGTTCACAACTTCCAGCTATAAAATACAAAGCAATAAAAAAATCTTTTAATTAATGTACAGATATGCAAAGTTTGTAATTAAATGCAAAGCTATAATTGGACCCAGTGCCCCATCTAACACAAAACAGTAAAAGCACTGAACTAGTAGTAAGAAAGAATAGTTAGGATATATATTCAGTCATTGGGGTTGAATGGTTATTTATAGTAACTTAAAGAACAAACAGTATTCTATAATGTAGGGAGGGCAAATATTCATAAAACCCATAAGGAGAAAATCTGTCTCAATTTATCATTGCAGGGAGGATAAGGTCTACTGTACTCTTGACACACTAAGGTGGGAGGATAGACAAATTTATGGATGTAGGCTGTAGAAATAACTACAGCTGTTAGCTGTGATATACCCACATACACCCCTACACACACAGTGGAACATACACAAACACAACTGCACACATGCACACCTTCATTACGGAGAACCTTACGTCTCTACTGCCACTTGCTATTGTTCCACAGATTTTCATATAACTCTTCTGAGTCTTCCCACAAACAAAGTTGTTCCAGCCTTGTACATAATCATTTTTAACTGTGCCATCAACTGTCTAGCAGTGCTTTTTTATGAATAACTTATTTCCATTTTTTAAAATAGTGATTTAAGAGTTCTTTGTTTTGTATGAAATAGGCAGTATCCTCATTATTTGATGATGTTAATTTTAGGATCTATTTGATCTATTGCTTCTCCTCTAGTCTTCTGATGAAGTATTAAAGGTCAATAGCCATCCACACAGTCCCCTACGCTGGGGAAATCCATCATTCCTGTTTTTACACTGAGGCGATTCAGTTCATCAACAAGTCCTCTTAGTTCTGTCCCCAGAGTGCCACTGCCAGAGTGCCACTGCACGGATTCATCTACATCTCCTGGACTCTAGAGCCACAGTGCTAATGCAGCTGGTTATCATCTATAAGTGACAGCTACAGTTGCTCCCAGCTCTTCAACCTACATCCATTCTCCCCTATTTTCTTCAATGGAACCCATGTCAGTGATTTTTCACAAACATAAAAGTTGCAGCCTTACTCCTGTGTTTTAAAACTATTAAAGGTTTCTCATTTCTTTGTGGAGGAAACATACTCGTTCTCATCCCTTGGGGGAACTCATTCAACCCAATGCCTCATTTCTTCTCCAAAATGAATACCCCAACTCCTTTTCAATTCTTGGGACATATCTTTCATCTTTGGGATCTTTGTCCATCCCTTCCTCTTTGAGACAGCTGTTTCATTTTTACCCATCATTCGTATTGCCACTGAAATGTCCCTTAAGAAACCTTTCTTGCGCCCACCTCATGCTGTGGAGTACCTCTCAGACATTCTTAACACAATGGAATTTTCTTTATTGTACTGGTTATAGTGGACATTTTACACTTGCCAGGATAATTACATAGTTAATTCCTTTCTTATAATTATAATTTCTTATAATTACTTCCCTTACTGGACTACAGTTGGATTTTCTCTAGTCTCTTCAGCCCCTAACAGAGCTAGTACTCAGGACTTAGTAGGTAAGCAATGGATATTTATTGAATAAATACTGGGTAGAAAAAAAATCCTGAAAAGGCAGAATGTTCATTTATGCCTTCTTTATCAGCCATCCATAGCAGGTGGAATAAAAACCTGGTCCGTCCACATGAACCTCCTATTGTGATCCCCAAAGTTCTGCTGTGCTCAAGACAGATAGAAACCCTGCAGCAACCTCACAAAATGCCTCTTAGATATGACCTGCATACAAAGCAGAGAGCAGGAGAGAGCTGCGGAGCACAAAGCCCGCAGCCTGTTGACATCCATAAAACACAGGCTAGCTCTGTCTTTGACCCTCTCAGGTCCAGTAAAATATGGTAAAGATGCAGAGAAGAGATAGGGCTGCTTTCTTGGGATGATTCCAGGCACTTAAATATATGACCAAATTTGAATGTGCGGCCATTCAACAGCCATCCGATATTACCTGATAATGTGTTATCATCTTTGCTACCTAAAAGAGCCCAGACTAAATGTTGCAACAGTGACTTTTCTTCTTTTCTGACATTTCCAGGTGAGACATCTCAGTGAGATAAAAATAAGGGCAATGTTTCCTGACCTTTGTTCTCCAGTTGTATGCACAAATACATGCATTGCATGCACACAAAGAGAGAAAGAGAAAGAGAGAAAGTGTATGTGCATTTTAAAAAGCTAAATTCACTTGCTCTAGACATCTAGGCTGATTGTATTTCCTGGCAACCAGAAATAGTGCAATTACAAAGACAGGTGTGCACTTATCTCTCTGTGCTGACTCAGAGTTATTAGGGTACATGCCCAGGAGGATAGCCGAATCATATTCTAGTTCTTTTTTTAGTTTTTTGAGTGACTTCCATAATGATTTCCATTGTAATTATACAAGTTCCAAGTCCCACCACCAATGAATAAAGGGTTCTCTCATCAGAATTTGGTGTTGGTTCTTTTCTTGATGATAGCCATTCTGACAAGTGAGAGATGCATTCTCAAAGCAGTTACAATTTGTGTTTCCTTGATGGAGAAGAACCTTGAGCACTCCTAAAAACATTTATTGTTTAAGTCCTTTGTACATTTTTAGATATTTATCCTCTGCCAAATGTATAGTTGGAAAATTTTCTTCCACTCCATAGACTGTGTCTCCACTCTGCTGATCATTGCTTTTGCTGTACAGAAAATTTTCAATTTGCAATCTCACTTATCAATTCTTGGAGTTATTTCTTTCCATTGTTGTTGTTGTTGTTGTTGTTGTTGTTTTCAAGGCAGGGTTTCTTTTGTGTAGCTCTGGCTCTAGCTCTGTAGACCAATCTATCCTCAAGCTCATAGATATTTGCCTGCCTCTGCCTCCCGAGTGCTGGGATTAAAGGCGTGCGCCACCATGCCTGCCTGGGTTATTTCTGTGTAGGAATCCATCTCAGAGAATCCTTGTCTGTACCTGAATCTTGCTGTATCTTCACCAATATTCCAAGTATAGTATTATTCACAGAACTAGATAAACAGCTCTAAAATCCACATGGAAACACCAAAGACCACAATTACTACCTTACTACCTGCCTACACACACACACACACACACACACACACACACACACACACACAGACACACACACAGAGAGAGAGAGAGAGAGAGAGAGAGAGAGAGAGAGAGAGAGAGAGAGACCCAGGCAGAATGAGCAATGCATTAAGTACCACAATACCTAATCTCAAAGTATAGTAGAGAGACATAATAACAAGAATAGTATGCTACTAATACAAAAAACAAACAAACAAAAAGGACATGAAGAAGAACACAATAGAAGATCTAGAAATAAACACACAAACCTAGAGGAACTAATCTTTGCAAAAGTGTCAAGAACATACATTAGAGAAAGTACATCCTCTTTTACACAGGGTACTGCAAAAACTGAATAGCCACACATTAAAGCATGAAACTATACCCATATCTCTTACCTGCACAAAATCAAATCCAATAATTCTTAACAGTTCTACTCAGGCCTGCTCATCTTTACACTTACTGTCAGCTTCTCAACCTTACCTTACTGAACTATAGCAGTAGACTCCAAATTCATCTCATAGTCTCTATTCTGTCCTTCCTGAAACATGTCTTCCAGAGTTCTTCTCTGCTCCTGCTTCGTAAAGGACATACTTTGGAAGAAATAGCAAAGTTCTTAGCATGTCATACAGGTAGCTCACACTCTAAAGAACATCATTCTCCCCTGGTGATGAGGATGTCAATTAGATATCTTTTGTGAGACATTGGTGGATGTGTACATATAAAATGTTTAAAAGTGAATCAGAAACAAAAACAATGTTTAGAAGTAATAGATAAATCACCCTAGCAAGAATTCAATAAGGGTTCAATAACTAAATGATAACTGCGTAGTTTACCAGAACATGTGATGACTCATTTATTCTTGGTTGCCCGTCAGAACTAGAAGCTGGAAGCTTTCTCTCTGTTGGCTCTCTTTCATAATGTTGGAAGTTGTTATGCGGGCAGAGAAGGGAGCATAAACCTTACTTGCTACAGTAGCAACTTGTAGGCCAAACTGTCTTCTAAATATTTATCTTTAGAGCCAGGCGTGGTGATAGACACCTTTAATCCTGAAACTTGAGAGGCAGAGACAAGGGGAGTTCACTGCCAGCATGGTGAACATAGTGAATTCCAGGACAACCATGGCTACATAGAGAGACACTGTCTTAAAAAAAAAAAAAAAAAAAAAAAAACCTAAATGAATAAACGGATATTGATGTTTAACCCAACAGATAATTACTGCTCTTAGCTTTGGTCAGAAAAAGTTCTTTCGCCAGTACACGATGGTTAATAAGAGAATCATAGCTGTTCAAGGTACTGAGAATAAGTGAATGGTGAGTGTTCTACCCTAAACAGAACATGAATGTAAATCCCTCTATACATGGGGGACATTACGGAAGAGGGAACAGAGACAAATACGAGTTCTACTGTGAAGAGGAAATTCTGTCTTTGACTTGCCATTGCATTCATGAACTCACAAGTAGCAGTGGTTGCTTACACGGTGGCTACCTGAGCCTGTGCCCATCAGCATTTTATTCATGGATTTAGGAGAAGAGCTTATAAGGCCTGATCCTTATCAAAGATCCATGAGCAGTCAGTAGCTGCTGGGGAGCAGGGAGTCATTGCCTTCAATGGTCTAACTACTGGAGAGTTGTCAGTCTTCAATGGATTGTCCTGTGGATATGCCAACATGGGCAGCCCTAGTTAAACTCAGTGGATCACAAACCAAAAAGGCATGAAAGACTGAGGAAGGCAGGGAAGGGGTAAGTGGAAACAGAATGTATTATATACATTATGAAATTACCAATTGAAATTAAAATAAATCTAATATAAAAACAAAAGATAGGCTCCCTCAAATCTCAGAGTGGAGAAGCCCGGACAATATAGCACAGTTGAGCTCCAAACCCACTGTACTGGAGAGGGAAGTGTTGGTATGAAAGCACTGCAGGCCTTCAAACATCCAAAGATGAACTTCTGGGTTGGTGATTTGCAGTAGAAAGCACATGGGCTATGAGATTTCTTTCTTCCTTTACTATTTTTACATCTATTGGGAATGATTTGCACACTATTTCTTTTTTTGAAGTCTTCCACGATAGATGCACACCAAGTAAGAACTGCATGGCACACACTGGAATCTCAAGTTATGAGTGATGTGAGCTGGGTAGCTAACTGATGATGAGAAGATTATGATAAAGATGGACTTGTTGGTTAGTAAAGCCCTGTTAGTTATCCATTCACTGTATTACCTAGGCTTGCTGTAACAGAGCTACAGCTTTTGTGACCTATAAGAATTATGAAAACACATCTATCCTGTGTGTCATAAGTGACACACCCCATCTCTATCAGAGACACTACAAAATGTGTGCTGTGAAAAGACATCTCTGCAATTATGTAACAACATCCAAAACAGCCCAAAATTCCATTCTGGAATCAGCCATTGCTATTTATGTAAACCCAGCCGACAGAATACTTATTGTTTCCAAAAATCTTCCACGGAGGCAAGATACAGCCACAACTTTCAGCCTCCAAATCCTAACCTCCTGCCTATAGAATTGAATCACTTCAATAATTATGGTCAGAAAACTAGATTTTTCAAAATATGGACTATAATGGCAAAATGCTTATTGTTCCCCCAAATCTCCCATTGATGCAGGTTATAACTGCAGTATACAACCTCAAGGTCCAAAACTATGTCAATGATGCAAAAATATAACCATCTTTTGGTAATCATGGCCAGAAAAGAACTTTAAAAAAAGAGTAGAGAAGCCATTTGTTGTAATTTAGACTATTATTTTTATTTCTGACTGATCTAGGATTCAGGAAAAAAAATATAATACCATTGGATTATCTATATAAAGTATATAAAACAAAATAAGATGCTTATTATAGTGCCTAGCACAGAGTATAGAGTAGTCACTGTCTACTATTGATGGTGCTGTTATTGTTTATTTTAATAGTTTTTCATTATTCTTTTTTGAGATTTTTATGCCTGAGTACTGTATTTCCATCATTATCACTTTCGTCCCTGCGCTGATATTGTGTTGTTGTTGGATCACCATCTCTCACTCATGCTTTAGTACAGGTATAACTGGAGAAGAGACAACCACACATAGGCTCACACACATGCACGCACACATGTAGGAAAAGCTTTTTTATTTACCACACCACCACATTCACCTAGAATATCTGTAAACTAGGCACAATTACAAAAATGTCATTATAAAAATTAACATAACATTACAATTAACAGGCAAATGCCCCTTTAGCAGTCAATTGTAGATTTGAGCCTGTAATTCTGCTTTCAGTTTCTGAGGTTCTTGAACTTTGTGAGGTTAACAGAAGGATACCTAAGGGTTTGGGAGATAGAAATGTAACACAGGCTAGGAGACAAGATGCACATCACAGGAAACTCTGTTACAGGTTGTCCACATCCAAGAACACTCACAAAGGATAGAGCTGTCACGCAATTCATTTTGTTTGTGGTAATGACTTACAAACTTTGTCTCTTTGCTTTATCATCCTTGAAAACTGAATTGCAAGTATTCATTAGCCTGCATTCATGACTTGTCTTTTACTGGACCAGCACGAAAAACCAGCATATCACTGTATATTACAAAGCTCAAGTTTTTCTTCAAATTTGTCGCACTTGTTCCAAAGGAGAAGTGAGATTCTGACAAGCATGGGTTGATTTGCCATTATGTTTCCCAGCTTCTTGGCTCAATAATCTAGACCTTCAGCAGTGCCAAGCATACGTTGACTGCCCTGAATCACCCAAGGTATGCTGGAGGCCTTAGGAGACCATATGTTAGGCATCTGACATATGTTAAAAAGGAGCTGGTCATATTTCTGAAACGGATTTCCATAATGGCGCTTTGCAGTGCTAGAATTAGCCCTGTAGCTCATCATGTTTAATTCATGCTTAATTACATTTGAATCCGTGAACTTTTCCACAAAACCTTCACGGTTACACCTCCTTGGTGGTAGTATACTTGCTGAATTTTTTTTTCTGTGCTTAAAACACAAATGTCAATGCCTTGTGAAATTTCACAATTATACTCTTCACTGTCATTTTCCATCCAGCCATGAATCAACATAATTTGATGATAGCTGTACAATTATGAAAATATTATCAAGTAGCCATCACCCTAGTGAACCTCATGCTAGGCATTATTGTAATGAAGCCAGTGAAAAGTCATGAAATTCCTAGCCAGCCTGAACTTAACAGAACATGAAGTCATTTAACTTAATTGAAAGTGTTAGCACTGAGTCTACTCAGTGATAGAAGTTCCATACAGATTAGAGCTGCTTAGGGAAGGGTTGCCTCATGGTTGCCTTTTACACAGAGCAGACACAACTACCAGATTGACAGTGGCATTTCCTATTCCCTCATCTGCCTTCCCTGAGAACCATCTGATTATCTCCTGCTGTCTTGTTGAAATGAAGTCCCACAAAGCCGCACATCAGCATCATAACTGAAAAGAAATGTACAAATTAACTAATCCCTACATCTTTTTTGTGGACTCTTCTTGAATCACAACTACACAGAAACTGATGGAAATTAGAACTCAAGTGTTTTCATGTCCCAGCCATGAGACTGCTTTGTATGAGCCCAGAGTGCTGCATTTCAGTAACTAAGTTTGGTTTTGTTTCGTTTTGCAGTGTTTGAGACAGGGTCTCACCAGGTACTGCTGGCTGGCCTAAGACTCACACATAAATCAGGATAGTCTTGAATACACCTGCTTCTAGCTTCTGAGGGCTAAGATTAAAGGCATGCATGCATCACCTCATCCAGCTGAGACTAAGTTGTTTGTTTGTTTTTGTTTTGTTTAATTTTTATTATTTTTTATTCACTTTACATCCCAATCACAGCCTCCTTCCCTCCACTCTTCTCAGTCCCACCCTTACACATCCCTCCCCTCATTGCCCCAACCCCTCCTCCTCACAGAAGGGCACCACCCCACCCTGGGGTATCCAGTTCCAGCAGGTCTAGGCACATCCTCTTCCACTGAGACCCACCCAGGCAGTCCACAAAAAGGGAAGGAGATCCAATGGGAGTCCCGTTTTATTTCTGCCACCCAAGAAGTCATTGTTGCTGTTTGGTTTTTGTGTCAGAAAATCTCATTTTTTCAAGGTTCATTTTTAGAGATTTACACCATTGGCTTTAATAGATGAGTATTTTTAAAAACTGGAAATAGTGTTTTCTATACACCAGAAGATAAACTATAAAATGTTTCAGAACCCATTAGCATAGATTTCAAGTCATAAGTCAGAGCCTGAATGAACAGGATAGAAATAATATTTGATGGAAGTAAGAGAGGATGGATCGAGACATTGCACACAGAGAAGACAATGCTGAAAGTCTAGACAGTAGACAAGCTTCAAAGAGGCAGAACTGCGTGCTTATAATGCGTTTTAAAAAATGTGAACAAAAAGCTCTGAAAAGAAGCACAGAGTGGTGACTAATGCACACAGACTAGGACCTAGGACTGATGGCTCATCCTTGAATTTCCTTCTTTGGAGAATTATACATTTAAAAGGTATTTTCCGTTTTTGTTTTTGTTTTCGTTTTTTTTTACCCCATTTATATGCAGAAAAAGGTAAGAAAATTTCTGTGTCTTCCTAAATAGGCTTGCTTGTTTGCCTGAGGTCTTCTTTGGGCATACATTGCCAAAAGTAGATAATTCCTAAGCCAGAAATTCCACATTAGATGGTGTGTTCAGGTAGTGGAATAAAACTCCATAAACTAGTCATTTTCCCATAACCTGCTACAAAGCATCCTCAAAGTTTCCATCCATCTTAAAGTCCAGAAAGCATAGGAAAGGGATCACAGCTGCCTCTGGCTCAGCTCTTTTAGTCACTTCTCCCACCACACCATATACCTATAGGCTAGAAGGAATGAATGTTGATGGTGATACTTCAAAGCTCTGGACTCAATGCCATGCACTGATTTAAATAGGAGACATATAACAGGATGGGCAATTCTCATTGAAAGGTAACCCTCAAGATAGTAATATTCATGTGTGTGTGTGCGTGTGTGTGTGTAAATCACATTCCAACATGTCTAAGTCAATCCAGCAAGGCCCTATGTAGTAATGAAGAAAAGAAAGAACAACATAAATAGTTTTGTCCTCAAAAAATTCCATATCACAATAGAGGAAAGAAGGAGCCATTTACAGAGAGAAATCATAATGATAGACTCAAGAACAGAGCAAGGAGACCAAAGAGAAATGGATGGGGAAGGGTGATGTAAATTAATGGATAGAATATTATGTTGTAAGTTGGTAACAATAGTAGTTATGTGAGGGAGGTATCCTGAAAACAGTGCTAGGATTTATGTGCACTATCTTATTTCACATTGTAGACTTTAGATGTCCAGGAAGAAACAGCCAGGCTTAGGAGATTGATACCTATCTTCAGACTTGACTATAGAAGTAGCTAAGCAAAGGCGCTTCATTTATGGATGGCAGGGAAAGTTGGTCCCTACAGTTTGTTAATAGAAAGTCAGTGACAGAAAATATCTGAACACCTTCTTCTTCAAGGAACATTATCCGCCATTTTATCATCTTTGCTTTGGATGCCCTCTCACAATTGCTTCAGCACCCTGGATAGAGCAAATTCCCAGCATTCTCTTGGTTTGCCTTGAAAGTTAGTTTCCTGGATCCTGAGCAAGTCCACATTATCGCCCGTAGTGACCAAATCCTAACCCATTAGCATGTCAGCATGTGATCCTCCAAATGCTTGACTGAATGTAGCCAGGTGAAACCCACTGTGAACTGATACATCCTCAAAATGTACAGTGAGAAAAACCCTTACTTCCTTTCTTCCGTGTGTCATTGAGCTTTTCCAGGTGCGAAGTCACCCTGCTGTGCAGAGAACACAGGTGGAATTGAGAGATTAGTTATACAAAGACAAGGGTGGTCAGCAAGTGGCTGAGGGCAAGGGAACAACAGCACTTAGCATGCTAAGAACATTTTCACCCAAAGCAGGCCAAAGCTTTGTCTGCCAGCTTTCAAAATTCTGGCCACAATATGCCATTGGTTTGCCAGAATAAAAGGGATTCTATTGTGGAGCTCTCTCTAGGCTTAGGGCAATAATTATTAACCATGGCTTCCACAGGCTAGGATTATGCCAGGTGGATAAAACCAGGGGCTTTAATCTGCTTGATCTGAAATGTCAAATTGGGCCTAAGCACTTCCCAGTGCTCTAAAGTGGTCCTGAGAGAGCCAAGATCTTTCCCATAGACCTTCTGGTCTCAACTCGGGCTTTTCTTTTACATGTCCACATTAATTAGAATTCTCTGCAAAGGAGAGAATAATTGTTCTGGCTATTATGTACTGTCAATAAGACATTTCCAAGCCTTTACCCAAAGTTCTGTGATTAGACTGCAGTCGGCATGTCTTCTGGTTACCCTCGCTTAGCCCTTTGCTCTTGCTGAGTAGATGATAGTCGAACTGTGGTTCTGAGATTGGAGAAACATTAGACCTCCTCCAACCTTTAATCTCTGAGCCTACAGAGAACCCAGGTGGTGAGACCAAAGATGAGTTCTCCTCCTGGGACCAAAGCAGCTTACAACTTACTTTTATCAAAGAGACAGATCAAGCCCTTCAGAGGCACATGGGAAACAGGCCTGAAGCAACACAGGGTCATTTCAGAAAACTAGGGCACAACCAGGCTGGCACAGTGGAGTCTCAGGAATGAGGTAGGTTGGTTTTCACAAAGCAGTAAAATGAGAACCATGCCAGAAGAGCAAGAGGGCACCGGCCTCTCCAGATGGAGACTCTGGGTGGTGCTGCACACGGCTGGTGTGCCAGCTTGAGGGGGCTTGTCACTGCCATTCATATGCCATTAGGAACATGGCCATCATGCAGGGGAGGTTACTAAACCTACGAAAAGGACAAATTCATTACCTCAGTGTGTCCCTCTACTCTGTCTAGGTTTTTGAATTGAAGAATCATATTCCAAGAGCAGAGATCTGTCTGGCTATGCTCTCAAGGAACAGCAGGCTGTCTGAATTAAGGAGTCAGACTCCAGTGTTGGTGTGTGCAGACTGACAGCTTTCCATTCTCCATACCCTTGCTCCATGCTGCCACACAGAAAGCCCAGGTGCTGGGTGCTTTCGCGCCTCGAGTAACTGCAAACCAAACAAGCTACAAGTCACAGTGTTAATCTTCATGACAACCACTCCTAAGTCCTATAAAATCTCCTTTCTCTACTTCCGTAAGCTGTTTGCAGACAAGCTTTGGGCTCATGCTTTGCTGTCTCTAGAGGACACATCCTGTAAATAAGAAGTCTTTTCATATCCTCTTTGTGCTTCTATGATGTCATCTCAGTCAAATTTGAGTTAGGGATTGACCCTGCCTCTTTGGGCTGAACACAATCTATTGTTTAAAATGCATTAATAGCAGATACACTTTAAAATATAATCAGGGGGACTCCCAAAATGTATTTTTAAGCCCAGGGAAAAAATTGTAAACCACACTGATGTAAGATTACATTTATATAAAATGGCCATTTGTCATAGATAGGTAAGAAGATAGTTACATAAATAGTTACAGCAAGCAATAGGTAGGGGGAAAGGTAGAAGGATAGGTAGACAGAAGATAAGTAGAAGAAACACGGATGGATTGAAAACTTGATAGTCTTAGCTACTCTTAAGTGAGAGAAAAAACAGTAAAACTGGCTGAGTAATTACTTTCTCTCATGTCTTATTTTATTGTGGTCAGATGATTTTTGTTAAAATATTTTATGTTATGCTTTGTTACTAGCTGATCACTCTGCTGCCCCGCTGTTGGTATTATCTATAGTGTCCCCAGACTTGGAGAGTTGGTGCTCATCCACATTGCAGCCCACAGACTGGGATGTGCCCAGGATCTCTTTTAGTAGTTGCACAGTGTTCTCTGGCTGAAGACTAGTGCCATATCTGTTGTGCGATGTTGACAATCTCATCAAATGTGACATTTCCACGGTGCTAAGGCTTTTTACTTCTTTCTGTCTCTTGATGACTTCTGCAGGGCTTTGGTGATCAGAGCAGAGGCAGAAGGTATGACTTTAATATAAGCCTGTCCTGAACCATCAGTTCCACATTAACCCTCAGACCTCTCCAACCATTAGTTAACCTCAAGGATGTCATCACGAGCTTTTCTTGTAGACAGACCTAGGGTACTGATCTTGGTGACCAAGGAGGATGCGGCATCAACCTTGTCTGTGGTGCACTTCAGACACTTGACTTTAATGTATGGGGGTGGAACGTGGGAAGCAAGGTGGGGAAAACTGCTGAAGGAGGAACATGGATGTAAGAGACCAAAGAAATTTGTACTATAGCCTCCTCATCCATCCAGAAAGCCAAAAGCTTCCTGAACTTACATAAGTCTTAAATCAGTTACCATATTGTGTTATTTTATCTAAGGCATTACCAAAAATAATAAAATCTTGAGTCTAGAAAAATTTTAAACTAATTAAAATTTTTTTTTGTACTCACCAGCCAAACAAAAATATTTTTCAGTGGGGATGCCTCCCATTTTGTAAGGCTGGAGGAAATAAACATCACAGAGCTGCTTATACAAATAGCCTCAAAAAACAGCCAAATTCTCTGACCCACTAATCTCATTTCTAGGAACCAATCCCAAAGTGAAATTAGACCTATGCTCAGATGATACATATACATACTCTCATTCCATTATTTTTAAGATGAATTTTCATCGCTAGCAGGAGAAATGTGCACATAATGTAAATGGTATGTAGTAGTCATACCATCTAGTAGGCCGTGGGGAACATGGCCCACCCATCCTCCTCCTTTGACTCTTTGTTGATTCTTTTGATATGTAGCTCTGTTCTTTCAATGTCTTGTGCTTACCTGCTATTTCTTGACTCCCCAGTTTCAGGCATGATGTGTTGATCTCCTTACTGTAGCTGTTACCTCCTTCCTCATCATCGTTTCTCATCACCTTATTTACCTTTTCCTTTTGAGGCAGGAACTTCCTACACAGCCTCAGCTGACCTTGAACTCGCTGTGTAGACTCTCATTCTCACTTTCTATCATGACTTCCTTTCAAGCTTGTTACCACTGTCTCTTCATTTATATTATTGTCAATACTGCGTGAAACCAAGGAAGATCTGAGCCATCATTTTTCTTTCCTTTTTGCACAATGTTTTGCCTAAAGTTAGTCATTCTTTTCTACCTCATTCTTATACCTTCCTGGTTTTGCTAGATGTGTAGAATTTGACTCCCCTCCCAAGAAATCCTCTCTGTGTTTAGTAGATACCAGTTACCTGGATGTTCACTTCTTGTTTACTCCCTAGTCTACCTAAGCATGTCTTCCAGTAACTTTGCCAAAGGGAGAATAAGGAATATGGCCTCTCCATCCTTCGTCCAGTGTGCATGCACCTGGGAAAATCTTTACTTCTTATTTCATGACTTTTTCATCTCCACTTTTTTGTTTCTTTCTCATTAGTTTAATGGGTGACTTTCTGGATTGATCTAATTTCCTTCCCTTTATTTTCTGTCTCTTGATGTTTTGTTTTCTGGAGGCTTCTTGACTTAATCCTCCAATCATTTTATTGAATAGTTTATGACGCTACCATATTTCTAATTTTAAGGGTCTTTCTGATTCTTTGATTATTTCGTTTTACAGCATCTTCTGTTTGCTTTATAGACACAGTATTTTTTATTGCTCTGAAGATATTAAATATAGATTTTTGTTTTCTTCTTCATTGCCTCTGTTTTTTTATGGTTCCTTTTGTTCCATTTCTTTCACTTTACTGTTGGATAAAATCCTCAAATATATAACAATGCTTATACCTTCATGCTGAAGGCCAGCAGTATCGGAGCTGTCGATTGGATATTTAGTGTTCATGACTAGGATGCATCTTTCAGTAGAAATGTGGAACAAATGAGCAAGATTTGTCAGCAATAGGCTAAATTGGATGATGCTTCTATTTGAAGTAAACAAGACTTGGTGGGTTAACAATCACTGATATTCCAAGATCTCTACTCTAGAAGTGCTGTATTTCTTCAGAATTCTCTAATTCCCTGCTGGACATAAAGGGAATGAGTTAAAAGGCACCGTATGGCTAGCAATTAGGATTCTAGAAGTCAGACAGGTGGAGACCACTGAGGTCTCTAAAGATTAGTGCACAGAGATTTATGCAATCTCAGTGATCTCAGCTCTACATTCTCTACTATCCCTGCTTACTTGAGCTTTGATATTTGCATGACTTAGAGAAAGGAGACAGACAACTGGACAGAAGGAGCAATCAAGGGGAGTAACTAAAGGGACTTTTTAGTTAGTGGAACAGTGTGCCATGCCCCTTAGAATGTATAGGTCTGCAAGAGCAATGTAGTTTATTGATACTTTGAGTTTTCTGAAGATGTATCCCACTCTTAGGACTAACTGTGGCCAGCATAAGGAGATAAAATGTTGTAAGCCAGATAAAAAGCACCGAGCAGCAGCCTCACATACAGCTATATTACTAAAATAAATCTTCCTGGTAGCTAGTCTGGAACTCACTGTTTCTGTATTGAATTTTAACCTGTTTTTATAGTCGGGCATTCCTATAAAGACACTTATTACACACTGTACGGACCTGATTATGAGCACTAGCTACAGAAAGTGAATTATGCAAAAGAAAGATCTTGCATTGTTAATAAACATGCTTGTTAACAAATATGCAACAGAGAAACAATACACTAGGAAATAGTCACTATTCCCCAAACAAATGCTGATTATTCCAAAAATAGTGATATTTATAAATAATCTTATCCTTTCACAAATTTTCATAAATGATATCCTGTAACTTCTAACAATAGAAAATTGGTTAACCCATGAAAGTTTTTACCTTGCTCTACCACTAGCAGAAAATGAGCAAAAGCCTCTTTTCTTCTACAATCTTTGTTTTAATTAGGCCCAAATCATCATCAAAAAGAGACAAACTCAGAGAACATTTCAAAATAGGAGAAAGACTTTTAGACTTTAGGATCCAGAGGAAGGGACAGAGTGCTGTAGAACCTTGTCTTCTAGATATGGTATAACCATTGCATTCTTAAACCCTCTGTAGCTGCGATTATGTACAAAAATGAGAACCTATTATCAGAACTGTTGATTAGATACTTAGTGTTCATGATGAGGATACCTCTTCCAGTAGAAATGTGGTACATGTGAGCAAGATTTGTCAGCAATGAACTAGACTGGATGTTTCCATTTGAAGGAAACAAGGCTTGGTGAGTGAACAATTACTGATATTCTAAGATCTTCATTCTTTAATTCCCTACTGCAATTAATTTGTACAATCTATAGACTTTAAGCAAAGCATATCACCCTCTGTACACACCCAAAGCACCTGGGAAAGGGGTCTAACCTGATCAGCTGAAGTTCTTAGAAATAAAGTATTCTGACTCAAAACTAAAACAATATAAATCTCTGCCTTAATATGACCTAAAAAGTAAAGATAGAGAAATTGTCTTACATGAAACTAAAAAGCTTCTGCATGGTAAAACAATTGCTGGTGAAGAGATGAACTATAGAATGGGGGAGAGACTGTATATCAAACATTTGGTAAGGTTTAATACTCAGATCCAACTACTCAGTAATAAGATACCTCATAAGTCAGAAAGGATGTGAAAAAGAGCTGGATAAGCCTGTCTATATTTATGTCTATATCTCAAAATAAGATATGCAAAAGCCCTACAAGTACAGCTTAAAACCTTCAATATCTCTAATATTCAAGGAAGTGCAAATCCAAACCATAAGGAGACAGCATATCATACATATTAGAATGGCTAGATTCATGAAGATGAAAGAGAAAGCAGCCGCTGAGAAGAGGGAGTGTACGGCTGGTTTTATGTCAACTTGACAGAAGCTAGGGTCATCAAAGAAGAGGGAGCCTGAGAAAATGCATCCTTAAGACTGGACAGCAAGCAGGGCTATAGAGCATTTTCTTAATTAGTGATTGATATAGGAGGGGCCAGTCCATTGTGGGTAGTGCCATCTCTGTGATGATGTTCCTAGGTTCTATAAGAAAATAGGCTATGCAAGCCACGAGGAGCAAGCCAGTAAGCAGCACTCCTTCATTGCCTCTGCCTTAGCTCCTACCTCCAGGTTGCTGCCCTGCTTGATTTCCTATCCTAATTTCTTTAATAATCAACAGTGATGACAAAATGTCAGCCAAAACCCATTTCCTCCCCATGTTGTGTTTGGCCATGGTCATCCTAGGAATAGTAACCCAGACTAAGAACAGGGAGGAAGGAGAAGCTGGGTACACTATTGGTGAAATGTACAGATACTATGGTGAACAGCTTAGAGAGTCTTCAATAATTAAAAAAACAAAAACAAAAAACAAAACAAATAAACAAACAAAAAACAAAAATCCCATCTATCATTACAGAATCATATTAACCATAATCCAGTGACTAGATTCTTTTTAAAAGTAGTATAGCATACTATATAGTTCATCTTAAAACGTAAAAATTTTTAAAAATCACTTTACATGAGACAACCAATATAAATCTAAAAGACTTGGATGAAACAAAAGCAGCACAATAGATAATTGTACCACATGATATCAGTTATATGTAAAACTCTTAAAAGTCAGTGCAGCATCAGTTACCAGAATTTAGACTGCAGGTGCTAACAGGACATGTTATACAAGTGTTACAAATTTTTTAGATATTAGGAATAAAGAACAAGGTTTATCATACTACTTGATGGCTACAGCTAACAACAATGAACAATATTGTATATTTCAAAATTTCTAGATGGGTGAATTTTGCATTTTCTTGCTCCGGATAAATAATATGTTTAAAATTTTGATTAGATCGATTTATTCATTGTTTACAATGTAAGTATTTATGAACATCATCCTGTGTAATATAAATTTATATAATTTTTACTTTCAATTTTCTAAAAATTAATAATAAAAAAGAGGGAAGGGAATCTTGCCTGAATCTTTGTTTCCAAACCTGTAACCTGACAGTGAGTCTCAAGAATTATATAGGACAATTCATTATACTTTCTCAGTTTATGTATGCATATGTATGTTTTATATATGTAAAATCCATATGTGTATATTTGTATTTGTATAGGACATGTTCCTATGCACATGAATTATGTATATGTACAAAAGCATGTATATAGATACACACATCCACAAACACACACACACACACACACACACAATCTCCTATTTCTCCCTTTTGCCTATGGAAAGAAGTGATTAATACTAACTACAAACATGGTGGGGGGAAAACATCACATAGGCTGAGTCCAGTGGGGTTCTGATATCAGAATTATAAACTGAAAAACTAGTAAAACTAAACAACATGCTGTTTAGAGATCTATACATATGTAAAAGCATCGCTATGAGAGGGATAGAGCAAACCCCAGGTGCATAACTACACACTGCCTCTGTGTGTAGCATCAGGCAAGGTGCTCAGACCTGCTTTTTTTGTGTGGTTTTGGTAATGTACTGCTTCTTAGGGAGGGTGGTAGGCTTATGAGTACTCATTTTATTATTATGCTATATATATATTATACATGTGCATTAAATGCAGCCTTTTTATGAAGCAAATATTTTATGATTAAAACTTCTTTTTAACAACAAATCTTATAAGCACCTATAAAAGAACATTGTGCCTCCCTCATCTTGTTGGCTTAGTGACTGGTTTTAACATAAAATATTTCTTCCTGGAAGCCGCTCTCTGTTCCCTTTCCTTAGTAACACTCTGGCCTCTTTTATCCGTGTCCCCCTTGTACTTTTCACAGCTTCTAATCCATTAACCACTCTGACATATGGATTTAAGTGCCCTTCTTATTACACTCGGTTGGATCCAAGTTCTCAAGGTCTGATTTTCCCTACCCTCTCTCTCATAATAGGTAGCTTTTCTTATAACGTTCATTTTCCACCCCCTTGTCTGGCTCTCCTGTCATCCATTTCCTCTCATCTTGCCCTACCTGAAGGACATTCCGGAGAGGGCTACCGCCACAGTGCTCCTTAGGCTTTGACAACTTCTCTCGACCCTGTCCTTCTTTTGCTTAAGTAGTTCATTTCGGCTCAAGGTTCACACTCAAACCCCTAAATTTCTTTCCTTCAATTTTCCCATTGACCTTTTAAATCAGGTTTTTACCCACTGCAGTCCACTGAAACACAAAGCCACCAATTACCTTGTCCTGGGAGCTAAAACTCCTGGCCTATGGGCCAGCCTTGGCCCCTGGCTTTGCTACTTAAAATTCTCTCTTCTTCCTTCTCTTCTCTTCTTTTCTCTCTCTCTATCTGTCTTTCTCTCTTTTTCCCTCCCTCCCTCCCTCTTCCCCTCCTTCCCTCCTTCTCTCTTCTCTCTCATCTGTCTCTGCCTATCTCTGTCTCTCTCTCTCTGTCTCTCTGACTCTCTCTGTCTCTGTCTGTCTCTCTGTCTCTGACTCTCTCTGTCTCTCTATGTCTTTCTCTGTCTCTCTCTGTCTCTCTGTCTCTCTCTCTCTCTCTCTCTCTCTCTCTCTCTCTGTCTCTCTCTCTCTCTCTCTTCAATTGATGGGACAAGGAACAACAGTGCCAGGAGGAGGCATACAGAAGACTACCCAAAGTATTTTGCATGCAACAATGTAGCTCCCAGCTAAGAGAGGAGCCCTGAGATGAGAATGCGTTTTTTCGTTTAAAAGTTGAATAAAGAATTGATCGAGCAGACTGGAGTACCTTGAGGAAAGAAAGAACAACCAATGATTAGAAAGTGCAGACTTTCTTTCAAATAATTTTTTCAGCAATTTAACAAATAGTACTTTTAAATAGAAAATTTGAAGGCATTTGAATTGAGTCCAAACTTCAGGATAATAACCTGTACTCTCACCTCTAATATGTTTCTGAGCAGCATATTTGAGTTTTAGTTTTAGATTAAATATGCAAGCAGCATACTTAAAGTTCTTTATTTGACTGTTTTTTATCTTGATTTATAGAGAGCTAAGAATAATCATTAAAATCATTTTTAAATATAAATCTTCCCTGGTACTTCTTATTTGCTTGTCATCAAATATTCAGGCTAGATAATTTGTTTACAATGTGGCTATTGGAAATTTCCCTTGTTGGGAACCTGCACTCTGGCATTGAAAATCCCCCTCTTAGTGCTCTGCAAATGCTCCCATTTGTGGGGTTCTTCTTGTCCCTATGCCTTTCACTTCAGTAGTACTGTGGAGACAGTGAAGGCCCATTAAGGGAAACACTTTCCTTTTGTTCAAGAGAATAAAATCCCCTCTTGGATGGAGACCAAACATTCCAGCTGGGCAGGTCAGTCATCAGGCTAAGGGTTCACCCCTCAGGGAAGGCGTGCACAGGGATCATGGAGGTGTGTCCACCGTATTCCATGCTAAAAGCATGGGGGGGGGGGTGCCTATCTTTTTAATGAAATAATGTACATCTCCTTCAAGAATTCTTGCCCTTGGTGTTCCTTGCATCAAAGCCACCATGAAGTTCTCTGTGTCTGGCACCGTCCGTAGCTCTGACTCGGCAAAGTACTTGTCTTCTCTCGTGGATGCTTCCTGCAGTCTAAGGATGCTTTCTCTAGAATGTTGAGTTCTCTCACTCTTTGTGTAAGCCCACCTCATTTCCCTCCCCCTGCCAAGATGTACAGTTTACCTGTCCTGAGATTCTTCTTTTAAACTCTAATAAAATTGTTACACCTGAGCTAAAAAAAAAAAAACATAAGAATCTAGACAAAATTATTAGTGTTATTACCTCCATATTCTAGAAGGCTCGTTTTCAATCTGAAAAACTAGTAATGAATTAGTCATTTGCATACAAAGTCCACATAAATGAAATGTCCCATGATGAAGCTTTAAACAGAGCCTCCTGCCTTACTTGGGAATGTATTTCCTGTCTTGGTCATACTGTTTGAAATTATTAGTAAGACTATTAGAGACTTAGAGACTTTTGAGGAATAGTTTCCAATACTGAATGTGTATGAAAATATACACTTTCCAAACCCATTGCAAAAAACTAAATGCATAGTAGTAGGTAACTGGCAAAAATGTATCTGTGTTGGCAATGCTTAATTATAAAGGCCTTTCCATAACTCTGCCACCCCTTTGATTTATTGAGAAAATGGCAAGAAGTAATCATATGTCTCTGAAAAATGCTGTCTTGTTAATTGATAAGCATCTAAATTTCAGAAATTGGAAGGGGATTGAAAATATAGAATCAGCCAATCTGGAAATTAGATGGTAAAATAATCAAGTTGTCATTGGCTTAGCCACCCATAGATAAAAGCATTTACAGTGAAGATCTGAATGATTTACTCTCAGAAAAAAATAGAGATAAGAAAAATAGTTTGTGATTATTTTATCATTTTTTTCTGACTATAAGATAAGATACACAAATGCTCATATCTAGCATTATGGAAAGAAGAAAATAAAAGAAACTTGCTATTCTCTTACTGTGCATATACACTAATAGTCATCAACATTTTGGTGGGCAAAGGAGAGAGCTGGGTCAGACTGTGAAGACAATTCTATGTACCAACCTGTGTCAGTTCCTTTTCATTAAATAAGATTCAAAAGTAGAATTTCCAGGGTCTACTTTGCAGTTTCAGTATACACATATACCTTGTTTATTGTACCGCATTTTGAATTTATCATTGTAAGTCATTTTCAATTTTTAATTATAATGGATAAGATAGGTTTCTGGTTTTCTGATGTTAAGACACAGGTTAGTCTTCTCCTTCCCTAACCCTGGCTAGAACATAAGGAAAGGAACATTTGTCCACAAGGAAGGTGCTTCAGGAGATCTCAGAACATATGTGGAGTATGCTGGGAGGGGGGGGGGTGATAGAGTAGAAGAGCTGCTCGGTGGGGAAAGGCAGGTGGGAGGGGGAGGATTTCCATACAGAGAGGCTCCACTATTCATTTACCAACCCAGCACAACCCCTACACCATTCTATAAACATTCATCCTTATACCCACAGACAAGTGCCATCTTTGTACCCTATCAAGGAACCTTCTCTCTGCAACGAACAAATGGAGACTGTTACAAAAAAACCACAACCAATCAAACAGAATGTTATGGAGCCAAGTTCTAATGCGTACATGTGAAAAAATTCCCATAGGACCCCAGGCTTGGGAACACCGTGGAAGAGGGGACAGGAAGATCATAAGAGCCAGAGAATCAGGGAGTTCGATGTGAGAATGCATCTCTTGGTAACATCAGAAGTTACATCCACAAAGTTTCACCAACATGACGGCCCAAGGAGGAAACTAACAAACATACCAAAGTGCACGGGGCAAAGCCCACAAGGCCTCAACCCAAAGGTTATTCTCAACAAAGAACTATAGGCAATTGAGTAAGGCAGAGAGTGGAAGGTGCCCTTCCCTGGGGAAGAGGACACCAATTGGTTGTCTGGTGCCAAATGGTTTGTCCTGACCACATATATACAAGTAACATTATATGGACTCAACAGGCTATATTTAGTGACATTTTTATATACAAATACATATAAGCACGCAATAACAACTAGGGGAAAAAAGGGACCATCAATTTAAAGGAGAATAGGGAGAAAGGGGGAGGGGAAATGTTGTATTTGAATTATAATCTCAAAAACAACACAACAACAAAAACTCAACATAGGCATACACACACGCACGCATGCACACGCACACTAATATGAACAGTAAGTCTGCAAACCAGTGTGGTGGTACATGCCTGCAAGGCCAAACACTTAGGAGATGGAGGGTTCAAGACCAGGAGTTCAAGATCATCCATGGTTGTATACTGATTTTGAGGCTAGCCTGTACTACAGGGGCTGCTCTCAGCAAGCAAATTAACCAAACAGAACAGTAAGTTTGTAATATCTGTACCTTTTAATGTTTATGCTCCCTTCAAATAAGCTAAATTGTAAGGGCCCTGGTGGATTTCACCTCTAGATTGACAGCGGTCAGGCCCTTTCCTATCCTGACTCTCTTCCGCCTACAGCTGTCACTGAAGTCGCCCCTATTTTGAACAGTGATGAGATACTCTTCAGAACATCTCTCCTGCTTTGAATGCCCAACAGAAGCTTAAAAACTATACTCCAGCTTCAAGGAGCCCTGTAACCACAGCTGCTGCAGAAACTGGCTGCAGCTGCAGAGGGCTGTCCAGTAGCCAGGACAATACCAGGCATTTGCCTTGCCTTTGAAAGACTACTCCTGTTAGGGTAAGTTTTGGTGAACTTTAGAGGACTGTACTCAGTCTGCAACTGAGGAGAGGGAGCATCTCCTCGGAGACTCAGCAGGAAACCTGTGATTGGTGCTGATGAGGCTGTGGTTGGCAGAACTAGAAAGTGGGCACATTTGAGAACTGCAATGGCGGAATTATAATCAGTGAACAAGCTTCACACATTCCTCGTCAGGACGCACAAGCAGACTGTCTTCCAGGGAGCCAGGAAGGCTCCTCTTCTGTGTGCTCCCCTCTGATGTTGCACCATTAGGACCATTAAAATAAAAGTTCCTTCCGAATGTTATCTCTGTCTGTTTGTGGTCTTCTTCATGGGTAAAGCCGGCTGCCTTGGTTATGAGAAGAAGACAAGCCCCAAAGCTTCCAGTAAGATTGTGGTTAAGGAAAGAGGAGACCCTAGAGGGCTAAGAAGAAGAAAAACAAGAGTCACATGGACTGGTCAATGTCCACGTGTGTATGTCCTTGTGTGTATATGCACATGAGCGTGAGTGTGTGTGTGTGTGTGTGTGTGTGTGCGTGCATGTGTGTGTGTGTGTGTGTGTGTGTGTGTGTATGTGTGTGTGTGTATGCAGGCTGGCCAGGACACTCATGTGAATGTGAGGACTGACCATGTCTCTCCTCCAAACCTCCTCCTCCCTCCCCCCTCATATTAGCCTCCACTCCCTGGAGGTTAAAACACCCAAACAAAATGCCTGTAGCTATATATTGGAAACAGAGAAGCCAAAATGTATAAAAGCCTCAACCTTATAATGGTCCGGGCTCTAAAGGAATACAGTATAATAAATTGCTTCTTGATAAAATTAGTCTTTGGGTCCTGTTTTTTTTTTTTTTTTTTTTTTTTGGTATTAAATTATAAATAATGTATTTTTTAAAATAATCTTTATATTTAAATGAACAGTATAGCCTTACATTGGGGTTGTGTCTGACTTGAACTTGTTCTGGTTCTGTGCCTGCTTTCACAGTCTCAGTGAGTTCCTATGTGTATCTGCCCTGGGGGGACTCTCACCACTGTATCCTTGATGTCATCCACCACCTCTGGCTCTTACAATCTTTCTAAACCCTCTTCTACATAGATCCCTGAGCTTCAGAGAAGTGAGTTTGACATAGGCCTCACATGCAGGGCTAACTGCTGTGAATCACCAGTTGTGTATCTCTATGTTAGCTGGCATCTACTGCAACAATCAGCTTCTCTGATGAGGGCTGAGTGAGTCACTGATCTGCCAGTACAGCAATTTGTCACTGGGAGTCATTTTATTGCTATGTCCATTTAGCAGAATAAATTGTAAATTTTCTTACATGGCCAGAAAAAACTTAGGATTTATAGTAGTTACTTTTCTTATTGCTATTACAAAACACTGACCAAAGTACCATAGGCAAGCTACTTATTTTGAATTTATTTTGGCTCATGATTTAAGAGCTATCAACCAGAGAGAGAGATAGGACTCCATCTGTGAAAGCAGGGACTTGTTGTATCATGGTGGACCTAGAAACAGAACACTCTAGCCAGATGTGAAGCAATATCATAACTCTTAAAGTCCCGGTCCTAAAATTCTAGGCCTCATGACCAAAAGGTGCCACAACCATGAAAACACACCACTGTCTGGAACTAAGCGTTCAACACATGAGGCTGTGCAGGATTTTATATTTATATTACAGGATTTCTTGATTTCCAATCAGAAATCAGAGGTTTCTAGAAAAAGTTCTGCCCTAACCAGGAACACTCGCAAGCGTGTAAATGCATACACACACACACACACACACACACACACACACACACACACACACACACACACATCTCAGATTACTTGCTAATTGCAGTGTTTGTTTAGCACAGGTTGGGTTGGGTTTATTTTTATAGCTGCTGTTGTTATGCTGAACTCTTTCCATCTATTCTTTGTTTGTATAATCTCTAGCTGGCCACCTACCATCTAGAATATGACAATTTTCCACACAACACTTTTATTCATAATAAATCAAGCTACACCTTAATAGGAGGCAAGTAGGGGCTTTTAAAGTATCAATATAAAAAAGTAATCATACTAGAAACATAAGCGGTTTTCTTCTCTATGTTAAAAACTTCTTCAAGATGTCTCAGGATCCTTAGTCAGATCTATAAGATGCATGCAACTCAACAGGAAAAGCTTGCTGTTCTGGTGAAAAGGGCCTGCATTCCTTCTGTTAGAAATAGCCATCCATCCTAGTTTCCTTCCTGTATTGCTTGTGGGAAACTTGAGCTAAAACTACAGAGTTCATTGTTTGCTCAGGAATAAGTGTATAACTCTCTTTCCTATCAAATTTTAATTCTTTACTTTTATCTCTTCCAGCTCTACTCCATATGTGGCTTTGGTGATAACCTGATTTAGGAACTTGATTTTTTTAAGAAAGAAGACCTCAGACTACTAGGTAAAGTGCCCAGGCCTGTGAGGAGACATTGTAGCAACTATGAAAATGATAAGACTGTGCAGGAATTTTCAATCTAACATTTGGAGATAAATCTCTATAAATAAGTCTTTTATGGCAAGACATAAAATTTTTTAAGCCTCTACAATATGTCGAAGTCTAGAAACATTTTCTTGCATTTGACCTTAAAATCAGAATTACAACCCTCTTTGAAAAACATAATTCTTCTGAGAGATAGTTCTGTGAGTAAAGTGATATGCAAATGGGAGGGCCTGAGTGTGATGCCCGGGCCCTATAGAGGGCTGGACCTAGATAGTATCATGTGTCTGTAATCCCAGCACTCCTACCATGACAGAAGAGGAGAAAACAAGATAACCCCTGAAAGCCTTCATGCCAGTTTGGTTGGACACAGCAACCAGCAAGACCCTGCCTCAAACAAGGTAGAATGTAAGGACAGACAACCATGGAGGTTGTGCTCTGACCTTACAGATGAGTCATGGTATGGGTATTCCTGTACTCACATACATAAACACATAGAGGAAGAGCTAAGAACTGAAATTCCTCTGACTGTGTGTAGAGCATTGTTTTCTGGAAATACGTGTATGTATGAATATATGCACAAGTACCATAGCATTCATGGTTACTGTCCCGCATGGGTCACTGCTAAGGGAGACAAATATCAAATGTTTATTCATAGTCATTCTAGTGGGTAAGTATATGGGCACTAAGAATAAAATAGTAAATGCAAAAATAGTTGCTGCCTGCTGCCTTTTTGCAGCTTTCCTGAGAAAATCGTATCAATTTAAATCAAGTAATTTTGAACCCTGTCATTTTGAAACAGAGAAGAAAATTTGAGAAAACTGAGCACGCTGCTCTCAGGAAGTTATGCATCTGTGTCCATAAATAAAATAAGTAGAGACTTTCCAAAGAAAAATAGGCCACTCCCAAACTCAACACAAGGGGAGTCTTCCAATCCACCTCCTTCAAACAGAAAGAATAATGTTTCCAAAGCCTCTAAAAATATTCCTTCCTGCAGTTCCACCTACCGAATCCAATTAGCAATTTTATCACCTCATTTTATTAACACCTATTAATCTTGAAAAACATATTAGTGGCATTCTATTGATTGCTCTCTGGTCTTTATTTATAAATGAGAAGGCTTCTTATTGCTGTTCATTACTGAGAGAGGAAAAGAGATTCAAGGCAAGACATTCAGCATAGAAAACTAATAAAACTGCACCCAAATAAGCAGTTTGAGAAGGACAGATGCATCCAGAGTATGTGGAGAGTCAACACTGCGTTATACACCCATCAAAATAATTGGTGCTAATTGTAATGTACCTTCATCAGAATCGTGCTTTGCCTTAAAGTTAATTTTTGATTTATTTCATTTTCAAAAAAAAGGAATTCTGAAAACTAAGAGCTTATTGCATTCTGTTCCTGCTAATGGGAGTCTGACCCAACTGACTATCATTCTGTTCTTGTATTCAGATATCAAGTTCAATATTCTTGTTCATTCGGAAGACTCTATTTACTGAGTCATCCATCCACCCCACACTCCGGTAGCCCAGACTTCCTGTAATAGCTCAAAGTCCCAGTGAATCAAGATCAACAGGTCTTGACCCAAATGATATTTACAGAAAACACCACAACCACTTGTCCCCAGAGACGATACCCTTTGACACAGCCAATAAGGAATACGTGTGGTGCATTGTAAAGTGCTTTTATAACTTGTTCAATAAATAGTACACTTTCAAAATGGGAGCAAAATTAAATTTCAATTTTTTATTTGGTTATGAATCTCTAGTGAATGGTTCAATGGTTGCTTCTTGCACATCAATTTCTAGCTAGTCCTTGGGACAGAGTATAAGCTGAAGGAGCCAAATCTATCCCATGATGCTCTAAAGAAACTAGGAAAGCCCAGCTCATCTTGCTCCTATAGAAAGCTCCTGCCATATCTTTCTACTCCACAGGTTCCTAGCAGATGATCCCACAGCACCAGGTCTTTGTATTTCTCCAATATCTTTCTCTCTGTGCTTGTGCGATGACCCCATGATCCACTTGTTTCTCCCTCTCCCTAGCTTCCTCCCTCCTTCCTGCTCGCCTTGCTTTCTCTTTTTCTCTATGAATAACTAGTTCATATTTGCCTTTATAAAAGTGTTTTCCTAGATAATTCACACCCTTTGGTGAAGGGAAAAAACTTAACAAAATGCCAGGTTCTGTACTAAGACATTTACAGAAGAAAATCTAATAATTTCCTATGGCTGTTCTTCCCAGCATGGTATGGAAATATATTTGGTCGTTTAATTTTCTTTTCCTTCTCGTTGACGGAATTATATATTGCTGAAAATTGAGAAGTTGTACTATTGCTATTATTTCTTTTGATTGGTTTAAATTTTCAGTCAGATAGGAAACTTAAAGAAGAAGAAAAAAATCTTGCAAAGTTTAAACGTGGTTCAGAAAGGCAGCAGAGGGATTTGCGGAGAATAGATCTGATGAGAAAGAAAAATGTTTTAGTATTTTCAACAGACCAGAGTAGAATCAGTGAAAAACAGGAAGTCTCAGAAGGAAACGGCAACAAAGCAAAAACGGGTTTATAAAGGATACAGAGCCATTTGGAGAGTTGTGTTGGGATGGATCTGGGTATTTTTTTTTTTTTTTTTTTTTTTTTTTTTTTTTTTTTTTTTTTAAATCTGAAGCTATAATGAAAAGACCAGAATGATGCCTCTCTGGGAATCCAACTTTTTCCATCACAACAAACTAGATTTTCTTTACTGGATAACTTCTTAAAAAGTGCATAGAGACACAGAATTGGTGGTATAAGTTGATGCCATCACAGGTCCAGCGCAAACATTGCCTGTGACTACAGAGAGACTGCAGGCAGACTGCTGTGATTTGTGAACAGATCATAGCTGTTTTGTCACAGTTTCGATCTGCAGCAATGGCTCTGCCGTGAACTGCACAGCCATGACTGTCAACATGACCCAGCAGCATAGGATGGCGGTACAAGGGACATTGGTGGCCTTTAATTTCTCTACCCATCCACAAATGAGACACAGAGTAAAGGAAGCTTAAAAGATCTCCTTTTCCTGTGCTCTGCAACTTTCAATTGGAAGTAATATTCCCATCTCTAGTATCTCACCGAACTGAGCCATTATAAATATCAATCAAAGTAAAACAAGTAAAAATGTATTGTTTTTCAAACTTCACCTTGAGACAGATCAAACAAAAAGCATACAAACAACAACAACAACAACAACAACAACAACAACAAAACGTCACCTAGAAGAAGAGCTCCAACCAACCAATGACAGGTAAAAGGAGAATCCGACCTACCTAGGGATGAGCACCTCAGTAGCTTCATAAATTCCTAGTGCTAAGTGAGCATCCCTAAGGACACACATGCACACACACACACAGAGCACTAAATAGATGTGTGTGTGAGTGTGTGTGTGTGTGTGCGTGTGCATGTATGTGTGTGCGTGTGCGTGTGCGTGTGCGTGTGCGTGTGCGTGTGCGTGTGTGTGTGTGTGTGTGTGTGTGTACAGACTGGCCAGGACACTCATGTGAATGTGAGGACTGACCATGTCTCTCCTCCGAACCTCCTTCTCCCTCCCTCCTCATATGAAGAGGAGAGAACATGAAGACAAAAGAGTGTGGGGTAAAATGATATAAATACAATACCATGTATAACGCTCTCAAAAAAATAATTTTTTAGAATATCAAATTGAAATGATTTATTCAAAAAATACCTTTCATTTCTTTTTTCTCAAAGCAAAGTATTTGTAAATAATTTCATGTTCAATAGTTTGGATACTGTGGTATGAAATTCAAAATAAGAGGCAAGTTCTAAATTCCCTTCAAATGTCTTTCAATGGTGATGATAATAACAATTTTAGTACCACATGCAATACTAAAGGCTGTGGTATCCATTTGTACAATTAGGTCATATCAATGCACACAGTGAACTTTAAGGGAAGAGTCAGCTGGCTTTCAAAACGATGACAGAGACAGAAAAATACTTTGATGAGTTCACCAAGCTTGGCCTTAGATGAGAAGACTGTATATAAATTTGGTACTTCCAAAGGGAAGAAGCACAGGCAAATGATCACGCCAACCCTATTCACAAAATCGATATTAAGAATCCAGAACACATCAGGCAGACAGTTCTCAATATATAATATAATTCCAGTTATATATATATATATATATAAAATAAAAGGATGCAGGCTGTCAAAATATTCACCAAATATCAAATCTTCCATGCTGTTTCAGTAGGCCTAGAAGCCCATCAAATCAATGGCTTAATGGATATGGAATCAGAGTTTATGGCAGAACCTGGAATTCTGGTGAGGCAAAGTCACTGTAGTTCTATGGGGTAGTTCCTATGCTCAGGCAAGTTGCTGGGCTCAGAGTTTGGGGAAACAGCCTCAGGACAGACAGCTAGATGCAGAAAGTCCATCTGTGACCTGCCACCCTGTTGATCAATTAGCTTTCAGATAGACAGTTTTCCTTTGTCATATGAATGTTTATCTTCACAGCTGGCCTAGGAGACACTTATATCTTTATAGTAAACTTTGTTCTGATACATCATTTCTTTCATAGAGACCCATGGAGGGAAATACTTCTATTTTCCCAGTTCTTGTTCTACACACACCTAAAGCTAAAGGAACATATATCAGCAAGTCCTCTGCACGTCCCTTAAGTTAGTATATTCACTCTAATTCCTAGATTTCTGGGCATGCTGTGCTGTGGGTGGCAGCGCGCTTCCCATGCCTGATCATGCTCTAGTACTTCAACACCACTTTCAAAGTGCCCTGTACCCACTATGCAGACATGGACTGGCATGTGTGTCACTCCCACAGTTATCCTTCGTCATATTCAATTATTCTGTAGGCCTTAAATGCTGATCTGGGATAGCCTTTCCAACTGAGCAAATTGGGCCACAATGCTCCCTTCATTTTAAGAGTAATCATGTTGATAATATTCACTGGAGTTCAATGAGCCATCAATAGCTTTGAAATCTCCTTTTGACTACAAGGAGTTTACTTCACCAAATTAAGTAAAAACTGTACATTGTCAAATCAAAAGACGGTATCAGTAACCATTGTGACATTTTGATTCAAGGAATGACAGTTCCAGCCCCATTCTCCATGGGTTATATTGATGACTGCAGCTGGCATGTTCCAAGAGCTTGGCATGTAGTAGGCAGCATATGAATCATACAGTGGTATGGTGATGTGTGTGGATTTAATTACCCAGCACTTTATAGTTTCAGGGCCTTGCGATAAGAACAGACAGATGGCAGGAGGTAAAACCAGGACATAACCTAGCATCGGGAATCTGAAACTGTGAGGCCAAAGGTGTATTCCATTACCAAAGCGCGTTTAGTAATGTGTGTTTTCGCCACAGCACTTGTCACAACAGTAAATCTGATCTCTGCTTTAAGAGCAGGCCTAGGTATTCTGCAATGGGTAAGCATCCTAGGAAGACTGGGGATTGGAGAGTCAGCAGGTGTTAAAACATAGACTTTATTAACACAAGAGGCATGTCAGGCATTCAGCGGACCTCCTGTGGTTCCCAGAAGACAGTGTTCTCAGCTGCCAAAGATCCATAAGCACAGCTTCAGTGTCCACCAAGCATTGTTCTGGATCATGACTGAGCCACACAACTGGGAGGTATCAAGATTGAAACCAAACATATTCAAGAGCCATTGCACCCAGAGCCATCATTTTTAACGTGACCTTACATTTCTCAAAGTTTCAGTATCTTCTCATGATGATCAGAATATTAAACATGAATTGTTTGTACATATTCACATCTTCACTTTGAGCCCTGGTAGTAAGTGATAAGGGGTAGAACTGAGCACTGTAAAGAAAGAAACTTTTGCCTCACCCCAATACTCAGAAGGTTAAAGAGACCATTTTTTCTCTTTCTGAAAAAAAAGTAAAGTGCCGCCCTCATAAACTGGCCACGGTCCCTGAGGTACCACGGTTTCATTCACACTATTGACGCAGACTGGGGAAGCTACAGTGAAGGCCACTGTCAGTTCTCATGGGGACTTTGCCAGCCATAAAATCCAAACACGACCATTGCTCACCATGCCCTTCCATCCAGGGGAACACATATATTTGGTACCTCCCATGTGCTGGCCGCTTTGCTGCCAACCCTTAGTGTTTCAAACTTTATAATTATAGGCAAGCACTAAAAGTCATTTATAAATCAATTTTTAAATCCAGTATAAAAGTTTTAGAGCCATGCTTAATATGTAATATGGAATGCCACTTAGTCAAATGAACATGGTGGTGTGTAATTTGGACAGAGGAAGCATGCCTTTTAGAATCAAAAACTCACTCAGTTCCCACCTTTGAAAGTGGTTGTTAGCTCTCCCTTCTTCTTCTGTCATTCCCTAAATGTATCTCTAAGTCACCTCTTCTCCCCTGCCCACAAACACGCATGTCATCATAAACAGATCTGCAGAGCTGCAACTCACACAGTTACTCTGTCATTGAGACCTAATCACACCACCGCAACTCACACTTGTAAAGATCTCCTCTATGCTGATGAATATGGCTCGACATCTCTCAGACTTTCCTACCCAAAAAATCTTTCCTGGAGGACGAAACACAATTACAACTTTTTCTCAATAATGCGGCAGAGAAAATGAGATCACCCAGCACATTACAGCTTCTATATGGCTGAGCCACATGCTTCCTGTTGAGCTGCCAGCTTAAAAACTCTTAAGGATGTCTTGATTACAACTTTTCACTGGTGCTCCTGATGACAGTACTTCTGACCCAAGACAACTGAGACACACAGATGCACTCCTCGTCTGCTCATTAGCCTAATGAGGATGGAGTCAGGCAAAGAGTTAATTTGACTAATTTAATCAGCATGTCCTTAGATGTGTCTACTGGGAGAACACCAAAGTGGCAGAGACAAACACAGAAACACACAGAGGGAAAGGATTCACGGAGCTGTGCTCATGATTAGGCCAAGTCACAGTTTGAGAACATTAGAACAACAAGACTAGAAAGACACTTAATGGTTGCTTAACCCAATCACGTCGTTTTTATAAGGACTAATGAGGTTAGGAAATAATAAATGTAAAATGTATTGTGAAATGAGTAATACATGGGGAACATTTTATAAATTGCCAACTGCTATGGTGCATGTGTATATATAAGATGACAGAGTCAGTCATTTTCCCAAAACAATGTAAAGAAGAATTTAAACACTTGGACACATCCTTATATGTTTTCATAGAACAATTAAAGTACTCTTCTTCTTCTTCTTCTTCTTCTTCTTCTTCTTCTTCTTCTTCTTCTTCTTCTTCTTCTTCTTCTCCTCCTCCTCCTCTTCCTCCTCCTCCTCCTCCTCCTCCTCTTTCTCCTCCTGCTCCTCTTTTCCTCCTCTTCTTCCTCTTCCTTTTTCTCTTCCTCCTCCCCTCCTTCCCCCAATAATACCTGGTATTTTTGCTGCAAGGACATATATTAAATTCTATTATTTGTTAAAGATATAATAAGAACTTTTTATTTAAAACATTTCACCAATATTAATATTCTTGAAACACTAAAAAATAAAGCACTGGTAGACTTTATTTGATGACAAGTGTAAAATTTCTATTTTACCAAATTTAGAGATTTTTCCATTAATAGTTGCTGTTTGTGATATGGTTTTGATGAATGGTTTTCAATGTATTTAAAGTTCTAACATAAAATGACTATCATCAAGTATCTACTTCATGTTGGCAGTGCCTCTGACAGCGTGCCTTGGTCTTACAATTAGAGATTAAGCCTCAATTACTCATCAGAATCAGTGATTCTAAGAAAGTTGATTGAGGGGTTTTGTGGACAATAGAATGTCATTTGCATTGATTATTTCATTATATTAATTTTCTCATTACTCTTGCATTTTTTTCTTCTCTCATTTGAACACTATTAAGGATGTTTGTACCATAGACTCAAGCCTGAGTGGATGAAAAGAAAAATGAATAGGTTTTTTTTCTTTATTACTATTAAAGAGAAAAGAAAGGAAGGAAGAGCTTGTGGGAATACTAAGCCTCACGGCCTATAAATTGATCCCGTTCCTTTTTATCCTTGGTGATAGTTTGTAGAATTAAAACAGCATGGGGAAATATATATTTTGAGGGTGAATCTTTCAGGAAATTGATCTTTTACAATGTCCTTTATGCTTGAATGAGATTGCTCCTGTCCTAGTAGTCAGGACAGACAGTACATAATGTTCCCTTTCTATGAGTTTTCTTTCAAATATGTTTTATTATGCTTAGTAAATTATGAGCGGAGTTCTGGCTATATATAGTCAATTTAAAGTTTGTATTATTATAGGGTAGAAGGACATCTAATTAATTACCTAATTAATTAATATGATAAAAGTCCAAGTGCTATAAAGTAGATGATCCACATTCTGTGAAAGAAAAGGGAATACTTCAGTTTGCATGTGAGTGTGGTCAGGCAGGGTTGCTCTGAGATGGCCCGAGCAGGTCCATGTTGGACTTGCTGGAGTGAGGAGTAATACTTGAAATGTCCTGAAGCAAGAAAGAACTTGGTGGGTTCAAGGGCTATGAACCAAGATCCATGCAACTAGCGTGAAGCAAAACTGGTGCGAGAAGGCCCCTGTCCATGCGGGGGAGGGTTGAAGGGTCAATGAGGAAGTTGATAAGGAAGGCTGAAAGTTGCTCAGAGGCCACGTAGGAAAGGCTTGGAAGGTGATGAGGAAGCTGATATGGAGCCACGATGACGTAGACAGCAGACACAACGCTACTTCCTCCCAAAAGCACACTATAAAGTAACAAATGAAAACTAATTTTTTAATTAAAATCATAAATCTCCCAAAGGAAACAGAGGTTCAGAGAAAACAGCAGCATTATTAGAACCTGGAAAGCAGGCAAGAATGGTAACTGATTTATCAAACATGAGAACAATTGCAGTGAACCTGAAAGTTACTGAGTCACCAAGCTATTCGCACAAATGGGAGCAAAGTCGAGTCTCAAAGGGACTGAAAGTCCATTTGAGCAACAATGTGACAATATCCACCAAAAAGGGATTTAATGTGAGAAAGTACTGTCTATGAAACTGTTGGAAAGATTAAAGAAAGGCAGACCAGGGAAAGGCATGGCTCCTCTGGAGGTTTGTAGTACGCTCTAAGGGTCAGGGGGTGGGGGGTACAAGAGCATACAATTCTGAAGGAAATACTATGAATCTATGCAAAAGCTCATGTTTGTTCAAGTCTACAAAATTAATGACTACTGCCAGATAACAGTAGTATGGGTTTTGCCTTTTGCATCTCAGATCTTATAAACTTGTCTTTCATTTGCAGATCTAATCTACAACAAAACCAGCAAATAATTATGGACACATAGTTCCTAAGCCTTTAGCTCCTGTGATGGAGAGCAAGCATAGGAAAGGAATGATGGCAGAGAGCAGACGAAGGATGAAGCTGATTTGCTACTTGTCAGTCTCGCCAGAGGACATCACCCCGTCTTCCTCCCATTTTCTCTAACCTGGCAATGGACAGGCAGAAAATAAGGTGAAGAATAGATTGTCTCTGAAAAAAAAAAAATAGATTCAGTTGATGGCTATGATATTATCCCTTAAAAGAAGAAGAAAAAGAAAATTAGCATATTACATGTTAATACCCCAGACTTTTTTCCCACTCACGTCCCACAGGGTGAGATCCAGGTTTATACTCCCTGGGTAGAAGAACCCTCCCTAGAGAACATGACTAGCTTAGAGAAAAAAAGTTAGACTCTAATATCTCAAGTTTCTCCAGAAAAAATAAATAAACACAGTTGATGGATTACTTTATGGAAAAGCCCACCGATATGCATATAGCTTTAAACAACTGTTTAGTGTCCCATTGTCCCATGCTAAATGTCAACCAAGGGTCATCAGCATCAGAAGGCAGCAGCACACAGAAAAATTAGAGCCCATTTAGTAAAAATACATGGGAGAAAGCTACAAAAAGAAGAATGAAGAGGAGGAGGAGGAGGAGGAGGAGGAATTAGGAAAGTGGAAAATAAGAGAAAAGTATCAGTATTTCTCAAAGAGAGTAGCTTATATTGAAATAAATGCAGGATAAGAGACTCCTCAGTAAGATGGCAACTTGAAGCCACTCTCTGTGTGATGCCGTGAAGGAGAATCAGAATAAGAACAGAACAGGGCTGTCAAGACAGCTCAGTGGGGAAAGGCACTTATCTTGCTAGGTTGTTGACCTGAGTTCAACATCTAAAGCCCAATAAAAGTTGGAGAGAACCAACATTATGAAGTTATTTTCTGACTTCCATATACACTACACGAAACACACACACACACACACACACACACACACCAGTAATTACTTTTTTAAGACTAAGAAAAACTAGCCTATTTTAAAGGCAGATAAAGAAGAGATTCAAGGATTCACAAAGGCACAAGGGTAGTGAAGAAAAGACAAACTACTTACTGTATAGAGGAAGCCAAGAGGAATAGTTCTCCAACTCTGTGTCTCCGTGAATGGGGAGGGGGCACAGAAGCCTCATCCACAAGGTAGACCCGGAAAGCTTGTCAGAAAGAGACTGGCAGTCCTACCCTGAGGACAATCATAGCCTCAGAAGCCTCGAATCCAGTCACAGGTTTTGGAGAGACAGTGATTCCTCAGGCAGAGGAGTTCACAGCGGAAAGGAATCCCACTGTGGCATTCTTCTTTGGCTTCAGAGGCAGTAGCCCCCAACCATTTTGAGAGGGAAGGCATCATTTAAAACTGAGTTATCCTGTGGAGCCAGCAACATGGAACAAGCACAGATGTGAAATTAACTAGCCATCTCAGTGAAGTAAGAGAGCCTTGAAATGCAGTTGGGAGAGTTGAGGCGCCAGATGCTGATGAACAAAAGGGTGGATCAGTGGGGACACTGAGGCAGGCAGTCAGGGAAATAAAATCCCAGGCTCCAGTGTCTGCAGTAGGGCTCATCTACTGTGAATAGTGATGGAATCTGATAGTCCTGAACATGAGGTCAGTGGATGGGTTAACCCCTGAGGCCACCTATCTTCTCATTTATTTCTGGAGAGCCCAAGAATGCCAAAGTGCCAAGACTTCTTGAAAGCCACAGCTGCTCCAGGATTACTCAAGCAATCTGGAATCTTGAGACATCAGAATCAGGTGGAGTCGGGTCCTCCACCTGAACCAGCAACAGTGTGGTAGATACTTCCCACGCTCCCACTGAAATTGAGAGACGTATCAACCAATTGAGAGAGTATCAGCCATCGGTAGAGAATATGATATGGAGAGTGTCTGTGGAGCAAGAGAACTCGCCCAACTTACAGACTACAAAGCTGGTAGTGGCTAGCAGAGGCCCCTGGTACAGAAAGAGAGGAGGAACCACAGCAAAGATATGCTGGCAGACATTGCACAGGTGCTCAATACAAAGTCAGTATCAGCAGAAACCACCAGACAGAAGGATCACCTGAGCATCTCATTGCCATGCATACAGTGGCAGTCACTGGGCTCCAAGGACCCAGAAACAAACTATGTAACAGCATGGATTTCTGTCTTTCCTTTTTGCTCCAGGTGCTTACCATTTTTAAATTTTTTACTATAATTTTACCAGCATTTTTACTTTATTATATTTCAAATATCACCTTTTAATTTCTCTCCAAAAATTCGTATATTTCGTTTACATATCTTTTCACTCTTAGGAACTCCTAGTTGAAGAACTACAGGCAACCAATAACTCTTAATAAGGGAGATTCAGTCTTCTCAAGGGACAAGCCCATTGATAGGTCATCCAATAGCAGATGGTTGGTTGTAAGCACATGAACCTAAGAACAACACTAGATATGGGGTGGAGGCACAGAAGGAGTTCAAGGGGCAGAGGGAGAAGTGGAAATGAGTTAAAAAAATAAATGTGAAAGAAACAACATTGAAATTGGGGTCAGGGAAGTGAGATTCTCAGAGAGGAAAACACTTGCCCACTTACAGTGAAGACTGATGAACCTTAGTTCCTAGGATCCATGTGGTGAAAGGAGAGAACTCCAGCATGTTGACATCTGACCTCTGCATACACACACACACACACACACACACACACACACACACACACACATGCACATGTGTACACATACACACATACACACACATTATTAAAAACTACTTCTTAAATAACCTATAAGGGAACAACATCAATTCACTTACAAAGGCAAATATAACCAGATCAGAGTAACACCAGATCTCTCCTCGGCAACCCTAAATTCCAGGCAATCAAGGGCCTAGGATGGAGCTTACTACTGTCATTGTGTCAAATTGACATAATGTCACACTGCCCTCTAAATATCTATGTTTGTACAGTGGACAAGTAGTACTTCAACCTAATCACAGAAGCCTTTCTCTGCAGTGAATGACAGTGAAGGCACACTTGTGTCTATTCAAAGTCCTAAGGATAAGTGATGTTTGAATGTTCTGTCCTAAATAGAACTTTAGAGTGTTCGCGAAGGCTCAGGGAGTAACTTGGAAGAGGGAATAGAAAGAACATAGGGGCTTCATGATAGAGAGAAGAGTTAGGCAACACCAACTCTTAGGCATGAAGCGAGTGTTGGAAACACCATCCGACAGCAGCTGTGATCCTCTGCACTGGACTTGCACGACAATGGCCCTGCCAATCAGCAGTTGTGGATGAGAAAGGTGCTCATGGGGCTTGGGCCTTCCCCAGGAAGCTGTTGGCAGTTGAGGGAGAGGGGGAGTTCCTGTGTTCAGTGGTGAGTTGCATATGTTCTGGTGGCGTGGTCCACACATGTGCCCACATGGGAAGCACTGGCTAAGCTCAATGGTTCGCAAAGAAAAGCAAAAGACGTGAATGTAGGCAAGAAACTGGTAGGGAGGGGTGGTGTTAATAGAGGATAAGGTGAAATAAGAGAGGGTGGGTTGTGAACAATTAGAATGTAATATATATATATTTGTTATATATATATGACAAATGATTTTTATTTTTTAATTTTTAAAATGATATTATTATTGTATTATTTCTTCTTTCTCTTTCCTCCATGTAATGACATCATCACCCTCCCCTTGCTTTCTTTCAAATTCAGGCCCTTTTTTTCATCCTTTGTTGCTATATTGTCTTAAATACATAAATACAGTGTTAACCTCTATGTTCATGCTTTTGAGGTGGATATTGGAATAGATTACAATAAGGGCAAAATGATTCATTATCATTGCATATTTAAGATTGAAGAAGGAGCAAATTTACAGACTGTGTACTCTGCGACAAATATACAAGGCAGATGTAAGAATAAGATGAATAATTAAGTTGGGATTTTATTTATTTTCATATTTTTTCTACTTTTATTGAAAATAGTTTTTTCACACAATACATTCTGAGTACAGGTTTCCCCCCCCCAGCTCCTCTGAGCTCCAAGCCATCTTCTCTCCCTTCCTGATCCACTCACTTCCTTGATGTCTCTCCTTAGAAAACAAACAGACATCTAAAGAATGATAATAAAATAAAACAATAAGAAACAATTTGGAATAGGACAAAACAAACAAGAAAAAGAACAAAAACCAAACAGAGCACAAACACATATAGAAGCAGAGGAATACACATTCATAGACACAAGGAGCCCATAAAAACACAAAAATGAGAAGCCATGATACATATGCAAAGGACCTGTAAGGTTTTTAAGAAAGAAAAATAAATAAATGCTCTAACAAAACATTATGAAACAAGCTCCAAAAATGCCACTGAGATTGTTTTGTGTTGGCCATCGACTGCTGGGCACGAGGCCTGAGGTTTGCCCTTAATGGCGCTCTATATGCCCAGTGAGACTGTTGGAGTGGCAATCAATATCCACTTCTCCTCTCGGTACTGGGACCCCGTCTGGAGTAGACCCATGCAGGCCACAGTCTCTATGAGTGATTGAAACAGCACAGACTATGTTTTCACTGATTCAGAAGATACGTTAATAATAAAGGCAAGTTCTAAGTATATAGTGCTTGTAAGCACACAAAAAAAGTATAGAAAATAGAATAACTATTATTGACTTCACAAGACACAAAGTTGTATAAAAATCTTAGCTATGGACCAATGTATGACTCAGCTCTGACAGTGTTCACAGAGCCTTAAAACTACACATTCATCTAATAATCAGGATTGTAACAGAACTATACAGAAAAAAAGGAAGAATGATGGATGTGGTAAATGGAGATGCACAAAGCTCCTGCTTGGTTTTCCATATGATAACAGAACAAGCCTGAAATGAGAAAATACTTGGTGCTGTGAATATTCAGTGTAGTTGCTAGGAGAGTATCTCAAACAAACAGCAAAGATTGATGGTGCTTGGATCTGAATATTCTGGACTAACAGTGGCTTTCAAAAACCCTTGTAGAACAGGTTGGCTCTAACTGTGCACCTATGTAAAACTTTGATTTTAAAAAGCTCAGTTTGTAAGCATGGAAAACACTTTTCCATCAGCAGAAACATTGCCAACAGCACACTTAATCAGTTGGTTTTCTCCAGCAGCTCTGAAAGCAGCAATATGGAGCTTTTGTGTTTCAAGATGGATAACCCTCCCCCCAAAATTGGTGAATTGTTCAAAAGAAAGCGAATAGAAGAAAGAGATGTAGAATATGGTAGAATTATTTTAAAAGTTTGTAAACATGAAAAGCAGTGGTATTTTTTCTCTATACATGCACACATGTGTAGGAAAGAAAGAAAATTTGCATAGGCAATATCTAGACTGAATTTCTTTGGTTGCCTCCTGGAGGGAGGACAATGAGTGGTCTATGAAGTGCTTCTGCTCTAGGCTCTGTTTCTCTAGAAACAATCTAACCTTGGCAAATGAGGTGAAGTAATAGGTAGGCAAGGCGAGAAGGGCAGGAAAGAGAAGGGTGAACACGAGAGGCAATAGAAACCTAATGGTATTTCCCCCTCTCTGACTTTCAATCCTTCTCTATTGGCTTTCTTTCCCAGCTTCCTTTCTCTGTTTTGTTTTGCCTTTGTTTTGTTTTGTTTTGTTTTGATACCAGTTTACTAATATACATCTGAAGTGACTATATGTTTGTGTGACTGAGGAGGCTTGTTCTAGGTGACTGACTGGTGACTTTGTTTTATCTGCCCATTGCAGAGAAGAAAAAAAAAAGAGAGAGCTTTTTGGGATTTAGTTTTGTAGGCTTAGATTTTTAAAAAACAAACAAACAAACAAACAACTTATTTTTAATAAGGGTTCTCAAATGCTTTGACCCCCCCTTCTAGCACACCATCCAAAGGTAGGGGAGAAAAGATGGTAAATAGGACAAGGGGATGTGGACCTGTTTAGAAGTAGTTCTTTGGGGCAATACCAGCAGTCCAGTTCAGTAGTATCAGGATATGAAACATGAATCAGCAGTGGTGGCACGATCCAGCAGAAACTGCCAGTCCTCTAAGGAATCCGTACAAGTCAGCAGGAGCAACCAGGACCATCAAGAAGCCAGGAGAAGGTCTCTGCTGTGCCTCTCTCAAGGAAGCAGAGTTCAGCAAAGTCGAAGACTCGAGACCAATGAAGCACTGCAAAGCTAGCTATGCAAGCACAGTCACTGCCCATTGAGCCCTATTTATACTCTCTCCAAACATCATGCATCCTCCCTTAAGTCTTGCCTCAGTAAAACACCATGTAAATCTGTCTCAGCAAAGCACCACGTGAGTCTGCATCACACGACATATCCAGAAACTTCCACTTCACCCTTTCATAAAAATATTAATTCTGTTCATAAAAGTTCTGCTTCATGACCTGATACTTGTCAAGGCTCTACTTCCTAATACCATCAACTGGGGACAGAAGTTTGTCAAATGAAGTTTGGCATGGCCTCATTTACTTTCTATTGCTGTGATGACACAATAACAAAAAACAACTTGAAAGGGGGGGTTATTTGGCTTACATGTTGTTATCATGTCCATCATTGAGAGAAATCAGAATAAGAATTCAAGACAGGACACTGGAGGCAAGAACTCAAGCAAAGACTATGGGGGAATGCTGTTTACTGTCTTGCTCCCCATGGCATTCATGTTCAGTCTGCTTTCATATTCAACCCAGGACCACCATTCAAAGATGGCACCACCCTCAGTGGGCCACGTCCTCACCTATAAATTTTCAGTTAAGAAAATGCTTACACAGACTCTCCCAAAAGCCAATGAGATCAAAGGAGTTTAGCAATTGTGGATTTCTCTTCCAAGATAATCCTGTTTCATGTCATGTTGATAAAATAAACAGCCAGCACATGGCAAGACATCAATACCCAACACATTGCATGTTTGTAACTATAATGCTCCTTAAGGTCACGGTCACCATGGTTGGGTCATGTGTCCATGCTATACATACAAAGGAAGATGGAGAAATGAGAAACAGATTTTCAATCTCTAGGCTGGTGCTATGCCTTGAATGATTACTGTCCCCATAGGCTCATATAGTTGAACACTGGGTCCCTGACTGGTGGTGCAGTTAGAGGTAGTTGTGCAGTGTTTAGGAGATGGAGCTTTTCTAGAGGAAGTGTGCCTCTGGGGGTGAGCTTTGAGAGTTCAGAGCCTTATCTCATGTCTACTTCATTCTTTCTCTCTTAGCTCTGAGTTTACAATTAACATTGTATCTCTAAGTTTTCTGCTCTAGCTGCCTGTTGCTGGATCTCCACTGCCACAATGAACTCTTCCTCTGAAAGCATGAGTTTTGCTTCTATGACTTGCCTTGACCCTGGCATTTTATCAGTGCAATGGAAAATTAACTAAGACAAGGGGAGGAAGGTTCTGTTAGTGAATAAGCAGCACGTGTGAGATGGCAGTCAACAGTATCTACCACACCAGACCATCTACAATGTCCATCAAAGGAAAGAGTGGTGCCCAATAGGTACAGCCACACTCAGCATGACACTAATGCTTCTTAAAGGCAGAATGGTCCAGAAGAAAAGACTATAGCAAGTAGAATCACTAATGGCTTCTAATGGATAAAGAGTTGTCACATTTAGTATGGTCATCACAGAAAACCCACAGTCACATTGGCCAATGTGGTGGCCATTTATCAACAGATAGCTATTAAACTAACATGAATAAAGGCTTAAAATTCAGATCATTGCATTAGCCACATTTTAACTGTGCACGTGTCACCTTTGTTTTGTGGCTATCTTGTTGGACATTATAGATCAGGAACATTTCCTTCTTATAGAAAATTCATTGAATAGTTCTAGACTAGAGCAAGGGACAAATTTCTTAAGTGACAGATCCTCATATGCAGAAATATGATTAAATTAAAGCTGGTCTGAGGGCATCTCCTGGGGCTATGATACAAATCTTTGGCCAGATAGGAATGAAATGTCCTAGCTAATGATTTATATTGTTCTGCTTAAATCTTGAAATCCCCTCTGGAAGCATCTAATGCTGGCTTTTATATGTTGTTTAGTGAAAAATGTATAGCATTGTAGTCTGCACCTACTTTACCTGATGATTCAGCATGATGTAGTTGTCTACTCAGTGGAATGAAAGAACTCCCAGAAGGCCTGCACCTCATATTTCTTGACAAAGACATCTTACCACCATTTTTGCCCAACATGAACATGGGAATACAATATAATCTATATTAAAGGACTTAGGAAGCTGTGCTCAGGTGTGCCAGGTCTTGCTAATGCTGCTATGTGCTTTTGTGATCCTGGTGCTGTTTGTCCTTAACTTGTCATAAATCTTTCATGAGTGTACCTTTTTAAAGTTCTTTGAGTGTTTCCAATTATCTGACCTCAAGTCATTGCCACCCTACATGGTGGCAAATCAGATTTGGTCATTAACAGACATGAAATAAGCCTCAGACACTGCTAGAAATAATGAAGCTGAACTTGACAAGGCTCTGGAGGTCCTGCCCTACCAGGGAAGAATAACATGAACCATGCCCTGTATAAGGTTTGTTATTTTCATTCTTACACGACAGAAGAAAAAGTTAAATAAGTTGGTGTATCTTGACATGGATATAAGTATTACAGGTTACATGTTTACAAAATCCTTAAAAACAACATCAGTTTATTCCCTAAAGCTCAATAGTCTCTCTTGAAAAATGAAAGCTATGGCAGAATTTGCATCACAGGACTCATTGAGGGCTAATTTTTATAATACAATTCAATGAGCAAATACAATGCTGAGCATGCACATAGCAAAATCACTATGAATGCAAGCTCTTGTTATTACTCTTTCCAAGTAAGGGCGTGTGTGAAATATAAATATTTATAATAAAGCTGGGTAATGTATTACCTTAAATATCTTATTATCTACCTGAACCCTTTATTTCATTTAGAAACAATGTCTCAATTACTTTCCAATTTTGCATCTATTTGGTTTTACTTTAAATGATATTTTATATAAACACACTCTATCTAAATAGAGGGATATATATTCCAACCCTCTACAGTAAATATTTTTATAAACTCATTTGATGAACTTGGTTTTATTTAAAATTCTGTGTTCTTATTCTGTGCATGGAACAGAATTATGAACATAATTGTTAGGCCACTAACTTAAATTCCTTCCCCTGATGGTTAATCATAGATCTGAATCCTTGTAGTATAAATGGCTTCCCAGCAGTTCTCTGGTCTAATCCTCTCCTCGTACAGTGAGCTCTCACAGCTAGAAATGATAAAATGGGACTGAAATACAATTAGACCCATGTAAATTCAAAGTTGTAAGTCTATACAGGATAGAGTACCTTTTTGAAGAGCATATTCTGTATAATGGAACAACCGATTGAAGAAACAAAGGAATAATTTAAGAGATTATTCAAACCAGTGTAAGTAGAAGTACTTTAAAGAGTCAAAAAGTTATGGGAAATTCTTCCTACCAATAAAGAACTTGGAGCACTAGTTAGCATACTGTCCCTTTTGAGACTCTTTAAGTCACACAAAGCAGAAACTCATTCCTGAGAGTTCAAATGAAATGGTGCCGTATTAGATGCTGGTTGTAAAGAAAGAAAAGGATGTGGGGCTGAACCTCACATAAACCAGAATTGAAGAAACTCTTTCCTTCTCAAGTTCTCTGCCTTCAGTCTTTCTTGGATTCTCTGCTCTGGATTCCTGTCTGTCTCACCTGGATTCCTCTGTTTGCATTATCTAAGTGTGATTCAACCAACCTGACTCTGCGCTCTGTGGTCCATCACTTTGTGAAAGGGCACAGCCCTCCTTGCTATATGTTTTAGCCTTGGCTGAGAAGATCATCAATTGTTGACCAACCTGGCCGGAGGCTTTGTGAGAGCATGATGTCTAGATTTGACCCTATGGTTCCGTAGAAGAATATGTGCAAGCATATCCTTTACACATATGAATTGGGGCTCTCCAGAATAAGACCAATAAAATATATACAAGTATAGGCAAAGATTGGGCCAGCACGATAGCTCAACAAGTAAAAGCCTCAGATCCCATGGGTAGAAATTAAAACCTGACTCCTGATAGCATGTGCACATATTCGCATATTAATAATAAATATTGTTAAGGAAATGATTTATTATCTTGGTCACTAAACGACCCTACAATGTCTGTCTTCATATAGGAGAGAAAGGGGAAGTGGTAGCTTCTCAGTTCAAGAAGCAAGAAACTCGGAATAAGAGTCACCTATGGTGCAGCCCC
>CM052708.1:34309667-34363235 GCA_028551405.1 Uromys caudimaculatus | reverse complement strand
ATGGTATGTATTCACTGATAAGCGGATATTAGCCCAAAAGTTCAGAATGCCCAAGTTTCGCTTAACAGTAACCGCTGGACTGAGAGTGAGGTCCCAGATAGAGGAGTTGGAGAAAGGACTGAAGGAGTTGAGGGAGTTCACAGTCCCATGGAGGGAGCAACAGCGCCAATGGGCCTGACCCACCCATCCCTCCCCGGTCATCCTGAAGTTTGGACCACCAACCAAAGAATACACATCTATGGATCCATGGTTCAGACCACATAAGAGGTAGAGGACGACCTCGATGGCCATCAGGGAGAGAGGAGAGGCCCTTGGGCCTGAGGGTGTTAGAGGCCCCAGTAAAGGGGAATGTCAAGGTGGGAATAGGGGCAATGGGTGGGTGGATGGGTGGGTGGGTGGGTTGGAGGTGGAATTCCCTCATAGAGGTAGGGATGGGGAGGGGATAGGGGGCTTCCAAAGAGGAGACCCAGAAAAGGGGAAACATTGGAAATGTAAAAAAGTATCAAATAAAAAAAAAAGATATTGAAACATAAAAAAAAGAAAAATACAGAGAAGGAAAATATCTGAAAATAATGCAAAACAACACTCATATTGAGGAATGCTATATGAAACTTACAATTTCCTCAAAAGAGAATATATATGTGTATTAGGTAACTATGAGGACAGGACTCCATGGAGAGAATCAGTAGTTACGTCCTCCTAACTCTGATAGGATTGAACTGGGTATAGCATATCCAGCTTGAAGCCCTGTGTTCCACCTGGGGCAGTCAGAGCAGAACACAGAGCTGCACGGAAAATTACCAAGGGCAATGCACACAAAAAGGTTAATAGGGAAAAACATTTGTAATTCCAAGACTCAATAAAAACCTGTAATTATTTCAAACAGGCAAACACGATGAAGAAGAAGAATCACAAGCCTCGGAAAAGACTTGTGAGTTGAAATAACAAAATCAAGTATGGCTTTATTTCAGAAATATATGGAAACTTTTTACCACCCGCAAAAGATTCTGTGTAAAAGTATGTACACAGAACGTTCTTCCAGAACTTTCCTTTCCATGTGCAAGAAGAAAAGCAGTGAGGATAGAAAGGTAATTTTGGAGAAAGCATTAGCCAGCCCACCAATGAGCAAGGAGGCAGAGAAGTCAAACAAAGAACAGCTTAGTAACTAGCAACTGTGCCTTGCTTGACTTATATACATACCTGCTTCCCACCAAAGCACTCAGTGACCTGAGACCTGCACACAGACCCGACTCCAAAGGCTCATAGTTCCTGTGATGATAGCACCCTACCGATCCTGCTAACTCCCCTTTTGTTGTCAAACACATTGTGAAGCCTTTCTGGGAACTCAGTACAGTGTGTCAATACAGCCTAGGCTGGTTTGGGGTGCGTATGCAATAAGGCAAGTTTTATCGTCTTATGCCTACACATGCTTGGGCATACACATGATTAAAATCAGATGCATCACGGAAAACGATAACGCTATAAACAAAGGCTCACATAATCTAGGTCTATTAATCAAAACAGGAAAAACTGCTTGTCTTTTAGCCACCAACTCTTCTTCCCCCTAGACCTATCAAGGAAAGCCTCAAACAGTTACCCAGTACTCTTGAGTAATTTTACTTGGAGTTCACTGCAGCATGTCTACTATGTACCTTCACCTTCAGTCTAGCTTTGAATAAAATCTTCTCCTCTCTACAGCTCATATATTCATCATCCTCAGGTAACAAGACATCAAGAAGTTAGATACACAGTCCAGATGGTGACCACAGCTAACATACAGAACTCAAGATCACTGAGGAACCAACTAATTTCTCTGGAGGTTTTGAAAGAATTCTGACCTCAGCTTCTAAAACTAGAAGAATATGCTGCAATCAAGAAGGATGCAGGTTATTTCCAATATTATTCTTTCCAGTCCTTGAAAGAAAAAAGAGGAGAAAATATTTCAGTCATATATTATACATAATGTTTAGAAGAGACCTTTGATCCATCAGTCTTCACACCTTTGCTTTACCTTTGTTGACTTGATACAGGCTACAAAGAGTCTCAGTTGAACAAATCATATTTGCCTATAGGTATGCCTGTGAGGGATTTTTTGATTATTAATTAATATAGTATGGCCCAGCACACAGTGGTTGGTATCATTCCCTAGGCAAGAGGGCCTGTGCTGTTTAAAAAGTCTAGATAGTAAGTCATTGACAGAGTCTCAGGGCAAGCCAGTAAGCACCACCACCATGCTTTCTGCCTCCAGATTCCTTCCCTGCGTTGCTGCCCTGACTTTCCATTATGGATTGTGACCCAAAAATGTAAGCTAAATAAACCCTTTCCTCCTTGAAGCTGTTTTTGGTCAGAATGCTTTATCACAGCCACAGACTGATACCGAAGCATACTCTGAGAATGGATTACCCTATAGTCACACGTGGTAGGAGGAAAAGTCGGAACGTGAATATTTGCATGAAAAAGTAATTTAAAAAAATACAAGTCTATATCCCTGAACTAGACACATATTTAATTCTTTCTATTTTGTCTTATTTCTACCAATTCTTGTGCCAATTGATAGCATGTAGCATCTCAGCTCGTTAGCATTATACAGTGGGAGAGACCAAATTTTACTTTTAAGACCTATAATCCCCTGGAAGTCTAACATGTGGAGAATCACTTCAATATATTTTAATCAGTGGATAATGAGAGCTAGATGACATCACTGAGAATTCCCTGGGCTTCATGGAGAATTTTTCTTGTCTCCATAACTGTAGCAAGCATAGAACCCTCCCCGACCCAGTGTTTTCCTACAAGAAGACTGTTTGACAGCCAGGCAACAATCTCAGATTCCAATGCTGCTGCCTTTCTCAGACGTTTTGGTCCTGGTTCTGAGGATCAAATTCAGGTCCTGTTGTTTCTATTGTACACACTTTACCAAGTAAGCTGTCGTCCATGGCCGTCTTCCATGGCCGTCTTCCATGGCCGTCTCCCTTCTTTCTCCCCCTTTACTTTGCTCTTTGCCTTCTAGTTGTCCTTTTCCTTCTTCAGTTTTCACTTTCCTTGTTCTTATAGCTTCAATCATTTTTCCCTCAACCAAGTAGAGAGAAGTCTGATTTCTACCTACCTAAGAGTCTCAGAACAAACAGTTGGCCCACTCTCACTTGGGCATAATCTGTTAGAGAAAACTTAGAGCACGCAGAAAGGAAAAGAAAAACTTGAAAATATTACATGAAATTATTCTTCCTACCAGAAAAATATCACTTTTCCTCAAGCTTTAATCCGGTCACTACAAAGGCTTGTATATTTACAAATTCCTACACAGAAGCATTACGATTTTTCTCAGTTTCAGTTTATTTATGATCATTTTTTTCTTTAAAATAAAAACCTTTCACATCTGCTGTCTTATTAGGTGATGAGTTTTACCAGAACATTTGATAAGGTAAAAATCTGTCACCATATCTCTCTATATGCTTAAAGGGTTAGATTTAAAGATATATTTTCTAGATAGGCTGTGATCTACACAGTGATGCCTTTGGATATTTTGTTATATCTGTTTTAGTTGCTTCATTTGTTATTTTATCATTTTCTGACTTATGTTGACAAATTTTCTGGCTTTGTTCTTTAGTAATAGATCTATGATAAAAGCAATCATTTCTGTAATCTAACATCTCTCAAAAACTTTGAAGCTTAGGTTTAAATGTTCTCAGTGGACTATTGAATGTCTGTTTTAGATAATAATATGGTTCCATTAAAAGATCAAGAATGGCTTTAAATTCAGTGAAGTTTTTGAGTCATAAATGTGAATGTACAAAAGAAAAGCAATTTATTGAAAATACCATGCAATTAGAAATGGTCTACAATGGAAGGAAATTTTCTTTTTCAAAAAAGTTGGGATATATACAAACATACTTTTCTCTAGACTGGTGAATTTTTTGTTTTGTTTTGTTTTTTATTATTTGGAAATGATTAATAATGAACTTTCCCAGACAGAAACAAACTGACATACAAGATACACTGCACCCCCAATTAAGCATCCATCTCTACCTAAGGAGTAGTATTAGACACTTAAACCAATCTAAACATTCTGTTGCACTCCCATATGCACAGATGTAAGTCCCGCTTGTGGAAATGTACTCTTCATCTCGAAGTAAATCCAAAATAGCTATTCTTACAACACAACAGGATGGGTGAATAGGAGAATGAACTCAAGCACAGCTCGCCATTTGTGTGAACGTGCAAATTCTTATGGCTACTAGTTTGAGAAAATTATACTTGGAAGAAGAAACATCATGACCCAAGGGAGGAAGTATAAAATATAATGCTATCTGTGGCAACTGCAAAGGACAGTGCCTAAGACCAGAGGGCGGGGCAGATTTATACAGAATGAAGACTTAGTTGTCAAGAAAGGGATGCAGACAGTAGAGACTGGGCAGTTTTGAAAATTAGAGATTCTACTGGCTATTCGGAGTGACCAACACCAATAGAAAGCAGTTTCAGAAAGTCAGAACGGAAGAGTTTAGATTGAAATAGACAGTGAATGTAGGCACGGCGAGAAGAGAAAAATACTCCTTGAAAAGCAACTGGATGTGATGATGAAATCGAGTCTGCAGGTGAGAAAATTTAAAAGGCAATATACCACCCTCTCTAAGGGCGCTTACACGTTATAGGGAACTTAACTTGTAGAATGAGCTGTTTTAATACCTCAGCACCCCCTGAGGAAAGGGGCCATGGATAATTTTATGCTGTGTATGTTACCATATGAGAAGCCTGTCCCTTCTACTGAGTGACTTATAGCTAGAATCAGCATTCAAGGCTGAAGCTTGGGAAGCACGAGTTTTTAAAAAGTACTCTCAATGACAATTCTGGGATTAAAGTCCCTTATAGCCTAAGTACATGTCACCACACACAAAGAGACAAGGTGTCAGGGAGAACATACACAGAGAAAGACCACATACATAAACCACACATACACACATATGGGGCGGGGCACAGCCACATACAGACTACATACACATACAAACACCACACACACTTATACATATATTATAGACATACATACTTACATACATACTTACTTACATACACAGACACACAAGTAGAACTTCAGAAGAAGTGGCTCGTGAAATTCTAATGAAAGTCATAAAACCTATGCCATGCAGTCTGTTTCCTCAGGATTCTTGTGCTATGTAGAGGAGACACACATCACCACCGAGTGCCTAAAGTACATTTTCTTTGACTTTCAGAATACATCCTTTTATATTGAAGAATTTCTCCTCTGAGTGCTTACACTAGTAAAATCACGGCTCATGATTCATGTGCCTGATTCTGCTTCACTGAATTTTTACCCTATTTATAGCTGATATATTTTGAGGAATATTTTCTAATTGATGAGGAATTTGTCTCTTCCTGTCTTCTTCAGGTCACTGGCAAATGAAAAATAGGGAGAACCAGTGAGAAAAAAAAAGAGACTTTGTATGTGCGAGCGTAGGCTGAACTAATGTTGATTATGGATGGATGGATGGTTATTTGGGGATTTTTTTCTCTCATTTGCTTCCTTCCATCAAACCCAGAATATGCAAATTTTATCAAGTGCTGGCTATGAAGAAAGTTTCAGTGACTCACCCCTAAATTCCATTAACAATTCTTTTGTGTAATCGATATAAAAATATAACAAAATTAAGTATAACCATGTGATTTTGCTTACTTTTTTTGTTCTTTTAAATCTCAACTATAAGCCCCTCATGGCCCCACCTCTGGCAGCTTGTACCTAAACCTCTTCTGTTACTTTGAACCACATTGAAATAATCCCTTTGAATTTCTGTACAATTTTACATGGTTAAACTTAATATGAAGAGTTTCTCGAGCCACTAGTGTACAGAGTGTGCCCCTAAGATTATTAGGAAGAAACACATTTTTGGCCATGTTTTCTTCCAATGCCACTTGTTGCACCCCTCTGAGAATCCTCAGTTCTTCCCACTCTACCTAAAAAGTCTCCACAGGAAATTTTGGGTTGACTTGTATTGCCAGAAGTTTCTTCCCAGAGGTGGGAGGACTAAACAATGTCTACCCCTTCCTTATAAAATTCCAATGTCAAGTCAAAGTTCAAGTCCATCAAAGTGTTTCCTCAAAAACTATGAGTTTATTGGGATTACTTACAGTGAGGGCTTATTAGCAGGAACATGGGGGACTCTAAAGCAACTGCCCTGAAAGTTCTTCACACAGCATGAGTGGCGACTCCCCCATGGCTGTATAGATGGAGTTCTTTCCTTTGAGTCCTTTTCAGCCTATTTTTACTAGTCCCTCCCCAAATCTCCTAGGCAACGTGCAATTAGAAGTACTAATAACTGACCTGGAGGACTCGCTCAGGTTAGAGTCCAATGATTCGCTATGTCCTCCTCCTTCTATGAGAGAATGTCAACAGTCAACAAACTCAGTTGCAGTGATCTTTTACAAGCAGGTAAGGCTTGTTCATGAAGGTAATGCTTGCTCTGCCCAGAGAATATTGTTGTGAAACATGTTGGAAGAAAAACGACAAGGAATTCTAGAAATTTTAGTAAACCCATGGTTTTGAAGTTGCATAGACATGCAAGATGCACGAACATATCTCTGTTTAATGCCAGTATATTAGTTTATTATCTATCAATAGGCCATTGGATAAGTTTAATATTCATGTGAGGATTTGTGATAGAAGTTTATCAGAATGATAGTCAGATTTAGGTTTTCGTCAGCCATAATATTTGAAGACAATAAGTACATTGTGCTTCCAAACTACTATCTGTTATGCAGCTTGAGCCAAAATAAACACAATGACAACACCCCATCTAACCTCCCAGGACCACCCCACAGTGGTCACAGTGTTCATTTTGTGCTGAGCACACAGTGCCATCACATGGTCATATGAGGGAGAACAGCAAGCCTTTCACCTTGACCTTGAGTGGGAATCCAAGGCACTGCCTTGGCCTTCTGAGAAAGATTTCTTCCTTTGCACAGGGGCAGTGTGTGTGTGGTGGCAGGTATAGATTTTCTAAAATATGACCAGCAAGAGAAAACTAAACAGTACAAACTCTGGAGACACTCCTGGAAAAATTCATAGCTGTCTTTAATAATCAATAGCTTTTGTTGGCATGCTGGCTGTCATCACAAGTACTGTACGCCTGCAGACTGCAATATAATCAAGCTTTCATTTGTATTTATGTGACCAGGAGGACTTTGTCTTTGATGATTTTAAAAGATGCATGGACTTGGCTCTATTTAATTCTGATACATTGGTCAATTATCTATAAGAGGCCATTGGCTAAATTGTACTATTCACATGAGGGTCTGTGATAGAAATTTATCAGAATGATAGCGAAATATTCAGATTTAGGTTTTCTTCATCAGTAATATTTGAAGACGAGAAGCACACTGTGCTTCCAAAGTACTCTCGGAACTAGACTTAGGAGAATCTTATTGTAAAGCAAATGCATTATTAAAATAGTTTGTCATCTTGCATTAAGAGGAAAGCAGCTTGACAGTTGATGGAGCAGGAGAGACAGGATCCACTCAATGGCTGCAAATAAAATCCAGTGTCCTGAAGTGAAACTTAGCAAGCCTGGGGGAGGTCACCAACAGAGAGTGAGGTGGACTTTCTGCATGCTCTGTCACTAGCAGAATTAAGTTTTAGTTTGTTTCAGTAATAAAATGTTTGACTTCCATCACTGTTCATTCAAAGGCGATGAAGCACTTCAGTTTCTACACCCTTTCATTTGTTTATTCAACATCCTCCAGTGAGTGTTCCAGACTTGACAGCTATTATGACAGGATTTTCGAAGAGTGTAGTCACGGCCGTTGTCCTGAGGAACCTGACAGCCTTGAGTGAAAATACTGAGATATTCTGCTTGATATACTAATTTAATTACTAGAAGGATGTGTGGTAGCTAATCTTGATGATCAAGTTAAACAGATTTAGAATGAACTAAGAGAAAAGCCTCTAGGTGTGTCTCTTGAGGGCATTTCTAGAAAAGATTGACAGAGAGTGGGCAGTCCTTTCCAACAAGTGATCCAGATTTAAAGAGTGTTAAATCAGTGTTTCCTGCCTGCCTCCGCTTCTTGCTGGTGAGTGTTTCCATTACTGCTGCTGCCATCCCCTGCTGCCATCAGAAGTTACTTCCTTTCAGCCTTGTGATGTGGACTGAAGACCAGAAACTCTCCAGGATCTTTCAGGCCTCCAGTGCCTATTGGGACAGCTAAAGTGTCAAGCAGCATAATGCATCATCTCCAGACATAAGATGGCCATCATTGGACTACTCAGTCATTATTGTGTAAGCCAAGCTAATGATCTCCTTTCATAATACATATGCATTTCACCAGTTCTGTTCCTCTAGAAAACCCTGCCTAATACAGGGTGTAAGCAAAGGCAGCAAACACCTCCTTCCTAATCAGCTCTTCAAACATAAGTGCACCATGAATCCTGATGACTGTGACCCCTTTGAAATATTATCATTGTTTATGAAGTCACATTGAGGAGTACATGTATCTGCCATTACTGTTTCAAGCCTTCTAGGATTAAAGTAAAGGATGATATTTTTGTATGGTCATTGGGCCGGATTTCAGGACACTCTGCTTCGTGAGGAAAGATGATTGAGTGATTGGGAGCTACATGGAGAATGGAGAATGTGACGGACCTGGTGTCAGAGGCCAGGGGCCTCCTGCCCATGGGATCCTGGGAAAAATCATTTCACTTGCAGGGATCTCAGATATCCTCAGCTGTGGAATGTCACTGGAGAACTTACTTGAAGTCACTAAAGGCATGGCTAATAAAAGAGGAAAAGGAATCTTAGAGATCATTCAAGAAAATATTTGATTTTCTCCCAGGAATCTAAGAGTCTCCCAGGAATCTATTTTCCAATGTCATACAGGAAGCGAATGAATAGTTCGTTTATTCAACAAGTATTTCAGCTATGGAATTTTTGCTATGTCCTAAGAAAAAGAAGAAAGGCACTTAGACATTTACATTATAATGGGGGCTACAGATCATTAAACATGATTTCTGTACTGGCTACCTTGTTGTCACCCTGACAAAACACATAGCAAGGTAAGGGAGGAAAGACTATTATGGCTAAGTTCCAGGATGATTCAACTCACCATAAGAAAGGATGTCTTAATGTTACTATTACTATGATAAAACACTATGACCAAAAGCAACTTGGAGATGAAAGGGTTAATTTTACCTTACAACTCTCAGGTAATGCTCCATCATTGAGGGATGTGAGGGCAGCCACTCAAGGTGGGAACTGATGCAGAGGAGTATTGCTTTACTGGCCTTCTTCCATGATATGTCTCTAGCTTGTGTCAAAATGACATGAAACTAGCCCACACAGAAGACCCAGAGGCAGGAGTTCATAGCAAAGCCCCTCACAGGGTAGAACCACAAACATTATTTAGACCCAACCTGCAAGTGGGTAGAACCTTCAATGCAGACGAGATAATGTTCTTCATCTTCCAACAAGGCCCCATCTTCTAAAGAGTTGGCTAAAGTGCTGGTTGTGAGACACCACCCGCAGCCAAGGACAGTGTTCAAACCGGGAGCCTTTGGGATACATATCAGATTGAAGCCTCAGCATTTCAACAAATGTGATCTGAAAGGCTTTCTTGAGGTATCAAGTTTAGACTGGGCTTTTAAGGTATGGGTTCAAATGTATAGAGTTAAGGTTAGGCACCCTAAAACAGAACTCCACCCCCTCCACTTGTCAGGACCATGAGAACCAGGTAGGACTTGCTGCTTAGGGGGAGGTGGGGTGTGTTCCTTAAACATCTGCCTGATCTCACTTTATCCTGATGACTGCTGTAGTGAACAGGTGGGAAAGGAGAGTGTTCTGTAGAGCCTGCCGGTTTGGCTTCAGTCTCAACTCTGACTGAAGACAACTACACCATATGTGAAGCACTTCCTTCTTTTATCTTCCAGGCAAAATGAGGATAATATCTCAATAAACTTGTTGAGTCTTTGATCAAGTAATAAATATAAAAAGGCCACAGCCTCCAGGTTGTATAGAGGCTCAAGACAGAGCACCATCAAAGAGTCTGGCAACAGCAAGCACCTGAAGTTGTAAGGCTCTTGTTAGAAGTGACTAAAGAACTTTGTAAAAGAAACAATAAATGTAAGGTATCTAAAACCGTAAGAAGCTACCTTGTTTTATGTCTCCATCTCCTCTTTATCATCATCATATGATTTCTTAGTGCTTTACACTCAACGCATTAACAGATACCTCCATAAGCATTCCACTCAAAACTCATCAGTATTATGGACTTATAGAGAAAGGAACAATCAAAATTCAAATGTACAAATAGACCGTTTGAATCAATTTTCTGAGCCACGAGATCTGAAAAGAAGCATGATTTCTATTAACTTGTTCTTTTGGAATAAATTAATTATAGTTTATTCAAGGAAAATTTTCATATAGAGCCTAACAAAATTATAACTATAGATGCAGGCATGCATTAAACAATAGTGTCAAGTATTCTGTTCCATTTCCTGCTCTAAAGATGACCCAGGGTGATGATAAATGCCCCTTCCCTAAGTGACCTTCTTTGGTAGGATACAGGCATAGGAGGCAGACAGAAGCTACTGAAACACACATCTCATGTACAACCTATTTTTCTTTTGGGGAGCCTGGAAGTCTCCAGTTTTAGAAATGGCCACTATAAGTGTTGGTTACCTGACTTGTACTCTATATAACTTCCTTCCTCCATCTCCTTCAGATGGTTTTGTTAAATTTTCCTGTCGCATGAGTTTTGCAACGGAATATGACAATTGACAAACTAACCACAGTGGGCCTGATCCAAGTGAATGAGTGGAGATTAAATTTAGAGACCTAAAAGGCTGATAACATGTCCAAGCCCTATGAAGTATAGAATTATCTGTACTCTAGATTCTTCAGAAACAATGAGGGCAACAGTTCAGTCTTTTCTATTCAGGATTGTTATGCATCATCAGCTTCCAGGTCCAGAGCTGTAGACTGGAAGCAATCCCCAAGCAATAGATCTTCATTCAATTCGCAAAAATCCTATTGGATTTCTCTAAGAGCTGGACAAGCAAACTAAGAGTTCTTTTGTCTCCTTTTTCCCTAATGCCAATGTGACCAACACACAAGTTGAAGTGGTCACATGAGAAACAGAGCTGACCGTGGTATTTTTAGCCCTACAAGAGCTTCATTGTTTGATTTAATTAGTCCAGGTGGTAACCCTTGTACCTTGACAGATAATTTAAAAAACCCTCTATTGATGGGTAATTATGTTCATGTAACCTGCTTTTTTTTTTCCTTCTTTTAATTAAACTTATTTTAGCTGATACATAAAAGTATAAAATTGCACATATTAATGAAGTAATGTAATGTTAAATGTATGTGGTATAGTGTTTTAGTCAGCCTACATAATCTATTTCCTTAAATATTTACTATTTATCAATAGTGAAAGTTTCCAAAATCTTCTCTTCTATCTTTTTAAAATGTCTGGTTCATTGTTCTCTGTAGTCATCCTGCTGAGCAATCTCACAATAGAATTTGATCTGATATAATTGTAACTACAGATCTCTTGACTCCCATGTAATTTTAATGAACAGAGTCACAATTTCAGAAACAGTGCACCAACATGGAAAATATAGTTATTTTTCACCAATATGGAGAAAGGCAGATGGTGGTTTCCATCTCAGCAGATATTCTGGTGTCTTTCATCACTTAGGTCTCACCATGATCACTGAGCTGGTGTCTCCTCAGTGTTCCTGTGTGCTATTTGGACCCTCCTCAGTGTTCAAGGACAAATGGTGAACAATGATCTCTACCCTGAGAGTCAAACAGGGACCCCACAGCCATGGGAACATACAAAGACTTTCCAAGGGGGTACAGAACTTCTAGCTTTCAAAAAAAAAAGATCTGTTTTCGTAATTGTAGGTTTCATCATATTCTTTTCTAAGAGTTTGCCTAAATACACCTAAGTTCACAAAAAGCCATATGTCTCCATTAACCAAAATGACACAGTGTTTCTGCTCTGTTTTCAGTGTAAAAGAGCACCAAAACAATAAAACCTAGAGCCTCCCCCCTTTGTGATAAGTTGAGACAATGCAAGCTCTCAGCATTTCTGGTGCTTTCTTATTCAGCATGGGTTCCTGATGCAGGTGATGATAGTCCACATGTCCTCCTTACTGCAGACAAAGCTGGGGCCTGAAAACAGAATATTGGCCCCTGTTAGGATGTCATAAATTTAGACATGGAACACAGTCGGGTGAATGGTAATAAAAATAAAAACGAAATCTGTGGGAACAATAACCATTTTTGTTTAATGACTTTAGCTTTTCCTGTCTCCTAACTATTATCAAAGAATCCATTATTCATGAGGGATAATCTATTGAGAGCAAGGTAAAAAGATCATTCATGGGGAATTCTGAGCACTAAAAATGACCGCTTTTAATGTGTCTAAAGGAAAGCACTTCTTTCAGCCATTCTCAACACTCATCCCTTAGACATAAGATACGCTATCAGAAGACATCTCCCATTGTCCAAAGCTGCATGGAGACTAGTATAGATCACTTACATGTAACTGGAATATTTTCTCGGGATACTATTTTCAGAATAGATAAAACTTACAAATGAACTTTTGTAAGATTTCATTTAGAATTTTGTGTATCAATAAGGTAGTTAAAACTAATTGTTTAATTATATCCTGAAATATTTATTCTAATATTATCTAACAAAATACAGTGTGGAATTGTTTTTAGATGCCACATTGATTCATAGTAGTATAAATAGTTTCTACTTTTGTTCTATTAGAGTATTGACTTTAAGAGCTGAGAGGTAGCTCAGTGGTTAAGATTGTTTTGTTGTGCCTGTGTGCAAGGCCCAAAAGATCACCAAGGAGCGATTCTGTTGCAATCACAGTAGGGTCTCTTTTATTCAAGTTCAAGTTTGGGCTCACTCACCACCCACCTTGATGCAGTAGGACAGGCTGGCAACGTAGCCTTGAGCCTTCAGGAGGACAAGGTTTTGTAGGAAATAGTGAGCAGTCAAGGGGGTTTCCAGCCTGGCAAGCATCTAACTGAATGACTATTGTAAGTCAACGGGTGGGTGCTCTGAAGCAAAACCATGAACAACCACAAATGGTCTGAAAGTCCATTTGAAACTATCAGACTGATCTTGATTGGCTGTTGCTAGAAAGTAGCTAGGGAGTAAGTCTGGGGTACGGACCAAGGACCAGCCATGGGGTCCTTCCTGGTACTGGGGTGCAGCTTGGGTTAGACTGCAGACCACGTTCTCAGGCTGTTTTTCCTTTAAGATGGAAACTGGTTCCAAGATGGAGTAGGTTTTGCCTCTCAACTTGCTGCTCAATCATGAGAGCCAGAGTTCAGATCCCAGCATCCATGATGACTGGCTCAGAAATAGCTGTAACTCCAAGCCCACGGGATCCATGTCTGCTGCTGGCCTCCACAAACACCACAACGTGCATGTGGGTTTACACAATTCCAAACACACATGCGCACACACAAATAAATCTTTTAAAACAGGAATACTTATTTCACTGTTGAACTCAAACAGTGGCATTATTTCTTAGATTTTTTTACATAAATATTATTTAATTATATCTAAATGCCAGATGCCAAATAATGGTATACATGCTATATGAGGTCCATATGTGCATATACGTTTACCAAAGGAAAGTATCTAGTTTCTTGAAATATACAGTAGGCATATCTATTACACTACACAGATACAAGTTAGGGATTGGAAATTAACATTTGAATTATCCTTCTTTTTAGGGGATAAATTAATTATATTAGCATAAAAGCTTTTAATTGTGAGCTAAATGTTCCATTTTTAATAATCATTCCATGAAAATAACTTATGTGGCAGAGTTGTTTGTATCCATGTTCTTTGTGGAATCCAGGTTTTCCTTAAAAGAGTATTTCATTCATTTCTCTAGAATTTTCTTTAAGTTTCTAGTATTCTCTTTACATGTGTATTTCTCAACATTATGACTAAATTATCACCCAAATATTTTCAGACAGTTAAGACTCATGGTCAGTGGTCTCTACTGTTTGTTGACAATGAGGGCTTGCAATTGTTCCATCGTCTGTCCGTGGATAATAACCAGCCAGGATCACATGACAAAATACCATTTGGACTGCTTTCTGGAAACAAGTGGCCATAAAATACTAGTAGAGATAAAGGAATCCTGTTTTCAAAACCACTGAGATAGTGAGGAAGGTCATGCTGTGGATTTGATTTCGCGTGTGCATATGTATAGACAATTGATTTCCTCTGCAATGGTCTGGGATGACTGATTTCTCAAAGAAGATCATATATATCTATGTCTTCTTGTTTTTTTGATTTTCAAATTATTTTGGAGGCCTCAAAGAAGCAGAGAAAGGAGGGAGAAAGAGGAACCATGGAAGCATGAAGCACAGAGTAGGCTGAGGTACAGAGCAACTGGTGAGATCTTAGGGTACATCTGGACACATAGATAAATATATCATAAAGGGTCTGTAACTCAAAATAAGAAACCCAGACTCTATTGGTGGGCTACCATTGAATGGCTAAAATTTTAAATGCACATTAAGATGTAAGAAAAAAAATCAGGTTTTGTTGTTGATGTTGTTGACCCATAAAGGGAGCATAAGGGATTTCCTGCCAGAGAGCAAATGGCAAGAAAGCCACTGGCAGTGATAGAACAGAAAGTACATGAGTGAGTACCCCAGAAATCCTGAACAAATGAGTTCCAGCTAATGCATCTGCACCCATGATGCCCTAATGACCAGACTTGGATGAGTCTCTGAAGGATTTGGGAAATGTCTGTGACTCTGGTGCTGGAGATCTTCACTGCTACTGTCCACATTCTCCCATCAAACTCACTGGATGATCTATTTTAAATTTCAGCTTATGTTTTCAAGTTCTAGTATATCCAAATAATTTATTGTTTTGATTTCTCTGCTGAGATGTTCAATTTTTGTGTTCATTGCAGATACATTTTCATGTAGGTCCTCAAACATAAGTAGTTCCTTTCAAACCTTTGACCTTTAAAACCTATTTAACTCTAATATCTAATTTTCCTTGGTATCTAATATCTTTTTCTCTTCTTGAGAATAGATCATATTTTTCTAGTTCTTTTTGGATTAAATCCTAGAATTTATGAATATAAATTTTAGACTCCAATTTTTGACTATTCCTCTGGCAAGTGTGCATCTCTTTTGTCTGCAAGCAATAATGTAGGTGCACACAAGCTACAAACACAAACTCGGGTAACAAACCCCTTACAGCTGAGTTCAGTTTACCCACATTTTGCTGGAATCTCTTCTCCACAATTATGGTTAAATTATACAGGAAGATCATTTTTTTAATTAAAGAAAAATGGGGATGGTAAGAGGCATTTTATGCTGTGGGGAAGAACCAGAGAAAGGCTAACAATAAAACTTTTAGGTGTTTTATCAAGGTCCTTCCTCAGGGGAGCCTGGCCATCCCTTCATTCAACAAGGCTGCAAACTGACTCAAGGAAATTGGTTCCGAGGCCAAGGTTCCCTTTTCCATGATTCAATGCAGCCTTTGTTTCATTTGTTTGAGAATTTTTCCACTTATACAAATCAAACAAACTTCAGTAGTCTATTTCAAGCCTGGAAACACCATGATTAGCCAGTACCAAACATCCATACAAGTCATGCCTTTATAAAATTCACTTTGCTTATGCTGACCATTACAGGTCAGGCCATTACGGACATTGCTTATCTGTGTTGTTATTGTAGTGTAACAATTATCTGTGTAGTTCTTGTAATGGTACAATAAATATGATTACCTTGCCTTTGGGAAAAAAAAAAAAAGAAAGAGGCATTTTATACAAGCCTGACAATCAGACTTTGATATCTGTAACGCATGTAAATGTGGAAGAAAAGACTACCTTCGAAAGTTGGCTTCTGATGTCTACACAATTGCTATGGACCACATAACCACACGCATCATACTTACAACAATAATAAATTTAATTTTTAATAATGAAGTAAGACAGAATGTGTGACAGAGCTTGACATTTCCTTTTTTAACCTTCCTGTGGTTTTGCTCCTTGACTTGACCGTGGCTATGGCTGCCCTTAATTCTAGTTCATTAGACTAGGAAAACAGGGTTTTCCTTCAGAAGTCCAAGGACACTGTAATGCCAACTTTGATCTACCCTCATACTAAACAAAAACTGGTAACATACCCTTCTTCTAAGTGTCAACCTCTGCCCAAAAATCTACCTTAAATACATCTTCTAGTGAGGCCAGCTTGCTGGTTTTGATGGATTTGTTTCTTTGTTTGGTCAGAAGTATAGTTTTCTTATCAAAGTGCACGATGACGTTCAATGGAAGCTATCTAGATATCCTGGAAGGGAAAATCCAATTTTGCTGATTGTGAGTTACATTCACTTCTTGAGCCTTTGTTCTGAGCTAGAACTGTGTCTTTTCATAGATCTCATTCAGTCCTACAGGGATCCCAATGGAAAGGAACTGTTAGTGTTTACAATTCACACATAGGGAAATAGAAATGGAGAAAACCCCCAGGTAACAATCCAAATAACAGATTCAAGCCCAGATGTTTTACAGGCTAAAGTACATCTTTTAAACTTGCGCCTTTAAGATATAAAACTAACTCTCACTACCAAAAGGTGCCCCGAGGCTCCAGAGACAGCCGTAGGCAGGCTTTTTAATCAGAAGCAAACTTAAACCAGCTGATTGCAGACTTAGGAGTACGTTTCCTTATTCACTTAGAGCAGTTCTTCAGCAACACCTCCGCTTACAGATAACCAGAGGGAACCTCTGCCTACAGAGCTCAGACTTTCTGCATCTGTCGCCAGGGCTAGTAGCTAGAAATATGAACACTTTTTGTAGGCACTCCCAAAGATGCTAATGTTTTCCCAGTTTGAAAACACTTACTTTAAAAAAATGAGCACCTGACACCCAAGTACTTTATTCACTACTGTGTGTGTGTTTGGATAAATAATGATAGTAATAAGGTACGCTAATTACCTAGAGCTTACTTAAGGTCAGGCAAGCACTTCCCCAAACACTCTACCAGCGCAGTCTTCTTTAGTGCAACACATCCATAAGTAGCTACTTCATGAGAAGGCAACTGAAGCACGACCCAGCCACACCACGGACCAAGGACAAAGGGTTCATTAGGCTGTGTGATGTTATGACCATAGCTTTCACTGCGGCACTATTCCATTTCCAGGTACTCAGTTGGCCACAAGTACTCTAGGAAGTTTTGGTAACTCTCTCAAAGGCTGGAGAATGAGATGACTAACTAAGCCTGAAAACCACACCTCTCTTCCAACAGAGCCCACTGAAGTCTGGGGTTCTGTTTTGGGTAGGTTCAAAGGAGCTTGCTACTTTGATAACTATCATCTGCCAAGTTGGAGAAGAGTGGGAAAGAGTTTTGAAGCACTCAGCACCAATACCATGCACTGAATGATTCCTACATGTTCACTGTAGCTGTCCTTGTGCTAGGCTCTAATGTATGAGGAGTTGAAAGGATGAGGAGTTGACAGGGCAAGAACAGCAGGAGACAGTGAAGAATAGTATCAATGGTTGCAAGTCGAATTACTGACTGTATCTATAGTCCTTAGGGTCTTTGGACTAAGGCTTCTACCAAAGAAGGTTGAAGTAGTGGAGAGTGCCAGCGATTTTCTTACAGTGGGTTACACTAAAAGCAAGTCTTAGATTTGTTTATTAATTAATCAGATAGTTACTAATTGAAATACTGTTATCCAGATAAATAATAATGAAATGGTTCACTAAAAGGGCCTCTTGTCTCTTTATGTCCAGACTCTGACAATCAACTATGCACAAAATGTTCTCTGTAAAACAGTGGCAAAATTCCACCACAGGATTCTGTTACTAGTCACGACAGAAACCAGCCCTCTTAGTGAGCTCGCCAAGGGTACAGCCACAACCTTTCCTGACTTTTATACCACACCTACGCTATTTTTAAAATAATCAATGTGTATTAATATCTAATTATACAACTGACAGCTCGTTTTTAGTACTCTTTACATTAGGCAACATTTTACACATCAGCAATCTATTTCTGACCTCTAGTATGCTAATTAGAAAGAATTGGTTATTGGCAAAGAAGTGAGGGCCTTAGAGCCTGTGTTAGCTGCCTTTGGAGGGAGGTCCTTTCTGATAGAATAGTATCTGACCTGTGACTACACTTTTATACAGAAAGATTAACTAAATCTTGGTGATGCTTTCTAGACTCACCCCTAGATAACTGCAGAACCTAAACTGTACATCCCATAGTAGTATAGTATAGTATAGTATAGTATAGTATAGTATAGTATAGTATAGTATAGTATAATAGACATTGCAACAAAACAAACTTGCACTATGGTAAGCATCATAATGGAGTGCTTTGAAAGGCATGAGGCCTTTTCTTCCATTCCAGGACCCCAAGTCTGAATAACAGAGGAAAGTTAGGGAATCAGGGATAATGTCTCATCCTGTCATTGTGCATGTCCTGCAGCTATTAAAGAATACCACAGATTAGATGAATTGTAAACAGAAGTCTCTCTAGCTTGCAGGTTTTGAATCCAAATTTCAGGGGCTACATCTGATAGAGGCATCTTGCTGAGGCATAGGGTAGCTGAAGGGGTATATAAGCTGTAACTTAGGTAGAAAAAAAATCAGGCCAACTCATCCTTTCTACCAGGAACCCATTCCTCATGACTCTGTACATGAGGGAATCCCCCTTGCCCCACCCCCATCTAATGACCTCTTAAAATTCCCACCTCTTTTTTTAAATTAATTATTTATTTTTTGATACTTTATTTACATTTCCAATGTTTCCCCCTTTCCAGGTCTCCTCTTTGGAAACCCCCTATCCCCTCCCCCTCCCCCGCCTCTTTGAGGGAATTCCACCTCCCACCCACCCACCCACCCACTCCCGTATTCCCACCTTGACATTCCCCTTTACTGGGACCTCTAACACCCTCAGGCCCAAGGGCCTCTCCTCCCCCTGATGGCCAACAAGGCCCTTCTCTGCCACATATGTGACCCACCTCTTAACTGCGTGAATTTTGGAAGGCCATTCAAATCACAGAGCCTTATTTTCCCTCAGTTACTAAGAAGAAAAAGTAGGACAGAGTAGAAGACAATGAGGGAGGTGTGAGCCAGGAACCAAGCAGCAGGAATTATCTATATCTGGCCTGCTCAAACAAAAGACCTGAGACAAGGTAATCTATAAACAACAAAAAGTCTTTCTTACAGTTCTAGAGGCTGCAAAGTTGGTATCTCATGACACTTCCTCACTGCTTCAAAGATAGTGCTGTGTTGATATGTCTTCACTTGACAGAAAAAGGAGACAGTACCATAAAAATTCTTCCATAAAAGCACTAATCCTACACTTGAGGGGTCTGGTCTCATGACATCACTTTCTACAGGGTCATCTCAGGGGGGATGATACTTTTAATATCATCCCAAAAGGGCAGAAGCTCTAACACATATGTTTTGAGAGAGTGTTAACATACCATAGGAGAAATTGGGAGAGCCAGGGAAGACAGGTGACGTTGGTGTTTTGGGGACCAACAGGAAAGCTTCCTTAAAATACCCCAACGTGTCCCTTTCCTGAGCACCAGCAGTCACTGCATGAATTCCCTGAAGTCCTTAGCTTGTGGAACTGTTTGGGATTTTTTTTCCCTTCATGCTTTTCTGCTGGCGGTAATTTTTTTTCCTTTTGTAAGTTCAAAAAAGTTAAAGCTCTACATGCATATTATTTATACAAGGAAATCAGATGACATGTTTTAAAAAATGTACAAGAAAAGTAACCTAAATCCACAACCCAAAGAAAACCACTATTTGCAAACTAATTTTTAAATCTCTTACTACAGATAGACACACCTTTTGTCTAATTTACATATATGGGACTGCATCATACACATTGTTTTTTATCATAGCCTTATTTCTTTTTTATAGCACATTTTTTGGCTTCCTTCCATGCTCATATATTTTAATCTAATATAAACAGATATATGTATACATCCTATGAGACTATTGCCCCTGATGTTTAAGGAGAGTGTATTATATAGTCTCACCATCATTACCACCCAATGCATGGTGGAAATCCCTTCGAGCCAATGGTTTAAGTTCAATTCATCCTCTCTAATGTCAGCCTAGTGCTCTGTGTCAGATAACGAGTTTATTAAATGATTCCCTTGGCAATGGGCATTCACATTACTTCTAGGTATGAATACCTGTCTTTTTACATAGATCTTTAACAACCTGGGCATTTTCCTTCCTTTGGATCTATTTCCAGGAGCTAGGTTGCCATGTCAAAGACTGCTTCTATTTTTTTTATTCTGATCGATTATTGTTGGGGTCCAGATGGTCTGCAGTTCCTTTCTCAGGCACAAACCCTGCCCCAGATATGGCTCCTTGTCTGGGGAAAGCCACAGCTTTAAAGGTTTGTACTAGTGCCAATAAAAACACAGCACACATTTGTGACCACCCCTCCAGAGCTCTCCTGAGATGCAGTTCCTAAAAGTTAAAATGGGAAATCTGACTTTTAAAAAGCAGGTAGAGCATTTGTATAATTCTTAATAAACATTGCCAGATTTTTCTCCCTGTGCATGCAGTACAACGCGCCTCCCTAAGCCTCAGACTCTTACAGCTGTCTCTTCATTTGCTTCACAAGACCGTCCCTAGTCATTCCTCTGTGTGCTCATATCTTTCACTACATATTGGCATTAGGCCTAGTGTTTTGCGTCTCCTAAGTGTTCATCACTGCAAAATGTCTTCAATAATTTCCAGAGACAAGGGTTTTCCTTTGGAGCTGTCTTTGCCATTGAAGTAGGGTGACTTCTTCCCTTAAGCTTTGCAACATGGATGGATCTAAGCTACTTTAATGGTTCCTCTCAAAAGTCAGACAATATAAAGATTGAAGAGGCTTAATATCATATTTCTCCTTGACCCTTGCTTTTCAAAACAAAACAAACAAACAAAAACAAGAGCTGGAAAGAGGTGGCTTCGTGCATTCAACACTCGGCATACAAGGGTGAGGCCCCAACTTAGGATCCTCAGCCCACATAACATTAGACAAGATAGTGAGACACAATGTGTCTCTAATTCCAGTGCTCCTGCGGCAAGATGAGACTTTGTGGAAGGAGAATTCCTGGCAGCTCTAAGGCCAAATGGCCTTACGGTGGTGAACAAGAGCCCCTCTCTCCAGCAAGGATCAGCACATGAGGCTGTTCTCTGAACTCCAGAAATGTGCCACAATTTGTGCACCACTCACATTTACACATATTCAGACATATACACACTAGACGGGGGGGAGGGAGAGGGAGAGGTTAAAAGTGCAATGGTTTGTATCTGAAATAATCTCTCAAGAATTATATGTGCTTCGCCACCTCGAGTGATATTAACAGGTGAGCCTAGTGGAAGGAATCAGATTCTGTTGTCATGCCCTTGAAGAGAATTTTGGAAAACTAGTCTCTTCTCTAGCTTTACCATGCTTGGCTACCAGGCAGGGAGCAATATCCTCTGCCTTGCATCCCTGCTATGATGTGCTGGAATGCCTGGGGCTAAAAAGAACTTTTCAAAGCAACTGTCTGCTAATAATACCTCTGAACCAGTGAATCAAAATAAGTCTTCCTTCCTCAAAGTTATTTCTCTTAGGCGTTTTGTCACGGCAGCGAGAGTAAACTAACAAGAAAGCCTTTTGTGGAGTCCCACCTGCAGTTTCTGATGCAGTAGGTCTGCGCTCAGTGCAGGATTTGCATCTCTAACAATTCTCTGAGTAGTGCTGGTGGTCTATTAGCTGTCATCCATGTAGCTGTTTCTCATCCCTCTGGGTGACAGAAGGGTGTATGTAGTATGCTCCACTGTGGCATTCAAGTACTTCCAGAGAATGCAGCTCTTTTTTGTGAGCTCTGTCCTTGGTGACAGTAAGGAACAGTTGTCAGCATCGTCCTCATTATAACCTTTCATATCCTTGAAAACGAATATTAAGTTTTCCTTATTCTTCCTCTCACCTAAGTCCTGACTCTCACAGCCTTTCCTGATAATCACATATTCACTTTTATTGCTCTTCCCAGAAGCCCATTTTGAATTTCCATTCCATACCTGCCTGCAATCTCTGTTAATAAGAAGGGATATGAGAAAAAAGAAAATGTGTTGAGAAACTTCCTGAATGTACTTTCTAGCCTACCTCAACCAGGAATTCAGGATGTGGGTTGTAAATATCTGCTAGGTGATATTTTTTCACAATTTAATTCAGAGATCACAGTACACAAATGGGTAAAAAAAAAAATGTTGGCCATTTCATATTTATTCAAATGTCATTAGCTCTACCTTTTGATAAAAGAAGTGTCCATTTAAGATCTACTCACAAAGATCCACTGAAATTTTTAGAATGTGCCATGCATTGTGAGTCCTACATCTAGCAGAAGAAGCATGAACTTTGGTCAACCCAGCTTGAACAGGTACATTTTCATACTCTGAGACTAGTAAAAAATGTTACACAACCTTACCTGGACCATATCTAGAAGGTAGTTCAGCAAACCAGAAATGATTGTGGCATCTTCCAACTCTACTATATTCCAGTATAAATGAAACTGGATTATAATCAACTGTATAGTATAGTCAGGGAAGGAGTTCTTTAATTCATCTTGGCATAGTATTAAAAATAACCATTCCCATTTGTCTTTGAGCTGTATCTGAAACAAGCACATTCTTTTTAATGCTGTCATGAATAGTGTTAATTAGTCAAAATTTTTTGTATCTGGAACATTGCCTCCTCCTCTAAAAAATAATGAATTGGTGTTCCCATGTCAAAGACACTGTCCTGTCTGCTAAGGCAGCAGGGGTTTACGTGCATTCTTGCTGATGTTCTTTCTTGCCAATCTATATGATGTTAAGATGATAGACAGTTAACAGTGAGTCACTCAGTACCTCTGATTATGTTGCCCCATGTGGTAGTGCTCTGTGGAACTATAGTTCAGTCTTTTCCTCAACCAGTTTTTTTGTTTTGTTTTGTTGTTTTGGTTTTTGGCAGTTTAACTCCAATACCTAATGAGGTGTACTCAAATAATAGTGCTGGATCTATCAAATAACTCCAATAAAGTCGTCCAACAAAATCGGAAAAAAAAAGCAACTGCTATGATAGTCCAAGTCTTCAAGGAAATAGCCATGGAAAAAGACCATGAAACCAGCAGGCAATTAGGAGGGACTTTGTGGGAGGGCTTTGGATTAATTCGCAGCACCAGACATCATTGGCCGGTGCCAGTCTGTAAATCAGAAGATTGAAAGAAAAGGGAAATACAGTTCCAGGTGTAAATCAAGGCTCTGGTTTCCACAGAGTCTGTGCTGATGCTTTACTATCTGGCACCATCAGCATCCCTCAAGGACTGAAGCAAAAATGTGTACTCATGTCAAGTGAACTGCTCATCCCCTCGATTAATTCTGAGACTTTTATGAGGAGTAAAATCTAATGGTTTAATTTCCCATAGTACATTACAGTAATAAGCCATCATCATCAGCAAGTGTTACAGGAAACATGAACAACAGACAGGGAGGCGTATAGGACAAAGTCTATTTGCGAGGATGAATTCTATACAAATTTACTCTCATTTTTAACTTAAGGTCTTCGAAAGAATAAAAGACTATTTTCCTAACATGATGAATACCTGTATCAACCAGAAGGTAGTATTATGCTCAGTGACAAAATATTATGAATATTTACATTAAAATGCAAATGAAACAAAGATATCCACTAATAGTAATGTAAAATCTACATCTCTTTTATAAGACATATTAAACACATACATATTTTTGTAGATGCTGAGCCAGTGCTAATGAGCAAAATCATCCATTGTCATGAAAGCTGTAACTAAACAATGAGATGTAAAAATATAGCTATTAGAAAAAAGAAAATAGTCATTTACAAATAACAACCTTGCTGTGTGTAAAATACCTGATAATACACTGAAAATATAGTAGAGTTGATAAGTGAGATTAAAAACAAGACTTAGCCTGTTCAGGTTTAGAAGCAATAGAAACTTTTATCTTAGTTATTGCCTTAGTTATTTTTCCATTGCTGTGAAGAAACACCATGACCAAAGCAACTTCTAGAAGAAAGAGTTTATTGGGGCTTAGAGTCTCAGAGGATGCATCCGTGGCCATGATGATAAGGAGCGTGGTAGCAGACAGGCTGACAGCTCACATCTTGACACCATGAAGTGGAGGGAGCTAATCTAAGATATTGTGGGCTTTTGAAACCTCAAAGTCCACCCCTAGGGACACACCTCAGCCAACAAGGTCACATCTCCTAATCCTTCCCAACAGTTGTACTGAGGGACAAGCATTCAAATAAATGAGCCTTTGGGGTCCATTCTCATCTAAGCCATCACAGTTCTTACAGCTAAAAGTTCGAGAGCTATAAGACCACACTAGCTCAGTTGGGGTATGGTGGATTCTGGCAAAGGACCGCTTACTTTAGGCAGAGATCCTTTTCCTTTGTGCTCCCACTGACAAAAGTTTTACTCTCGTGTAACCCAATTACTACCAGAGTCCTACCTCCCACTATAACAGTCTTGGGGTTTATCAATACATACAATTTGGGATGATACAAACGTTAAGCCTACAGCCATTTTTAGATTACTATTGGGAGGAAGTCTTGTTCATAAGAGCAATAAAAGAGGACTTGAAAGATTGCTCAGTGGTAAGAGCACTTGTTGCTTTTCCAGAAGACCCAAGTTCAGTTCTGGGTCCAAGTTGGGTGATTCACAACCACCTGTAACTCTAGTTCCAGAATATGTGACTCACTCTTTTGATTCAGAGGGTACTGTAAGCACACACGCACAGGTACTGACATTCACGCACAAACACACACACACACACACACACACACACACACACACACTTGCACACACACACACATCTTTTAATCTAAAAATAAAAATGCAAGAAAAATACAAATGGACAGGTGTACTAATCTAAGAGGTATCCAATATTGCTTCCTTCCATGATAACATATAACTTGAATGCAATTTCAACTAAAGAACAATGAGTTTTTTAACTTAATGAAGTTATTTTGCATTTTTAAAAATTTTACTTATTTGATGTATATGAGTACACTGTAGCTGTTTTCAGACACACCAGAAGAGGGCATCAGGTCCCATTACAGATGGCTGTGAGCCACCATGTGGTTGCTGGGAATTGAACTCAGAACCTCTGGAAGAGCAGTCGATGCTCTTAACCACTGAGCCATCTCTCCAGCAAGTTATTTTTCATTTAACATGAAAAATAAAACCAAAGATTATGAAAATCATGAAAAAGATAAATAATTTAGGTCTTTCTTCACTATGTATTTAATGTCTTTAGAGCTATAGGAAAAATAGAGTAAAAAGTTGTGTCTAATGTTGGAGAAAGTTTCAAGGACAATGTGGTGGTTTGAATATGGTTGGTCCATGAGAAGGGCAGTATTAGGAGGTGTGGCCTTGTTGGAGGAAGTGCATCACTGGGGAGTAGGCTATGAACCTCAGCCCAGTGCAGAAGAGAGACTTCTGCTCCCTTCAAAACAAGATGTTGAGCTCTCAGCTCCTTCTCCAGCTCCATGCCTGCCTGGATGCTGCCATGCTTCTTGCCTTGATGATAATGGACTAACCTCTGAAACTGTAAGCCCCCAATTAAATGTTGTCCTTTATGAGAGTTGCCTTGGTCATAGTATCTCTTCACAGCAATGGAAACCCTAAGACAGACAACAATAAACCAAGATTTTTTTAAAAAAAAATCTAATAAATAATTTAGATAAAATTGACAATATAGATGTAATCCACTTGGAGCCTAACTTTTCAAATGGTTTAAACATAAAAATATAAATAAGTTCATTGGAAGTTAGATGAAGATTTACCCTGAGCACCGACAACTCCACTCCAGGTATATACTCAGATAATTAAAGAATGTCTGTTCAAACAAACAAACGCAAGACACAAATGTTCATGGCAGCACTGTTGATCATAGCCATAAATAGAAGAATCCCAAATGACCATCGACTAATAAATGATATATAGACTGAAAGGTGTATATCCTTTAATGGAGAGAAAGACAAGCCACAGTGTGAAGGGACTTCAAAAGCATTATACTTAAGTAAAAGAAGCCTCAAGAAAAAAGCCACAGTATGATTCATTTATAAGACATATCTAGAGTAAATAACTCCACAGAGGCAGAAAACAGGTTAGTGTTTGCTGAGTTAAAGTTCAGGGTAGCAAATGATTTCTTAATATGTTTGGGTTCTCCATAGAGGGTAATGAAATATTTGGAGAAAGGTGATAATTGTACAACGTGGTGACCATGCTGCCTATTTCAGGAAATTCTTCCTTGACAATCGATAAACAATGTCTATCCCTTCCCTATATTGTCCTAATGACTAGCCAAAATGCAATTCCACCAAAGTTCATTTGAGGGAGCCAATGAGATTATTGGGCTTACGCACAGAGCATGGTTGAGGTATAACAGACAGAAGCAAGGCCTACTCTAAAGGAGCCACAGTTGGAAAGTATTCACCCATTCAGTATGGGTGATGGTTTCCTCATAGCTGTGGATATGGAGCCTACTCCCATTAATGGCCCCTAGCCATCATACTGAAGCATCTCCCAGACCCCTTCATATGTTCAGCTATAGCAGAATTGCATATGAATGGCTGGGAAGAGGAGCTAGAATCTCAAGTGAAGACCTTGGCTCTCCTATAAGAAAATGTCAACGGTCCACAGGCCTGGTTGTGAGACTGTCCTCTAGGCAGGCACACCTGGTCTGATGAAGATAGCAAGCGTCATGGTTGGAGGATAGTGTTCTAGAACACTGCCACCTTAGAGCGATCTGAATTGCACCCCAACAAAAACTGGAACTAGACAGCAGGGAAGGCTCAGAGGGCAATACGCTCACAGCCCAAGCATGAGGACCTGAGTTTGGATTTCTAGAGTCCATGCAAAGCCACATTTGTCAGTATGGGTCACTGACTCTCTCTCTTCTGCACTGTGCAGAGTTCATAGCCCACCCCCACAGTGATGTGCTTCTGCACCTCTTGTGCTCCTGGGGGAGGTGGGAGGCAGAGACAGGAGAATCATCAGAAGCTTGGATGCCAGTGAAAAACAAAAAGACCCTGCCTCAAACCAGGTAGTAGGCAAGGAATGACAGCTGAGGCGGTCTACTGACCTGCGAACATGCCCATGGCATGTACATGGTCCCTCCACATACCTGTACATCCATCATGCGCATTCATGCAAGATTTACCAGGTAATAAATAGCTACAAGCATCAACAGAACCATGAATATACATTTCTCAAAACTCCGGATTTTGAAGAGCTGAGCAGAAAAATCACAAGAGAGCTCAAAGGAAAAAGATGCATGTATCTAAATGTCTGAACATATTCAAAGTCTGGTGAGTTAAAGAATAAAAACAATGTGCTACATTGGTATGGTTCCCCCAAAATGCAGGAGACTTAATGTTCCCAAACCCAGACTTTCCATTCATAATAACTCTTCTCTGCTTCTCTAACTCCTTATAGGGAAATTGTGCCTGGTCTACAATAGCAGCTTGAAGAACACCAGCCATATTCGTAAAATTCCCATCTTCCTAGCTGCATGAACTATGCCCTAGTGTGGAATTTCTAAAGACACTTTCCATGCTTGTTACAAAGGAGCAGAGAAGAGCAGAGCAAGCTCGTGGTGCATCTGTTTTGTTCATTTATAAACAGGTTTTTATTAGATATTTATTAGGATGTGCTATACAGATTGTTTAATTTAGAAATTAAGTTTCCAGGTTGGCAGCAAAATTTCTAATAGTAGAATTCTGGAAAGGCAGCAGCTTTTAACCTTTGTGCTTCTCTCCTAAGAAGCTAATTAGAAAATTAAATCCAAAAGAACTAGGATCCTTAAAGTGTTGGCTTTGTAAGTCAGGTGACAGTTCCATTCACCTGCTATTTTGGTTTCTCCTGACTAGTCACTATAATGAGGTATCCAAGAAATTAAAAGAGGTTTTTTAAAAAAAAAATTAGAAGCTGCACAAGCTTTGTTAATATTAGAAACTTTATTGCTTGGAAAATTAGATCTGAACTGCGAAGTCTTTTAGATTGTCTCATCACTCCTGGCTAAACGTTTTCTTAATTTATTATGCGCTTGATCAGTTGGTAAACTTCTGGGATAATTCCTAGTTGTGGTGTCAGCTGGAGGTTCAGAGCCTGACCATTATCTCTGTGGGTGCCCTGGAGCCCTGTGGGCTCACACCACAAAGAGCTGGAGTCCACTGAAGAACAGAAAAAAAAAAAAAAGAAAGAGAAAAAAAAACTCACTAAAGCTTCTTTCTGTCTCCAAAGATATGTGCAGCCTACCAGTCCTCATTCTAAAGGCTTAGCTGAAAAGTTCCCCATTTCCTCTGTTTATGCTGCAGCGCTTGACCCTTTCAAATGTGCTTAGAATACCTCCTTGCACTGAAGGCCTTGTTTTCTCTTTTGCCTTAAATGTGTCTGGCATGCTGTGATCTCTCACCAGCATACAGGAAGACCCAGGTTTGTGTGACTCTAGTAGAGGTTCAGAAGACCCACCTGTCAACGTTTAATACCGATTGCATAAAGTATATTACCATTTTATTTAATAACAAACATAAAAAATCATTTCACCAAACCCATGCATAAGGGAATCTTATATCTGGCTCTTTCCCAAGCTCATGTGAGAAAACTCAGGCCCTGAAGGGGTTAGAGTTTAGTTGGAGACACAGAGGCATGAGAAAGGAATTGGTCTGCTAGGGGCTAGGTTCTATAGAGGAAGAGAGCCCTCAGAGGCATTTACAACATGAGACAGATTAACACAAGAAAAGCACTTATAAATTGTAAGTGGAATGAGAGCCTACAGAAATGAAGATCCCAAGGAATAAAGAGATATGTGTGTTTTCCTGCTGTGTTATGCAGAAGTAGATCAGGTGAAAGAGTTGGGGTCTGTGCTAATATGTTAGGGAGAAATCTGCAAGGCCTATTTGTTGGATTCTTCTTGGCATCTCTATATTCAGAAGCTAAGGCTTTTCTTTTTTGTTCTGTTCTATTCTGTTTTGTGTTTTGTTTTGTTTCGTTTCGTTTTAATAGAAGTAGCCTCTAGAAGAAAAGTGGTATGATGACCCTAAAGGAAACTCAGAATTGCTTCATGGCCTATGTCAGAAGAAAATGACAGGGTTGGGATACCTTCTGTTTCTGCTGTTTTCTCAAATGTCAACATGCCATATATGGAATAGCATATGTTGCACTCATCAGTACCATGAAAGGACCAAACAAGGGGAAGATTAAGCTCAAATGAATTAAATCTGAATCTTTAGATTTCTCCATGCCTACTTCTGTACACAGTAAACTATCACCTAATTCCATATGGAGACTGCAAAATTCTCTTAAGATGAGCAACCAAGTCTCATCCAAGCCAGCAAGCGTTCTAAGCATGTCGCATGCCAGTCACTAGCAGTAACCAATTAAGCTCTCTCTGTACCTCAGTCCTATCTTCTCTGGTCACTTTCTTTTCTCTGGCTATCAATATAACCTATATATGTGACAGTGCGAGCCTTAACCACTACTGGTTTAGAACGTTGCTCAATTTCCCTAATTTTGTCTTTTACTGATATTTACAAAGAAACAAGGGCTTACTTCTGCCTTGAGGAGTGGAAGCCATGGATGAAGTCTGTCATGAAATGAGGATGGTGTATTTGCTAGTGACTGAGGGCTGTGGAAGCACAGTGGAAGCAAAGAAAGTATTCCTGACTATGGAAGCTAGTGTCCAAAGATGGTTGCCACCAACTCCTTCTCTTTTTGTATTTTCATTATGGCTACTCACCTCAAGAGCTGATGTCTAAATCCTCTGTTTCTGAATATGAGTAAGTCGCTAATCTTAGTAACTCAACTAAAGCTAGTCAAATATAACATAAGTGTGCCATGTGATGTCCAGGGCTGACTTGGAAAGCCTATGCTACTTCTACACACTGTGTTTGAAATGTTTGCTATTACAACCCAGGTCACTTGGTTGAACTTATCATAGTCTACTACCATGAGGGATTAGAATAATAAATAATGTTTGCTGTCTATTTGTAATAATGCAGGTACAGGCAGCCATGTGTATACACGTGGAGGCCAAAGATCAACATCAAGTGTCTTCTTCAATCACTCTACACCTTTATTTATTTATTTATTTATTTATTTATTTATTTATTTATTCATTCATTCATTCATTCATTCATTTTTACATAAAATCTCTCACTGAATATTGATCTCACTGATTGACTGAATCACCTGGCTAGTGAGTCCCAAGATTCTCCATCTCTGCCTCTTAGTGTAGGAACTCCAGGTGAGCAGTGCCTTAGCCTGCTTTTTAGACGGGTGCTGGTAGTCTGGGTTCAAGTTCTCTCGCTTACACAGCAAGCACTTCACCCATAGAGCCACCTCCCTAAACCCATGTTGGTGGTTTTAAGTTATGACATATTTATTTATTTATTTATTTATTTATTTATTTATTTATTTATTTATTTTTTACAGCTTACACTTTATTGAGTTCGTAGTGTTATCCATTAAAGAGGACAGAACTGTTACATTTAATAAATACTACCCAGCTAGCCTCTTGAAAGGTTCATCAATTACACTAATAATGTATGAATTTGTACATTTCCAAATTCTTTTTTTTTTTTTTTGATACTTTATTTACATTTCCGATGTTTCCCCTTTTCTGGGTCTCCTCTTTGGAAACCCCGTATCCCCTCCTCCTCCCCACCTCTTTACATAGCAACAGATAGACTGAACATAGTTAAAGGAGAAGGTCACATAGGGACAAATACACTAAACAACCTCCTAATGTGGGCATTGAGGATCCACTGAAGTTGAGTCAAGAAGAGACCTGTAAGGCAGGATAAGGTTTCAGGGTGATAGTGGCCTGTAGATGCTATGGAGTCACACAATGAGCTAAAATGTCCATCTTACAGGGAGCGAGGATGCCAATGCAGAGATCTGTTTTTAAAATGTTTTATTACATGGGTGGTGGAGAGTGGTACCATGTTCAATTTTGAGACTATTCTTTCAGAGTCACTGTGTGGAAGACACATTTATCCATTTGTAGCTCAGGGGCAGAGGTAGATGGAGAGGTTGGACTGAAGCATGCTAAGGGAAAGAAACTTTGAGAGTTGGAGAGCATCTGGGCCTGGCATGGAGCAGAAGGGGAAACAAGAAAATCCACTTACTGGACTCTGACTGCCAGTGTGCCTAGTGAGTACCAATGCTTTCCTCGGTCTTCAGGATAAAGCATTCAGGGTCCTCATGGGCTTACGTTTCAGTGAGGAAGAGAGACTATAAATGGGATTCATTGAGTTTAAGGCTCATTTAATTTCCAGTTAGTGCTCTTCCTGTTAATCTGTCTTCTTATTTATCATGCACTGTAGAGGAGAAATGGATAACTTTCCAGAAAGTAAAACAAACTCCCTGCTTTAATATTCTGAAGATGCTCCCCTGAGGCTGACACTCTGGAAGCTGGAGAGAGCTCAGTTTTGAAGGGCTTGCTCTTCATACTGTTAGACCAAGCATGGAAACCCATGGGCACAGGGGTGGAAGCAGAGCCCCGAGCTATGGATCATGTCTTTGGCACCAAGACAAGTAGCACAGAGCATGAAGGAAGCATGAAGGGCCAGGGAGAGATTGATTCTCGTTTCTCTGTGAATGCTTGTTAATTCAACACAACTGTCCTGCTTGCAAGGCGTGTTACAGTAAAAATGAGACAAGGAGAAAAAAACCCTATAACTTTATGATGCTTCTACTGTATTAAGGAATATGGATAATAAACAGGTAAAGAAACAAAATAATGCCAGTCTATTAGCTTCCTATTGCTGCTGTCTCCGTTTACCACAGATATAGGAGCTTTAAACACCATATAATTATTTTCTTATCCTTTTGGAAGGTTTTCAACTTTTGTCTGAAATGAATCTTATAGATTAAAATTGAGGTGTCAGTAGTGTAGCATTCTTCTGAGAATACATTTTCTTGCCCTTTCCTGCATCCTGCTCCTCTAAGCCCCTTGCTCATTCTGCAGTGACATATCTCTGACCTCAGCTGGCACATATCCCTGAGTCTCGTCTTCCTCCCGCCCTCTAATAATGATACCTGTTCTTTATGATATTCCAAGATAATCTCCTGACCTCAGCATCCTCAGCTTAACCACATCTACACAATTCCTTTTGCCCTGTAACATGACATAAAGACAGAGTCTGCAGGTCAGGGTGAGCCATCTTTGGGTAGCTATTGTTTGGCTGCCCACAGTTGAGGACAGGGCTGTGAAGGAGAGTAAACAGGTATAAAGTGTGTGTGGAAGAAAAGAGCAAAGCTGAGGTCACTAGGAGTCTTTAGACAGGGTGCACCAGCCAAGGGATTTCCGGGGATTTTATTCTGGATGAGGTGGAAAACATGAGTGGATCAATGGGCTGTGTTTGTTCATGCCTTTCAATGTGATATGTAGAACACTTTTAAGTATCTTAATTCCTAAGAGGAACAAAAAACAAGAGAGGTAAGTTTGAATGGCATCCTATAATCAAAAAAGGCCTTTGTGTGCTGATTGTTATTTACAGTGGAGGTATTTTAACAAGTGTATGTGGATGGAACTTTTCCAGTAAATGGGGGGAACTGGATGACCTGGTTCTGAAAAGAGTTAAAACCAGAGGTGTCATGCCTGGCTAAGCAAGAGGGCTCTGGGGTCCAGTAATCAAGCGGAGGGGTTGATCATGGTAGGACCAGAAACCATTCTTCCTTTGTTAACAGGGGTGGAATGGGAAATGGAATAAGGTAGAGTTAATTGAAAACAGATGTGCTACAACCAATATATTGCACCTCTTCCTCTGGTGCAAACAGAAGCCGTAATGAGCATGATACTGACTGAGAGGGAGGTGTGGGCGAGGGTGGGAAACAGTAGTAACCTGGGCAAGGGTGTTGATGGCTATAGGAGAGAAGAGGAAGTGTGAAATATTTATTGAAGAAAGTAGGAGCATGCACTGATTACAGAAGTGTTGTCGGATTCCTAGGCATTGTGGAAAGCCTCTTGAGGGTTACAGTCATTAATTTCCAACCACCACAGTTGTGTGCATGTTTGTTTTTTCATCAGCTGCCTGAGAGCAGTAGTGGAGAAGGTGAAAAGTTGTATTTAACATTTGGGGAAGACAGGAGCCAGTGGAAACAATTTAGAGCACTGGTTCTCAACCTGTGGTTGTGGCATTGCTGGGCAGAGAGTAAGGAAGAAGAGACATGAGGGCAGCTACCAGAAAGCAATCATAAATATGACAGAGGAATCTAAGTTGAGTAAGAGACAGGAGAGCTAGGTCGAAGCAGTGAGTGTGAGAAGAGGTAGACTGGCGAGTCCAGCAGGTTAAAAACAAGAATCATGGGTATGGAAGTAGAGTAAGAGGGCTGGGAACACAGGATGCAATGACCAGAGTAGGATGTCTAACTCAAGAGTTTTGGAAACATATACATTGAAGCAAGGGAATGGGTAGATTTTAACGAAAAGAAAGTTGACCATCGAAGATATAGAGGTTTTTGCTGATGATACTCTGTGACTTTTAGAGGCCCCAAATGCAAGGTTTAGAGATGCAGGAGACATTGGAGTTTGGTAAGAAGGGAGTCACACAGAGGCACTACTTGGATGATGCCCTAGGCGGCTGGACTCTTAGTAGACGTGGAGCTTGTAATGACCGTAGGGAATCATGGGATTATTCCTGATATTCCCTTAGCTCAGAGTCAGCAAGCATTTTCTATAAAGGGCTCATTGTGAACCCATTAGACTTTGTGGTCATTCATTCTCTGCCACTACCACTACTTTTGTCACTGAGGGCAAAACCAGCCACTGATAATATGGACATGAATAGCATGGCTAAATTTCAATAACACTGTATTTGTAAAACCAGACATTTGGCCGACCCTTAGCAGAGCCAGTGGACTGATTCTTGCATGTTAGGCAGATTACAGGGCTACGGCTGGGGAGGGACGGGGGAGAGGATAAGTATTCTCACGGGGATTTCATGTTATATGGGTATCCATCAATCAGGCAGAGGACTTTGCAGCTATCATGGTCCTACATTTGGATCTCTACAGGCCGTTCATATCCTACTATGGTCTCCCAAGTTTCAGGTACAATGACTGCTTAATTTGAATGATATTCTCCAAGACATAAGCAATGATTAGAGTCATAGAAAGGTCAGAAAGGTAGAAGACACATTTCACGAATAATGTTGACTTTGAAGGGCCCAGGACCAATGGAACACCCAAGAGAGATGATGTAGAGCCACTGGGGCTTGGATTTAGAGGTCAGGTGACACCTGTGTGAGGCATGGAGATGAACCAGGGGTTGGTAGGCAATGGAACTGAAGCCTCGCTTGCTTTAATTGGAGATGATCTCTCTGGGAGGCAACTGAACAATGGCCAGAAGTACTCAGACACAGAGATCTGTTAAGTCCAGAGCCTTTCAGTTTTACAGATTTCCAAATGCCAGGTCTCTTTGTAGCACATGCTCCTACCCCATCCCACAGTTCTGAAACCCAGGTATTGGAGATATTCCTCTATACGCATGCACCACATGCTTAAAGTTAGGCAACCAAAAAGTAAGTACAAACAAAACAGAACAACAGAACAGAACAGAACAGAACAGAACAGAACAGAACAGAACAGAACGGAACGGAACGGAACAGAACAGAAGCACTTGACTCTTGTGGGATTTATTAAAGTAGCAGGATTGATTAAGAATGCTCGGTTGATCCTCTTTCCTTTTCAATAGCTTATTTTCCTACCCATCATCACCTCTGTTCAAACTAAAACTGAAATAAGGAGGTGATACATAAATTATCTGACATTGTCACCAATTAACGGTTTCCATCGGGGAAAGAATAGAAGCTGTTACCTAAGTGAGTATTTGCATGCTGGTCTTGTTCAGTGCTCTGAGAACTGCAAAGTCACTAGGGGCGGGGTTTGGGGTGGGGAGTGGAGCAGTCTCAGAATCAGAATTTGGATTTGGGAGGCAATTTGGGCACATTCAGTCACTTGAGTTTTCTGTCCATAAGCATTCTTACTTACAAAACACCAATTATGTGCCACACAGGTGCCAGACACCTCACAAACTTTTTTATTCAACAATTGCCACACTAAACCTGGCTGCTGGGAGAGTCACATGCAAAAATTGATATATAGCTATGGAAGCCATAAATCAATAAATATATCAGCAAAGGTAATTGTGCAACACTAGCCATGGGTTTCCAATGGCCCCAGTTGTCATCAAAATAGTGGACTAGGTTTTCAGAGGCCCCAATGGCCTCAATAGTTTTTGAATCAGTTTCCTTTTTTTTCTGAGAGTTTTTCTGTTGCTTTTTAGAAGCCAACTCACCAGTTTCTCCTTTACATTTTGTAGCAGAATTGCCAAACTCAGAAATGGGAAGGTGATGTTCTGAAATTCTTAGGCGACATGGGCTTCAATCCCATTATAATATTTGCTGTAACTTGTATAAATCCACGACTGACTGCTCTTTCTGAAGCTCCCCTGGCAAACTGATGCTTTTGGAAAGGGAGTCTGTGGGGGGTCCTTTTCTGGACCGAAAAGGCCCTGCCAATATAGTATGATGCCATTCTGGCATTATAATTTACACCTGTGTTTTGTGCATTTTATCCACTGCTAATAATTATTGAATAATTACCATATTCTCCTACCGAGGCCTCTCTTTTGTGTCCCCACTTCTTCCTAGGGTTTCAGTGAGATTGTTGCCTTTTGAAAGTTTTTTTTTTACCTTCTGCAGAGAAGGCAGGTGATTTGTAGCTCTTATTTCTGAGCCAGTGATTTAGATAGAAAAGCTTTTTACCCTGTGTAGCCTGTCCTGACTCCCTGGCTTCTGAATGGCCTGTTTACTGGTGGTAACACCTTGTCCTAGAAATCACTTTTGCTTAAAGACCTTAACACTCATGTGTTTGTGACTCCCATGTCACCTGCTTTCGTGTTGCATCTTCCAAATTTGCTAAGCTGATTGGAATTGAGATAAATTAGATCGTTTGCAGCCCAACTTGCCTGCCAAATTCAAATTGGCACTTGAAACACTTTATCTATGTTTGGGGGATAGTTGGAAGACACAGCATGAAGATTTAGCTCACTGAAGAAGTTTGGTTTTGTTTTTCTGTATGAAAAAACAAAGGGTAGGTTAATTCCTACCTTATAGGTCTTGTTTGGTTTTGTTCTTTATTTTGGTCTGTTTGGTTGGTTGGTTTTTTCTACTCTCATGTGTGCACATGCAGTGTGTGTTTTGGGGGGGTACATGTGTGTGGTACCTGTAAACATATGCATTCACATACATATCTTCATATATATATACATATACATACACATATACATACACATACATACATACACATATGCAGATGCCAGAGAAGGTTGTCGAATATCCTGCTCTATCGCTCTCTGCCTCATATTCCCTAAGACCCCGAGACAGGGTTTCTCACTCAACTGGAGCTGACTACCAGGTCACCCGGTTTCCTAGACGATTTTTGTTACAACTGGGTTCTTTGCTCATCATATTTCCTTGTTAACAATCTATAATTAATCTTGAGAGGAGCTGCGATTTCCATCATTCCAATGAGTGCTTATTCTGTATCATAACTTGTTCCCTGAGCTGTTTGTTGTTGTTTGTTTTGTTTTGTTTTTGCATACAGTATAGCCACAAAGAACCTCAGTAAAGGACAGTATAATGGACAAGATAATCTTGAGTTTGATTATTTGGGGAAAAAATTGCTCTGGAACCCAGACTTTGTCTCAGGGTCAGGCTGCTTTGTAAGTTTACCAAACCTAAGGACCTGTAAGCAAAATGATGTGACTGGAGAAAGATTACAAAATAATTAAGCACTTATCACAGAAGTCGATCTTCTCTGGATAGTGACAGATGATACTGAAACTGGTAGCATACTAGAGCACAGGGCAGTGGCTTAGAGAAAGGGGTTGGCACTCATTTCTTAACTCTAAACATGGGGCCTCTGTGAGGCCGTTGGTTGGAAGGAGGGAAATAGCACCACCCTTTGCTTTTCCACTGAGGAACTGAGATGTTTAAAATTGGTTTGGAAATATAAGTTCCGGACATTCTGAACATCACTGTGTTCTCAAGGGCCTCCTCAGCATGAAGTATTTCCAAATAATTTCCTTTTAAGGAATGGTGATCAGTAGAGCCAAGGGAATGTTTGAAACTTCCACTGATTTCATTGTAAATAATGTATTCCTCTAACTAAGATCGCTTTTTAACACATATGTCACCTCACGCTGTCACCTCACGTGTGAAAGCCCCAGACTTGGGAGAGGACAGATTGCGTCCCCTGATACCACCACTGCCATCAAATGTTTGACTAAGCTAAAGTCTACCTCCACTACTTTTTCAGACATTGGTCAATTTATTCATGTAATAAATTATTACTGAACATCTGCCACCTGCTAGATTCTACGAGAGTAGATAGTAATAAAACAAATAAAGCAGAGTCCCTGTCCTCCTCTGGCACCCTCAGCAGCTGCTAAACGTAAAATTAGAATAAAAATCCAAGTGGTGAGATTAGTTATATATAGAAATGACTGACCTCCACAGATAATTGGTACAGGGGTGGCTGAGAAGATGTTAACTCATGATAAACAAGCGTGCTTGTGTTAAATTGGGGCTATTATGTAGTCCAGATGCAGCATATAGGAAAGGCTTGAGTTATTAACTGAATTCATGCACCAAGGTATGAGACCTGTGCTGCATGTACCTCTGCCTGCCCTCAAGAACTTTGTAACACTTATTCACTAGTTTATACCTCCAGTTTTCCCAAATGAAAAGGGCCACAACCATTCGGGTTCCTTTTATGCAATTGTTGGAATATCTTTGCTTCTTCTCTTCAGCCTAAACTCTTTCCTTTCTTGCCACCCCAAACCCTCTAAAACACACCTTGGATCTCTCCCTCTGTCACAATCTACACAGCCACTATTGTAGTCCAATACCTTCACATCTCACCTGGCCCTTAATGATGTCATTCTCATGGGCTTTCTTGCTTCTCTTCTTCCTATTCAGCTAGAACACACACACACACACACACACACACACACACACACACCATATATCTCTGACTCTGCAGCCAGACTGAGCCTTCTAAATATGTTTACACTAAACTGTTTCCCTTTTTTATATGGAAGGAAACTCAAGTATCTTTCCTTGGGCTATAAAGATGCGCTTAACCTAGCACTGGGATTACCTTTCAATTTCCATAATTATTGTTCTCCTGAAGCCATTCTATGCCTTTAATTCTTCAATTGCTTTTCTAGATTTGTGCCCTTGTACAGTTGGTCTTTGTGATTGGTACATCATAAGCTTCCTCTCAACTCATTTCTCAGGGTAATAAGATTGCCTCCTCCCTCCATCAGTGTCACTGCACTTCTTAGCATGGTACACATCAAAATCCAACGGCTTCATCTTTATTGGCTTCTTGGATTCTCACTCTTCTTCTTCCACTGAAACAGAAATTCCAGCCCTGTGTTGTTTGGCTCGCTATCCCTCGTGCCTGGAGCAAAGGAGTTGATGCTCAACAAATAGGAAAGGAATTAGCGGATGGATGATATTACAAGATAAGAAAGCTGTAATAAGCAAGTGAGGGAGAGGAAGTGATAAGAAGAAAAAAATTAGATTGATAATTAGAAGTACATGGAGAGGCCAAGGAGATAGCTCAGCAAGTAAAGACCACACACTAGCCATGCAAGTCTGATGATCCTAGCTCATGACTGAAGTCCATCCCCACCCCCACCTATAAAAAGGTATGATGACACTCATCAGTAATCTCTTACAATGAAATGGGAAGCAAAGACATGAAAATGACACAGAAGCTTACAGACCAGCTAGCCTGGAGTATGCAGCATACAGCTTGAAGAAACAAGAGAGACAAGATGGAAGACAAGAAACTCCTGAAACTTGTCCTCTGGCTTCCATACATGTGCTGCAGTATACACAAGCACACAGGTGATAAAGGGGGGATGTTTAGACAAAGATACAGAGAAAAATTGGCAGAGTAAGAGCCAGAGAGAAAGGGAGAGACATTGATTGAAGGAGTAGAGAGTAGGGTGGGGGTGAAGTGGTGCGGTGAGAGGCAAACAGCACAAGTGATGAAACAGTTTGCAACCCCAGTCAGGGAATCTGTGCTTACCCTACAGAACCCAATTAAGCGTTTTAAGCAGGGCGGTCGTAGGGGTCAGATTTGTGTTTTAGAAAGATCACTGTGGTGGCAGTACAAAGAATGAATTAGAAGCGAGAAGACAGAAGAAAAAATTATGTTAGCAGAAAGGGATGGTCATTGTGGCAACTTAAAGGAAGTTCGCAATGAAGGATGTGGCTGTGTTTGTCCAACACTGCCAGGGAAGTGGCTGTTTATCTGCGTCTGAGATGCCAGTGATCTCAGAAGAGTGTCTACTGTGAGAATCACACAGGCCCAGAGTTAACTCAGGTATCCCTGAAGATTGTGGGATCTAAGCCAAGATTTGCCTAGGTATAAAATAGTAATAATAGCAATCAGCACACAAATTGATTGACCCACTTATGAGCACTAAGGAACCCTGTGTTATGTTATTAGGTGTTCTCTATTACAGTCTAGTAATGACCCCATGACCTAGCTAGAGGCCAGCCTAGGCTACATGTTTCCAAAACAATATTGCTTTTGAATACAGTATGGAATTATTAAGCCAAGCTATTCAACACTCTATTATCTCCAATATTTAACATACTTCATGATCAGAGCATATGAAGTTTATCCTTGGTGGTATTAAACCCAAAATGAGCCAAGTCATTCCTCCTATGACATTGAGGCTTTGAATACTTCAACTATCATCTTCCAGGTGCCAACCCAAAGTCTTTGGAACCTCCATTCTGAGGTTTGCTCCTGCAAGTTCAATTGCCACATGAAAATGATGACATCCTTTAGATTGAAACCTCTGAAAAATCAAGGATCTTCAATGGTTATGTTTTGTAAATTCAGTTCAATTCTTTATATCTATTTTACACATAGTAACTATAAAGAGGGAGTAGTGTGTATGTGTGTGTGCATGAGTGCCCAAAATGTGTTCTAATTAGATCAAAGTAATTGATACTGTGTCCATTCTTCTGTTGAGAGACATCTGGGTTGCTTCCAGTTTCTGGCTATTACAAATAAGGCTGCTAGGAACATAGCAGAGCGCATGTCCTTCTGGTATGGTGTGGCATCTTTTGGGTATACATGCTCAGGAGCAGTATATTTAGGTCTTCAGGTAGAAATATCTCCAATTGTTTTGAGGAACCACCAGATTGATTTCCAGAGTGGTTGTACCAGTTTACAAGCCCACCAGCAATGGAGAAGTGTTCCCCTTTCTCCACATCCTCGAAAGCAGGTGTTGTCACTTGAGTTTTTGGTCTTAACCATTCTGACTAGTGTGAGGTGGAATCTCAGGGTCATTTTGATTTGCATTTCCCTGATGACTAAGGATGCTGAACATCCCTTTAAGTGCTTCTCAGCCATTGGAGAGTCTTCCCTTGGGACTTCTCTATTCAGGTTATTTGGGGCTTTGGAGGTAAACTTCTTGAGTTCTTTATATAATTTTGGATATTAGCCCTCTATTGGATGTATGGTTAGTGAAGATATTTTTTTTCCAATCTGTAGGTTGCCAATTTGTCCTACTGACAGTGTCTTTTGCCTTACAGAAGCTTTTCAGTTTCATGAGATCCTGTTTATCACTTGTTGATCTTAGAGCCTGAGCCATTAGAGTTCTGTTTAGGAAATTTCCCCCTGTGCCAATGAGTTCAAGGCTCTTTCCCACTTTCTCTTTTATTAGATTCAGTGTATCTTGAGCTTTCTGCAAGGTGATAAATATGGATCTATTTCCATTCTTCTACATACAGACCACCAGTTAGGCCAGCACCATGTATTGAAGATTCTTTTTTTCCCCCATTGCATGTTTTTGGCTTCTTTTTCAAAGAATAAGTGACCATAGGTATGTGGGTTTAGTTATGTGGGTCTTCAATTCTATTCCCTTATCGACCTCTCTGTTTGCCTCACTATTGCTCCATAGTACAGCTTGAGGTCAAAGATGGTGATTCCCTCAGTAGATCTATTATTGTTGAGAATTGTTTTGGCTAAGCTGGATTTTTTTTGTTTTTCCATATGAAGTTAAGAACTGCTCTTTTCATGTCTGTGAAGAATTGTGTTGGAACTTTGAAGGGGATTGCATTGAATCTGTACATTGCTTTTGGTAAGATGGCCATTTTCACTATATTAATCCTACCGATCCATGAGCATGGGAAATTTTTCCATCTTCTGAGGTCTTCTTTGATTTCTTTCTTTAAGGACTTGAAGTTCTTGTCATACAGACCTTTCACTTGCTTGGTAAGAGTTACACTAAGATATTTTATACTATTTGTGACTATTGTGAAGGGTACTGTTTCCCTAATTTCTTTCTCAGTCTGTTTATCATTTCTATAAAGGAAGGCTACTGATTTGTTTGAGTTCATTTTATATCCAGCCACTTTGCTGAAGTTATCAGCTATAGGAGTTCTTTGGTAGAACTTGGGGGTCACTTATGTATACTGTCATATCATCCACAAGTCATCACCTTGACTTCTTCTGCTCCAATTTGTATCTCCTTGATCTCCTTTTGTTGTCTAATTGCTTTAGCTAGACCTTCGAGTACTATATTGAATAGACACAAAGAGAGTGAGCATCCTTGTCTCATCCCTGATTTTACTGGGATTGCTTCAAGTATCTCTTCATTTAATTTGATGTTGACTGTTGGTTTTCTGTATATCGCTTAAATTATGTTTAGGTATGTGCCATGAGTTCCTGAGTTTTCCAAGACTTTTAACATAAAGAGGTTTTGGATTTTGTCAAAGGATTTTTCTGCATGTAATGAGCTAATCATGTGACTTTTTTCTTTGAGTTTGTTTGTATAGTGGATTACATTGATGGATTTTCATATATTGAACCATTTCTACATTCCTTGGATGAAGCATACTTGCTTGTGGTGAATGATGTTTTGATGTGTTCTTGACTCGGTTTGCAATAATTTTATTGAGTACTTTTGCATCAATAATCCTAAGCGAAATTGGTCTGAAGTTCTCTTGTTGGGTCTTTGTGTGCTTTAGGTATCAGAATAAATGTGGCTCCATAGAATGAATTAGGTAATGTTCTTTCTGTTTATATTTTGTGGAACAGTTTGAGAATTAGTATTATTAGCTCTTCTTTGAAAGTGTGATAGAATTCTGCTCTAAAGCCATCTGGTTATGAGCTTTTACTTTTTTCTTTTTTTGGTTGGGAGGTTTTTAATGACTGCTTCTATTCCCTTAGGGGTTATGGGATAGTTTAGATAGTTTACCTGATCTTGATTAAACTTTGGTACATGGAATCAGTCTAGAAAACCGTCAATTTCATCTAGATTTTCCAGTTTTGTTAAGTATAGGTTTTGTAGTCAGATATGATTTTTTTTTTATTTCCTCAGTTTCAGTTTCTGTCTTCCTTTTCATTTCTGATTTTGTTAATTTGGATACTTTCTCTGTGCCTTTTAGTTAGTTTGTCTAAGGGTTTATCTATCTTGTTGATTTTCTCAAAGCACCAGCTCTTGGTTTTGTTGATTTTTTTCTATTGTTCTCTTTGTTTCTAATTGGTTGATTTCAGCCCTGAGTTTGACTATTTCCTGCCATCTACTGCTCTTGGGCGTGTTTGCTTCTTTTTGTTCTAGAGCTTTCAGGCGTATTGTTAAGTTGCTAGTATAGGATCTCTCCAATTTCTTTATGAAAGCAGTTAGTGCTATGAATTTTCCTCTTAACATGCTTTCATTGTGTCCCATAAGTATGGGCATGCTGAACTTTCATTTTCATTGAATTCTAGAAAGTCTTTAATTTCTTCTTCCCTGACCAAGTTATCATTGAGTAGAGAGTTGTTCAGTTTCCATGAGCATATGGGCTTTCTGTTGTTTTTGTTGTTATTGAAGTCCAGCCTTAGTCTTGGTAATCTGATAGAATGCAAGGAATTATTTTGATCTTCTTGTATCTGTTGAGTCTTGATTTATATCCAATTATATGGCCAATTTTTGGAGAAGGTTGCATGTAGTGCTGAGAAGAAAGTATATTCTTTTATTTTGAGGGGAAATGTTTTGTAGTTATCTGTTAAATCCATTTGGATCGTAACTTCTGTTTGTTTCACTGTGTGTCTGTTTAGTTTCTGTTTCAATGACCTTCTCCACTGGTGAGAGTAGAGTGTTGAAGTCTCCCCCTATTATGGTGTGAGGTTCAATGCGTGTTTTGAGCTTCAATAAAGTTTCTTTTATGAATATGTGTGGGTTATAGATGTTTAGATTTGAGACTCCATCTTGGTGGATTTTTCCTTTCATGAATATGAAGTGTCCTTACCCAGCCCTTTTGGTTATTTTTGGTTGACAGTCTATTTTATTGGATATTAGAATGCCAACTCCAGCTTGTTTCTTGGGCCATTTGCCAGCTCTTTTCTCTGAGGTAGTGTCTGCCTTTGTTGCTAAGATGTGTTTCTTATATGTAGCAGAATGATGGATCCTATTTGTCTTAGGATTTTACTGCTGTGAACAGACACCATGACCAAGGCAACTCTTATAAGGACAATATTTAATTGGGCTGACTTACAGAGTCAGAGGTTCAGTCTATCATCATCAAGGTGGGAGCAGGGCAGCATCTAGGCAGGCATCATACAGGCAGAGCTGAGAATTCTACATCTTCATCTAAAGGCTTCTAGTGGAAGACTAAGTTCCAGGCAGCCAGGGTGAAGATCTTAAGCCCACACCCACACTGACACACCTACTCTAACCAGGCCACACCTCCTAATAGTGCCACTCCCAAGGCCAAGCATACTTAAACTACGACACTCTTTATGTATCCAGTTTGTTAATCTGTGTCTTATTATTGGGGATTTAGTCCATTGAGGTTGAGAGATATTAATGACCAATGATTGTTAGTTTTTGTAATTTTGTTGTTAGAGGTAGTATTATGTGTGTCCGATTCTCTTCTTTTGGGTTTGTTGTGAGTTGATTAATTTCTTGTGTTTTCTTGGGTGTAGTTACCCTCCTTGTGTTGGAGTTTTCCTTATAGTATCCTCTATAGGGCTGGATTGGTAGAAAGATATTATTTAAATTTTGTTTTGTCATGGAATATCTCAGTTTCTCCATCTATGGTGATTTAATGTTTTGCTGGATATAGTAGTCTGGGCTGGTATCTGTGATCTCTTAGTGTCTGCATGATATCTGTCCAAGATCTTCAGGCGTTTAGAGTCTCTGTTGAGAAATCAGGTGTGATTCTGATAGGTCTGCCTTTATATGTTAATTGACTTTTTCCCCTTACAGCTTTGAATATTCTTTCTTTGTTCTATATATTAAGTGTTTTGATATTATATGGCAGGAGGATTTTTTTCTGATTCAATCTATTGTGTGTTTTGTAGGTTTCTTGTATGTTTATGACCATCTCTTTCTTCAGGTTAGGGAAATTTTCTTCTGTGATTTTGTTGGAGATGTTTACTGACCCTTTGAACTGGGAATCTTCACCCTTTTCTATTCCTACTATTCTTAGGTTTGGTCTTTTCATTGTGTCCCAAATTTCCTGGAAGTTTTGGGTTAGGAACTTTTTTTTTTAATTTGGTCTGTAGTCTTTATTTGTGGCAAGAGACCTGTGAACAAGAGAGAACAGAAAAGTCAACCAGGTAGACAGCCAAATCTTTTTTATTGGGGGAATGGGTCTCTAGGGGGTAGACCTGGGGCCTTCACTGCACAGCTTGTTCATTGGCACTGCCTCCAGAATCCTGTGGCTTCATCACATCTGGAAGCTCTGGAGGTCTAGAGAAGGGCTTGATGCACAGAGCTTCAAAGGGGTCATCTGCTCGGAAGGCTAGGCCCACTGTGGCTGGGACCTGTGGCCTTGCTGTCTGACTAGTGAAGCCACACTTGCCCAGAGTTTTTCCATCATCAAGGAGCTGGTCATAATTGTACAGCCGCTGCTCCTCTGCAGGCCGCTTGAGGATGCCCTCGATGATGTGCTTCAGTTCAAGTACAGTGCTCGACTCCTTGGCATCCGTAAAGATGGTGGTCTTGTGGCACTGGATCATGAGAAACATGTCCATCCCTGCGGCTGCTTCTGGCTTGATGTGCTGGTGTGGCTGGGCTCCTGGGTTAGGAACTTTTTACACTTTGTACTTTCTTTAACTGATGTATCAATAACATCTATGGTATCTTCTACACCTGAGATTCTCTCCTCCATGTCTTGTATTCTGTTGGTGATGCTTGTATCTGTAGTTCCCTTCTCTTTCCTAGGTTTTCCAAGTCCAGGATTGCCTCCATTTGCGATTTCTTTATTTTTTCTATTTCTATTTTTAGGTCTTGGACCATTTTGTTCAATTCCTTCACCTGTTTGATTGTATTTCTGCTTATTTCTTTAGGGGATTTATTTGTTTCCTTTTTAAGGGAAACAAATGTTTGCCTGTGTTTTCCTGTATCTCTTTAAAGGGATTATTTATTTCTTCTTCATGAGATGGGTTTTAGGTCATTATCTTGCTCTTCAGGTGTGTTAGGATATCATGGACTTGCTGTGGTAGGAGAACTGGGTTCTGATAGTGTCCAATTACATTGGTTTCTTTTACTTATGTTCTTGTGTTTGCCTTTAGCCATCTGGTTATCACTGGTTTTAACTGGCCTGGGTATCTTGGATTGGAGCAGATCTCCTTGGAGGCAGGTAGAGTTCTGTGACCTTGGTTAGAGAAGGCCACCTGGGAGGCAGGCAGTGCTGCCTCTAGTTAGAGCAGGCCTCCTGTGTCCCTGGTTAGATCAGTACTCCAGTGTCCCTTGTTAGGGCAGACCTGAGATACAGGCAGGATGTATTGGGGAGGGGGTGGAACTGCCATGGCACAGGTGGAAGTGCAGACCAGAAGGGCCATGGGGTTACTTATTTTTATTTTAAATTTTGCATATATATATATATATATATATATATATGCATATATGTTGTAGATTGCCTTGGGGCTTTTTGTATTCTAATTCTGCCCTCAGGGGAATTCAGAGAGGTAGTGAGTTACACCTGTGATTTCTTGTGAACCAATCCTCTAATGAATAAAAGAGCCAGTCACTGGGTGTGTAAGGAGGGACTTCCAGGTCAGAGGAGGAGAAGAGAGGAGCAGGAGAGAGGGAGAGTCCTTTTGGAATGGGGACAGCAGATAGGTAAGATGTCGCTACTAGAATCTCCTGGTATCATGGTGGATCCACAAGGATTTGCCACCAGAGGAATCAGACTTTGATAAAGTTTACAAGGTTAGGTTTTAGTTGTTGCACCCAGAGATTGAGTTATCATTGTTTCTGAACTAAGTTTGTGTTGTGTTTTCCTTCACTTGGTGGCTTGTCTGGGTTCCAGAGAGAAAGGTACAGTGGCAAAGTGTGGTTTTGCCTAATGTGCACCACAGAGGCCATGTGGGCTGGCATGGTAGCGACTCGCCAGTGGGAACCTAGTGAACTGGGTGGAGAGATCATGGAGCTCTGACTCAGAGATTCACGAGATGAAAGCAGGTCAGCAATTGCCCACCAGTGCATGGCTGGCCAGCCAACTGGGATTGAGAGAACCAGGGCCTAGTGCAGGAATGTGTGATACCTTCCTTTTTTTAAATATTTCCCGCAACATATATAGGAGATGGAGGGTGGTTAAGTCTGTACATGTGAGTGTAATGCTCACAGAGGCCAGAAGAAGGTATCAAATCCCCTAAAGCTGGAATTACAGGCAGTTATGAGGTACTTGAAATGGGTCCTGGGAGTCAAACTTAGTTCCTCTGCAAGAGCAGTACATGCTTTTTTGTTGAGCCTTCTCTCCAACCAAGGAACTTACTTCTTATTCAGTTCCTATACACACAACTGTGTCTCCTTCCACCAGCATCTTCACAGCATCCAACAACTGCTGTTCTATCCCCCACTTCTACAAAATATTCTACTTTATCTTCTTCACAGAACTGAGCACAGGCAGCATTTATCTTCTCTGACATTTCACTTCACCATGCTGCTGTAAATGACAGAATCCCATTCCTTTTTATGGTTGATTAATATTCCTTTCTGGGTATATACCACGTTTATGTTATTCATTTATCAGTGGTATCTAAGTTGACTCCATATCTTGGCTATTGTAAATAATGCTGTAGTGAACATTGGACTTTGTATATCTCTTCAACAGACTGATGTCCTTTTCTTTATATATGCACCTAGTTATGGAATTTCTGCATCATATAGATCTATTTCTAGTTTGTTGAGAAACCTATTATATTGTTTCCTCTGATGGTGGCACCAATTTACATTACTGCCTACAGTGTATCCTCACCAGCATTTGTGTTTTGTCTTAAGGGGGAAAAAGTCATTCAAATTGGGATGAGATGATAACCATTATCGGCTTTATTTGCATTTCCCTGGTGATTTGTGATACTTAGCATTTTTATATATTTGTCGGCCATTTGTGTACCATCTGCTCATGGTAGACCATTTGCTCATCTTTGTGTTTTTATTTTGTTATGCATCTCTGCCTTGCCTGGAACTAACTATGAAGTCCAGGCTGGCCTTGTACTTGGGGCAGTTTTGCCTGTGCCTTCCGATTGCTGGGATGACAGATGTGTACCACCAAGTCCAGTTATTTGCTCATTTTAAATGTGGATTATTTGGGTTAATTTTGCTGTTGAGTTGTTTGAGTTGATTATGCATTCTGAATCATGCTCACACTCTGAATAATAATAATGCAACCTTAACCTTTTTCAGAATAAAAGTTTGCAAATATGTTTTTCTATTCTTCATGCTGCCTTTCTACTCTGTTGATTTCTTCTTTGGATGAAGATACGTTCCCTGTTAGATGTAATCTCATTTTTCCGTTATGCTTTTGGGTTCCTATGCAAAATAATCTTCCCTAGGACCAATACCTAAAATACTTTCCTTGTGATTTCTTCAGGTTGTTTTATGGTTTGGGATTATCTAAGTCTTTGATCAATCCATTTGGATTGATTTCTACAAATTTTGAGAGATATGGGTCCAGTGTAATAGTTCTTCATATCAACATCCAGTTTTCCCAGCACAATTTATGAAAGGCAGTGTACTTTGTCCAGTGTACATTTTTGGTGCCTGGTTCATATGGATTGTCAACTTGACAGAATTTAGAATTATCTAGTAGATACACCCTTGGTCATGTCTATTTGTAGGAAATTTCTATATTGGAATTGAAGTAGGAAGACTCATCCTACCTCTGTTTGCCTTCCTATAATGAATAAGAGCAGAAAGCAAGGTGAACATGTGCGTTTACCAATCTCGGATTCCTTGCTGAGGATCATGACCAGCTGCCTTATGTTCCTGCACCCATACCTTCTCTGTCATGATGAACTGTGCCTGAAAACTGTGAGACAAAGTAAATCCCTCTTTCCTTAAGTGGTTTTTGTCAGTTATTCTGTACAGCAGCAGCAGCAACAACAGCAAAACAAAATCTAAAAACTAAAACTGCCTGTGTTGAAACTTAGTTTGCTATAAATGGTGAGTTTCTTTCTGTGTTCTCTGTTCTGTTCTGTTTCATTGACGTGTGGTGGTTGTTAGGCCATAGCTTTGCTATCTGATTACTATTGTTTTATACTCTTCAGTTAGGCAGGGTGATGCTGCTAGTGTTGCCTTTGCTGCTCAAGAGTGTTTTGGCTATTCAGAGAAGGCCTCTGATTATTAATGTGACTTCCCAGATACCTGATTCATGAGTTTCTTGGCCACTGAAAAACTATATTTCCATTACTTTTAAAAACCTAACACTGTGTTTGCATTAGTCTCTGTAGTACTGGTGAGCTTGAGTGAGTAAGCTAAACTTACTCATCCCCAAGTAGAACCAGACACTGAGGATGTGCATGAGATTGTCTGGGCCATGGACCAAGGTCTGCAGCAAGGAACCCTGCTCAAGAGTGGATGCCCTAGACGGGAGGTTTAGTCTGTTACTATTAGAACTTTCCAGCTAGGCCCTGTATAATCCCGAGTTTTAACCATAACACAATTGCCTTCAGCATGGTGCTTCTTCCAATACTTCCATTTTTCTTATTTTCCTTTTTACCTTACCTCACTCTCCAAATTTTCTTTCTACCAGATACAATGAGAAGTAGCAAGGCTGATTATAGATCCCAGCCCCAAATAGACCAGAAGAGCCCACACCTATATATTCTCTGTGTTTCTCTTTGAATCTATCTTTAGGAGAAAAGGCTGTATCTGCTAGAGACAATATTTTTAGCAATTTAATAGACTCATTTAGAAGTATATTTTTTCAAGGGGGCCACCCTTGCATTCTATTAACTGCACCTCACTGTGACATTATCACAAAGGCTTCAAACCTTGGGGACAGAGAAACCTTTTAACACTATGTTTAGTAAACATTAAACCCTTGGTTGGTGATCTCAGTTCTCCCTCCCTGTGGCTCAGGCTGTTGGGGGGAGGGGGATGATAGTTCAGTCATTTGAATGTCAGTTGAAGAGCATGCTCATGACTGCGGCATATCATCAGAGCCCCGGGTCATTTACACTGGTGCTTGTTTTACTTCACAGCCCAGAGCCTTCCCTGAGCTGCTGTCATTCTGACCCTGAGGCTGCCCTTCACAGCCTCCTGACTCCACTCCCAACATCCTCTTTCAAGCTGACACAGAGCAAAGGCTGACCTTGTCTCATCGAGCACTTACCCACACAGACCCAATTAATCTTTGGTTGCCAGTCAATCTCCCACACTGCCCTCCTTGAATACTGTAGAATTTCACAGTGGGGAGGCTTTTGGCTCCATTTGTTTCCATCTGAGAGGAGCCATGCCTGAACATAGACAGCTGCCCTGTGGAATGATGTGAGGACCTCAGAGGACCACAGGTGTCTTCTTGTCAGTGTCAGAGTGTGGGAACTTACCCCTAGTCCTTTCCATTGCTGCTGGAAGCTTCTTTCTTCCTAAGAATAAAGGCTTTATAGGATAAGTAATTAACCAATCACCTCTAACAAGGGGGCAATGCTCTGCTATACAAAGATAGAGTGAAGCGAAAGAAAAGCACAGAAAGTTCCTGAGAGTTTCAAGATATTTTGAAGTTATTTAGTACCTCCAAATATCTTGAAGTAAGAGAACAAGGTAACTGTGGAGTCAATTAACCTGGGCTGATTCACAATGATTAGATCATGTGTCCTGCACACAGTATGCAAAGAGTTTTCAATGGTGCCTACTTGCTACATAGGTGTGTTATAATGAAGGCAAGTATTATTCACTGCCTCTATTAGGCAGCGTTCTCTAGAAGAACTCAACCAATAATTATAAAGGGAGAAAATCAATTGGCTGGGAGGTCTAACAATGGCTTCCTACATGCTAAAGAGGCAAAGAGCACAGAGCTGAAAGCAGTGCAAGAATGCAAGAAGCTCTGATGCTGAAGGCCTGGACCTTCCCTAGGAGTTTTTGGTATGATTCCATATGTAAACGTTGAAAAGGCTGCAGCCTGTTCTTTTTCAGGTGATGGCAGTCACTATAGATTGCTAAGGATGGACGGAACTTCACCTGTAGGCCAACTGCTTCCTTTTCCTATTTCTATTCTAGCTGGGCCTCCAGTCTGAGGCATGGCGCTACCCAAATCTAGGATGGGTCATTCCCCCTGTGCTGCTGTCACACATAACACCTTCTCTGGAAAAAACCTTCACAGACACCCAGAAGGGTGCTTTACTAATCTTAGAGGTGTCTATCAACCCATAAGCTGCCAATTAAAGCTAATCATTATATTATAGTGTGGCTTTGGCCACACCCATCTGTACAGAGGCACACAGAAATAGAATTCAGGAAGAGCTATAGAGTGAGACTCATGTATTCACGATTTATCTAGATCTAGATCCCTTCTAAGGGGAGACTCTCCTACCAGAGGCAGATTGCCCAAGGCACTGAGCTAATTTATCATTTATCCAGATTTATCCAGTTGACAGCAAATGATGCCTCAAACTGAATGTGGTAAGATTCTTACCCAAGAGAAGAAAATGAAAGGTGGGGCATGGGATATGATAAGGAAGAGGACACTGGCATAAAACAAGGAAAGTTGTTTTCTAGTGTAGCGTCCGACTCAAGAAACAACATCCCAGATCATGATTCCTGTGGTTTATGAACCTATGATAACTGCTGGGGATAGTTGGTCTGGTGGCAAGTAGAACGATGTCCCCATTCGCTACAGCTACAGATGTCCACGTTGTAATCCTCTGAACCCATGGATTTGGGATGTTAGATGTTAAAGGAAAATTAAGCTCGAAGTTGTAATGAAGCTAACTAATCAGCTCACCTTGAGATATGCAGAATGATTCTGGATTATCTAGGAGGGCCAGATGTAATTACTAAGAGTTGTTTGTTTGTTTGTTTGAGGAATATTTTTTCTTTATTCTTGACAACTTCACATGTATGTATAATGTATCGTGACTATATCTGTTGAGGTTTGGTTTGTTGCTACCTATTGCTAAATTCTGTGCCCCAAGGTCTAACTGCCTCAAGATGAAGAGATCCTTATGTATCCGAGCTTTTGTTATATAAATCTCCCCCTCCCCCTGAAAGTTATCCAGGATTGGTTAATAAAAATGCCTACAGACTGTAGTTGGGTAGAAGAGAGGTAAGTAGGGCTTCGGTTCCCAGGCTTGGGGTCTGAGGCAAGGACCATGTGAGAGGGAAGAGAGGAAAAAGAAAAATGCCATGGGGTAGTGGATCGTGAAGACATAGCCATGAGGGCCAGCTAGTTGGAGTAGGTTCTGCCCAGGGGGAACATGGTAAGTGATATCTTGGGGTTATTGACAGTAAAATAAAATAACATATAGGGTTGATATCTGCCTAGCTCTAGTGCTTTCAAGGATTATTATAAATTTAAAGGCTTGTGTCTTTTACTTAGGAGCTAAATGATCTAAAGTGGGGTAGAAATCCCCAAATAATATTTATCACAACACATATTTACTCCCAACTCCTTCCCTACTTCCTCCAGACATGCCCAACATATGCCTTCCCACCTCCATGTCCTCTTGGCTTAAATATTGTTTAGATTTATTTAATTTTAAGTATATGCATATTTGGCTGCATGCGTGGCTGTGTACCAAATCTGTGCAGTACTTGTGGAGAGCAGAGGAAGGCATCAGATCCCTAGAACTGGAGTGACAGACAGGCATGAGGTATTTTATTACGTGTGTTCTGGGACCCAAACCCAGATCCTCTGCAAGAGCAGCAAGTTGTCTTATCTATGGAGAAGTCTCTCCAGTCTTGTCCTTTTCTTTTTGACAATTAAGATATTTGGAAGTAAAATAAGGAAGCAGGAGAGGAAGTCAAAGGGTGATATAGGAGGCAGTAAACCATTATTTCAGACTGTGAAGAAGCTAGAAGGGGCCACTACTGAAGGGATGTGGGCCTCCTCTAGGAACTGGCAAAGATAAGGAGACAGAGTCTCCCCTAAAGCACAGAGACAGTCTCCCCTAAAGACAGTCTCCCCTATAGCTCTGTGAATACCTTGATTTCAGTCTGGTGAGAAGCATATTGGGCCTTTAACCCATAGACCCTAAAGTTAATGAATTTGTATTGTTCTGTGTTCCAAGGTTTATGATAATTTATTGCAGCAGTTATGAAATTTCCATGGAGAGATGCAGAAGAAATGCTTCAAAGAGGAGCATTTGTCCAAGGCCGTGAGCTAATTTTAAAGCTGTCAAGGAGAAGAGCTTCTCTCTCTCTTTTTTTTTCCGTGAGTTTATTTATTTATTTATTTTTGATACTTTATTTACATTTCCAACGTTTCCTCCTTTCTGGGTCTCCTCTTTAGAAACCACCTATCCTCTCCCCCTACCCCGCCTCTATGAGGGAATTCCTCCTCCCACCCACCCGCCTGCCCACTCCCATATTCCCACCTTGACATTCCCCTTTACTGGGGCCTTTCCTCCCCCTGATGGTCAACAAGGCCCTCCCCTGCCACATATGTGGTCCGAACCATGGGTCCTTCAATGTGTATTCTTTGGTTGGTGGTCCAGCCTCCAGAAGGACTGGGGGAGTCCAGCAGTTGACACTGTTGCTCCCTCCATGGGGCTGCAGACTCCCTCAGCTCCTTCAGTCCCTTCTTGAACTCCTCCATCTGGGACTTCACTCTCAGTCCAGCGGTTACTGTAAAGTGAAACTTGGGTATTCCGAACTTTTGGGCTAATATCCACTTATCAGTGAGTACATACCATGTTCACTCTTTTGTGACTGAGTTACCTCACTCAGGATAATATTTTCAAGTTCCATCCATTTGCCTGCAAATTTCATGAAGTCATTGTTTTTAATAGCTGAGTAGTACTCCATTGTGTAAATGGCTTATGCTCTAAGATAAAGAATCGACAAATGGGACCCCATGAAATTGCAAAGCTTCTGTAAGGCAAGGGACATTGTCAATAGGACAAAACAGCAACCAACAGATTGGGAAAAGATCTTTACCAATCATACGTCCAATAGAGGGCTAATATCCAACATACACAAAGAACTTAAGAAGTTAGACTCCAG
>CM052708.1:34251972-34309567 GCA_028551405.1 Uromys caudimaculatus | reverse complement strand
GGAACAGAACTAAACAGAGAATTCTCAACTGAGGAAATTCGCAGGGCTGAGAAGCACCTAAAGAAATGCTCAACATCCCTAGTCATCAGGGAAATGCAAATCAAAACAAGTCTGAGATTCCACCTCACACCAGTCAGAATGGCTAAGATCAAAAACTCAGGTGACAGCAGATGCTGGCGAGGATGTGGAGAAAGAGGAAAACTCCTCCATTGTTGGTGGGATTGCAAGCTGGTACAACCACTCTGGAAATCAGTTTGGCGAACCCTCAGAAAATTGGACAAAGTACTACCTGAGGAACCAGCTATACCACTCCTGGGCATATACCCAGAAGATGCCCCAACATGTAACAAAGATACATGCTCCACTATGTTCATAGCAGCCATATTTATAATAGCCAGAAGCTGGAAACAACCCAGATGTCCCTTATCAGAAGAATGGATACAGAGAAGAGCTTCTCAAATCACATCAATACCTAAAAGCTCGGAGGCTCCATTTTCCCTCTGGCATGCAGAGTTTGCTCCAGGACGCCTTGCTCACACAGGCAGTCAGAATTGTAGGTTGGCAGCAGGACGAGTACAGAGGGCATCCATGATGGGAAGTTAAAATGGGACTTATCGAAGAACTTTTCCAACTACTGCTTCCAAAGAAGAAATAATCACTCGGGGTGTTGTTAAGGATCTGACTAGGCAGGTTTAGAAAAAGAAAAGAAAAAGCACAGACAAAGTGTGTCCTGTATCTCAAGTTTACCTTCATTGTTCCGAAGAATAGCAGGGATCTCGGAGACTGTCATCTTAAGGCACAATGCGTCGAGTTAAAGATGGAGTGGCAGCATTAATGGAATTGCCTTGCTTTAGTGGGTTTAAGGCAAATCCTTAACATTATTTTCCTGCCGTTTTCTAAATTAAATTTATAAGAAATATTATGTATCCCGCTGTGCGAAGTGAAAGCCACATTCTTGTAAAGGGCTTATAATCATATTAAAAAGCTGGAGGGTGAAGTTTGTTCATGCCATCAAAGTCACAAAGTAAAAAATAGAGTCTTATATTGTGCATTTTATAATGGTAATACCTTTTGGGATATATAACACCACAAAGTGCTTTTCTGAGATTGTTTCGTTAATCCTTGGAACATCCCTGGTGGGAGGTGTATTTTTATCTCCACTTTGCATATGGGAAAACTGAGGTACAGCTAGTGTCAGCCATTTGCCATGGCCTGCCAGTGGACTGGAAGGCACAGCTTGGGCTGATGCTTTGGGGTCTCACCCTGGAGACCATTCTCAACATTCATCAGACGGCAGTCATCTCTCTAATCTACCTTTCTGCAGGTACCGAAATAGCTCCAGGAGGACTTCAGCATCTCTCCAATTTTATCTTCAAGTTCCTCAAGAAGAAAAAGTACTATAAATAGATTTTCTGTTAATTCCACTACATGTGCTTAAAATACTTATGAGCAGTTCCTGGGCTGGGGAGGAGAGCTGGTGTGCTGGGCTCTGAGTGGAGACATTTTGCAAAGTGAGCAGACATGTGTTTGTTCTGGGAAAGCCATGAGACAGTTACAGGAGAGCTACCCAGTAAGCTGGAAGCTCCCCACTGGAGCCTGCCTGCTAACGACCACACATTTGTTCTCAGACCAGGAAGTAACTAGCCTTCCAGATGTTTCTTTTCGGGCACTGAGGAAGATTATTCTAGGACCTTTCGATGCAGATTTTAGCCTTTTCATATATGTTTTAACTAATAAGGTATGTACTGACCCTTAGCATCTTCATGGAAACCCTTCAGAACTAAATACAATACTTAGCACCCCATAGGTCAAGGAACAGTAGGAGGACCAAATGTTCTCTGCATGTTCTTAGGTTATGTGTTTCTGAGTGACACAGAACACACAGACTTGAGCACTGTGCAAGATCAGAAGTGGAATCAGGATATAGAGAGAGCACCTGCTATATATGCAAGCATGAGTCTAACATCCATGTTTTATCCGTGAAATTATCTTGCTCCTTTGTGCACAAGGAAAGGTCATTTGCTCAAGGTCACACAATCATGAACCTGGCATGGCTAGGATTCAGTTCTGAGCTTGGGATTCAAACATGTTAGCCACCACACTATGCCCCCTACCGTATTCTGAGGTGTGTGAGCCATCTTGTCTTGTGACATACCAACTCTGTCGATCAGAAACGACTCTCTCAGCATAGCGTTGATCACTATTGCTTGTGGCTCATCACTGTGGTGGCTTGCCATCTTGTCTGGTAAGCTCACATGCTTTAGGATTTCTTGCTAAGCTTCAGTAAAAAGATTAAAGCTTTGCTTCTACTTCTTTCTAGGATTCTTTATTCAAAGCAAAGGACTGGGAGGGTAGCACAGAGGGCAAAGCACTTGCCAGCCACACAGGCTTGAGAGTCTCAGATGGATCCCCTAGCTCCCATGAAACTCTGTAAAATCAACATTCCTATTTTGGTATGGGAGTTAGAAATGGAGAGTCTGAGAAACTCCATAACCAGCTAGCCTGGTCTATTCAACTGAAAACAAGAGACACTTTTTCAAACAAAGTGCAAAGCAAGGATACCCAAGGGTATTCTCTGACCTCCATGTGTATGCTGTGGCACATACATGCCTGCATACATACACACACACACACACACACACACACACACACACACACACACACGAACAAGCATGCACGTAATACATACACACACACACACACACATGTATATATGCACATGGGCATGAATTCCATGCAAACCACATACACTGTGCACACACTCTAAAGACTTGTTTGGGCAGACAATTTGTTTTTATTGCTTTTCCCTTGTTTTCAGTTGTGTCATTAATGACTTGGAGCTGTTCTATTGTTGACTGCTCTGTGAATACCATGCCATCAGCTGACTACAAAGAAGCTAATCTTAAAGAAAAGTTTCTATTGGGGGATTGAGAGAGTGGCTTATTTCATATATTTCCCTCCTAGACAGCATAGGTGATCTTTCATGATGTGGGAATTTTGCAGAGAGGATCAGAGTCAATGTCTTTCAAGTCTTTTCCACTCCTGGGTGGAGGTTTCCCCAGACCCAGTAGCATCTCCAAGTGTGGGCTCCAGTCTCTCTTCTTTGCTGTCTATATATCATTCTGCTATCTGCCATTGGTTTCATGCTGTCAGTGCCTGCCACTCTCTGCCTCTTCTGGCCATGGAAATGGCTGAGAATGAAGGAAGCTGATGTCCCAGGGAATCAATACTAAAGACAACAGTAAGTTGAAATTTGCAGATCAGCATCCCACCTTTTTCTGCCTGTTGGCCAGGACACAAAATGCAGTTTTCATCTCAAAGAGGATAAAAGATAGTTTATACTGGAGCAAAATATGGCCCAGGAACACAGATTGAAGTTATTTCAAATTTCATGTTTCATGGTGACAAGTTTCATGAAGTTTTTATAGGAACAAAACAAAATCATAACTGATGTGCTTTGCTAATGCATTGTTGGAAATATTAGGTAGACAAATTCCAATAGGACAGGACAAGGGAACTTCTGCTATAGACTTTAGATGCTATCTGAGGACATTCTTAGCCTATTGGCTGGTGGAAGCTACTGGTCTGTTTGTACAGTCCAAAGGCTTTACCTACTAAGTAGTCAAGAGATGTTGGGTCAGACATAAAGGTAGGCGAAGAGTGGCTACTAATGTATCTAAAGATAGCCCTAAATAAACAGTAATTAGACTCTGGATTTGCAACATTCCAACCTTTCACAACCACTAATGATTTAATCAGATAATCAGCCTTTGAGAGGATTCAATTAAAGTGTATTTCGTTGGTGTTCTCTTTCAGAGAAATTTCACTTACAATGCAACTGGGATACCATCTCTGAGAGGCCTCTACATGATTTAGTAATCCCTTCTCACAGTATACTTCCTTTCTCTCCTTATCTCATTTCTCTACTCCTGCTAGTGCTTGTTAAGACAAACCCTCTCAAAAAACTCAAGGTCTGTGGGTGTTGGGGAGCCAACCTAAGACACTCCTGTCTCCTGAGCTTCTGCCTTTCCTGTAACATAAAAAACACTGCCCTAACTAGCATGCAGTGAGCCAGATCTTTCACACAGAACTGTAGGGTAGATCAAGGGGACTTGGGGCTACAGTTCAGTGACAGACTACTTGCTTGACATGCAAGAGACCCTGGATTATCCATCTTCAGATCTCAAAGAAATCAATGCAAAACCAAGAAGGCGAGACTCTTGTGACCCCTTTCAGTGTCCGGAAAGCAGGGAACTTTCTGTGTTTTACCTCTTGCTTTATCAGTAATGGTCTGTCTTTGTCAATGGATGGAGAGAATCCCATCTAGTCTAATCTTATCTTGAGACACTTCATTATATCTGCAAAGAGTTTTCTAATGAAGAGCACATCCACACACATTTCTGGTGCTAGATCACAGGCCCATCTTTTCGTGGTTAAACCCATGACTTCATCATCACTAGCATCTCTGAAAAACAGCTTGTGTTCCCAGCTCAGCTGTGGAATGACTGGTAGCTTTTTTCCATTGAAAAACAAGTTGTTTCATTTTGCTAAGTTCTAGTTTCACAAAGATAATGCCTGCTATTATGTGAGGTAGAGTAAGTGTCTCTGTCTCAAACAAGGAAGATGGCAAGGACAGACTTTCCCTCATGGGTCTTACTGCTACCTGTGGAGGTGAGAGTCAGTGCTGTCTCAATATTACTAAGAAATATATCTAAGCTGAAAATATTAACTCTGAGAGAGACTTCAAGTCACTCTTACCACACGCTCACTCAAGCAGTGCATGGTAGAATGTGGTACAGAAGATTCTGGGTAGGGTGAGAGGACAGATTTGACAGGACAAAAAGACACAAACAATGGTCAGTGTTATGAAAAAAAGCTATACTACAAAGTAGATGACCAAAGTCTACCTCAAAGTAATTTACAAAGGATTAACAAAACACACATTAGTTAGATAACAGAAGATATACTCTGTATTTCTTCCAATCACACATAGCCTAAGTTAAATGTAAGTTTGAACATGTCCTTTCAGAGTCAGAACTGTATAATGGTAGTCCCCCCCATACACATACACACACACGCACACACACAGACACACAAATATATGTGCACACACACATGCACATACAAACTGAATTCCTGGTGTGTCTTTAAGGCCCCTCCTAACTTGGTCCTAAGCAGATACCAGTCACAGGAGCCCATGTTGTTAAGTTCCTGAGACCCAACCTGGATTCTGCTTCAAGGCAGAATTCCTACATCAGTCTTTAAGCCTGGGATACTCCTATCTCAACATCTGGCTCTTTCTTTCCATCGTAGTTTTCAAGGGTCCCTTGAGTCTGCCATTTAAATTACTGTCATAAGAACTTAGGCTTTTTATTCATTTCTCTTATTTCAGTTTGCAATCATAAAGGCACGTGTTTGATTATTTTTGGATGTGGAGCTTTGCTCCTGGATTGTAAGCTTCACTAGGGCCATCTTTTCCCTCAACATCCACACTGGATATCAACAGTGCTTGAAAACTATATGTATGTATAACAAAGATACTTAGAGGGCAAAGGATCTGGTGGGGGAATGAGTGAGCAAATGGATACAAGCTTTCCTGAAGAAGGCTGTGGCTGAGGAGAATTTTGAGGAAATGTTTATCATGAGATAATACATTCCAGAGGACTGACGGATGTTCAAATGTCAATCTATGGCAGTTAATGAAAACAGTTTGGGTTTAATATGAGAAACATGTCTAGGGAAGGTGTTGGCAAACCTTCGCCATAACTGTCTGGTTTGTAGATACCATAGTCCACTAAAACATGTCACAATTACTGGACTCTGCAGGTGTAGTGTATAAACCACAGATAAAGTGTACATCAGTGTGTGCCAATGAGATCTTATCTACAGGAACGTGTTCTGAGATGAGTTGTGGTTTGCTGACCCCTGGTTAAGAGCATTAGAAGCACTAGATGTTGGTGTAGCACCATCATTGCTGAGCTGGTAAGCCAATGACTTATTACATAGGTGATAGGCAGGCAAGCATTAGGGCAAAGAAGATATTGATGAAAGTAGAGTTTTTAGTGTGATCAACCTGGCAGCATCCTCTGATGAACTAAATGAAGAGACATGGGAAGCACAGAGCATCTCCTGCAACCCAAGGAAGCAATGACGAGAGAAAACCTGGGCTGCACAGAGAGAGTGGATATAGATGCATGGTGTCCGTATTTGAGGGGAGGCAGGGAAGATGTGGTACCCAAGGGCAGACTAAAAGATGGCTTTCTTATAGAAACAGAGTCAAGCTGAAAAAAAGAAATTAAGTGATACCTAGACAGCAGAAAACCACAGGAGACCAATGGGGGCAGTTTTAAGAAGGACCAGAGAAAACCACCCCCAAGCAAATCCATCTCCAGAAAGCAAACAAAGCAATGATATTTTTGTTTGAAACTATAAAGATCATATTACATTCAAACATGGTCCGTTAAATAGATCATGCAATAAAATTAGTGAGTGAGCATGGTCTTAGGATCAGCTATAGTCCCTTTTGTTCAAGATCCCGAATCCCGATGAGAACATGACACAGAAAAGATTGTTTTGTTTGCTTGCTTCTCCTCTTCAAATGACCTCGAAGAATTCAATAATCTGTTCATTTGCTAGAGTCTCTCCCTGAGACTCCACTGATGGGTGATTTAATCAGAGCAGCCAGACCAGTGCAGGGGGCATTTGTTGTGTTTGTTTAAATGTCGTGATGGCAAAACACATTATCAGGATGGAAGGTCTTTATTCCATTGGTGACAATGGTCATGGTTAATAGGACCCTCTTGGCATATGACAGAAAAAGCACTAGGGCATATGGTTCACTAACTCTGGTCCATCCTTCAGCCGAAGCCTCTCAATTGTTTGTCATCTTCTACATGTGACTCTTGCATTCCAGGAAGTGGGTCAGAGGGCTGGAGAGATTGATCAGCATGCATGAGGTCCTGCACTCAACTTCTGCATCAGAAAAACAAAAACAAAAACAAAAAGTAACAGAAAGAAGGTGAGATGTAGGTTCTTAAATTTTTTTGAGTTCTCCTTGGTCCTCAGGAAGATCTACAGAGAGGCTCAGACAGCAGAATATGGCAGAGTTCACTGGGGCTTTCTACTTCCTGCCTTGAGTCAAAGGCCTTGACCTCAGATACGCCTGGTTCAGTCAGGAGAGGACTTAGCCGAAGGAAGAGCAATGATCTCAAACTACCATTCCTGAGAGAGGCCCAGTTTGTTCTCACTTGCCGATTTCTGTATTCCTTCCAGGTGCACTTGAATTTAAACTACTGTTTATTATTTTCTGTGGATTCTCTTTGTGGAAAGATTTAGCATTTTGCATTCCTTTGGAGGAGAAATGAAAACTTCACTGGCATCTTTGGGGATTTTACAATCAGGGAGTAGAAAATTGTATTTCAAAGCTGAAGCTAATGAGATCATCCTGTAATGGATGGAATGTTAGGGCTCTGTGTCTGTGAAGAGACAGGCAATTTGCCTGCTGCTGTTCTCTGTCACCAGAAAAATTTCAGCTTTACAATCTGACAAGGAAAGTTTGCAGCCTAGAACATATCATATCTGAAGACAGAAGCAGCTGGTACCTGCATAGGTGACATGCATCTGAGTTTTACAAAGTCCTCTCTCTTCAGGATAGTAAGTCCATTGTTTCTTTAAAATAGCTTTCAGTATGGTTTCCCTGAGCATAAATTTCAGGTTGCGAGTCGCAACAGCACCTTCAGTATTGGACACACAAAAAGCTCCCAAGCCATACATTCAGCATGAACAGGCCATTTGCACCCAGATCTGTATGCTGGCCTTGTCTTTCCTGCAGAAGGCTGTGCCATAGCAAGCTTCACTGATGCCTCACTTCTTTGGATTTGTTAATTATCTCCAGGTGACAAACTACAAATGTCCAGAAGGAGGCCTGTAAGGGAAGTGACTGGATCTGACCACCAGAAGTTCCAGCCAGATGGCCTCATGCAGACTCCAACATCTTTGTCCTGTGTGGCTCTATAGAGTTAGTGACTTCTCAATGTCTATCTCTGCACGTTTCTCCCATCCTTGCTAGCTCTTTTCACCTGACTATGTCCCCGAAATAGACCACTTTGCTAATCTCTCATCAGTGTCAAATGTGTAAAGGACACCACCTGCTTTCCCCACAGGCTCCTCCATGAGAATGGCAGCCATAGATTACAGTAAAGGTGAGTACAGAAAGAAATGCATCTATCAAAGCCAACATTTTAGGAAACGTATCAGGAAACTTGGTAGAACATTTCTTGGTCTCACAGAAGAACATTCAAGAAGGCAGTCAGAAAACTCTTGAGAAACAAAATTGAAAGCAAAGCCAGTGGCAGAGCCCTGAATTGAGCTGACATTAAAAATACTAATAATCTTTACTACCAGAAACATGATAGAATAAGTGATACTAGAAGATGGAGAGCCTAGACCCACATGGCAATATGAAATAGTAATATTTCTAATCATTAGAGAATAAATGACTACTTAGTAAATGCTGGCCATCTTTAAAGAGTAATACAGTGGCTGCATAACTCCACTAATTAGGCCACAGATTGTGCAGAAAGTGAGAATTTATAATGGCAAGAGGCTAAACAATAAAGGTTCAAAAGTGCATCTTTAATAATTGTACAACATTGGAGCAAGCATGCAGTTATTTCTAAGTATGTAAAAATAATAAACGATGCAGAATGCAAAATTAATTTTTATCACATGAAATAAAAAAAATTGTGCTTAAAAACAGATACATGATCTGTTATATGGAAGATACTGTCAAAACTAGTTACTTATAAGATTGCCAAATCCCTGGCTTGAAGAACATCCTGCTAAAACCAACTAAAAAAAGTTCCAGATAAAAAATATTCTACAGGTCTTTAAGTATGAAATGTGCAGAGGTCAAAAATGAAATGAAATCAGGTCTGCACGTGATGAGGGAGGGAAGCCACTTTTGTCTGGTCAACCTGGGGTGTCTGCTGGCTGTGTTGACAGAGAAACCTTTGGGGCAGCCATGCAGGAAGAAAGGATGTCCACGTTAGGGTTTCTATTGCTGTGATAAAACACCATGACCATAAACAACGCAGGTTCACCTTACAGCTCTCAGGTCATTCCCCATTACTGAGAGAAGTCAGGGCCGGAACTCAAGCAGGAACCTGGAGGTCCCTCTGTTTGGATGACTCTAGCTTATGCCAAGTTAACAAAAATCTAGGCAGTGCAAAGTGGCAGGATAAAGCCAGGGTCTGCCTTTTATTGGGAGGGTTAATGTGAAATAAATTTGGAAGGGAAAGGAAGAGCAAGGAAAGTTGCCTGCGCTGGCCTTGGTGCTAAGTGGAATGGGTAACACCTTCCCTGCGGGTCTGCAGCCCTCATGGGGGCTCTGCAGCCAGTATTCCCACTGTCTAGGGCAGTTAATCCAAGAAACCTCAAGTTAGCTGGGGCTGCAGGCAACTGGCTACAGCAAGTGGGGTTCTTCGCTAAGGATGTGCAAAGTTGCAAATTCAGTTCAGACTAAAGAATTCTCAACAATAGTGTTCCAAGGAAAAGAAGCTTACTGTTGAGAGAAAGGAACTAAAGCCCAAAGCCTGCAGATGGAAGCTGGCCAAAGCGTACTAAGATCCAGAACTATCAAGCACACAATATAAAATAGCATTTCATATGTGTAAATAAAACCAAGAAAAGCTTAGAAATACAAGAAGGGAACAAGAGATGACAGGAAACAACTAAGCAGATTTAGATAGGAAACAATAGAATTCTATAAATTAACCCTAAAATAATTAATATAAAAGAATCAGCGGGTGGGTTAAATGGAAGATTAGACACAGCTGGAAAGAAATTAGTATCCTGGAAGACAGATTGGAGGAAATTATCCAGAGGACTATATAGAGTGTCAAACAGAAAATTTAAAAGGAGTTAAGAAACATAGGACACCGACAGAATCTTGAACATATCTGATAGGTGGTCAGCAAGGGTACATGACAGGAATGCAATATTTGAGAAGAAGTACGGAGACACACCAAAGCTTGCTATTCAAAATAATCAATCTTAAAGCGGAATAAATAAAAACAGGCATACTGAGATATGTCACAGTGAAATTGCAGAACTTCAAAGATCAATAAATTTAAAAGCAGCCAGAGTTAAAAAGATTACCTTTAAAGAATAGATTTTAGACTGACAAGTGGCATCTCAACAATAATGCAGCTTCTGGCATTATAAGAACATTGTGCTGAAAGTGAATTTGCAAAGACAGAATCCTTCAACAGTGAGAATGAAATGACCAAAAATATCTCAAGCAGACAAAAAATTTTTTAAAAAAGTTTACCTCCTATAGCTACTAAGGAAAATTCTGACAGTAGATGAAAATTGATTCTAGAAAGTTTTGAGGTAAAAAGGAAAATAATAAAAATATTTGTAAATGTGAGATAAATTTAAGGAAATGTGTGAAAAATAATGATAAAATCTAATCTAAGGAATTACAACATTTAAGCAATAATATCAGGCAGTTTGTGTGTAAGTTTGGAGGGTCTAATTGCTTTCTGAGGGTTTATTCAACACTACTTAGAAGAAGAGCCTTAGACTTTTAAATCCTATCAAGATTGCTATGGTAACCATTGAAAGATTAGAGCACATTTTCCAAACTTAAAAGAAAGTAGTGAAATCAGAAAAGTTGGAGGGAGGACTAAAATGCATTAAAGAGCACATGGATAGAGAAGGCCACGGGGACGCTGGTCCCTTAGAGAGAGCGAAGTCTTTTAAAATAACTTGATCACATCCTGATGTATATTTTCAAATTTAAATGATCTCCAGTTGACTTATTATGACTAACACACAATATAAATGTTATACAAATAACCGAAATTCCCTAATTGTTTTGGGAATGACAAGCAATAAATCTGTACATATTTGGGACAGTTTCTTATTTTGAAAGGTTTTTAATTAAATTTTATTTTATTTTAAATTATGTACAATTTAAATATATATAATTTTATCTTAAATTATTTTTAAAATAAATTTTATTTTATTTATTTGTGGTGTGTGTGTGGTGTTTGTCTATCTGTGGTGTGTGTGTTTGTGGTGTGTGGTGTGTGGTGTGTGGTGTGTGGTGTGTGTCTATCTGTGGTGTGTGTGTGTAATGTGTGTGTATGTGGTGTGTGTGTGTGTGCGTGTTTGGTGTGTGGTGTGTGTGTGTGTGGTGTGTGTCTATCTGTGGTGTGTGTGTGATGTGTGTGTATATGGTGTGTGTGTGTGTGTGTGTGTGTGTGTGTTTGTGGTGTGTGGTGTGTCTATCTGTGGTGTGTGTGTATGTGGTGTGTGTGTATGTGGTGTGTGTGTGTGTGTGTGTGTGTGTGTATGTGTGTGTGTTTGGTGTGTGGTGTGTGTGTGTGTGGTGTGTGTGTGTTTGGTGTGTGGTGTGTGTGTGTGTGGTGTGTGTCTATCTGTGGTGTGTGTGTGATGTGTGTGTATATGGTGTGTGTGTGTGTGTGTGTGTGTGTGTGTGTGTGTTTGTGGTGTGTGGTGTGTGTCTATCTGTGGTGTGTGTATGTGGTGTGTGTGTGTGTGTGTGTGTGTAGGTCAAACGCTGACATTGGCTCTCTTCCTCACTTACTCTACACCTTATTTTTTGAGGCAGAGTCTTACATTGAACCTGAAGCTCGTCAATTCATCTAAACTGACCAGCCAGCAAACCCCAGCGACAGAGATACTCTTGTCTGCAGCCCTGAGCTCTGAACTCTGGGATGGCAGACTTGCTGGCTATTTTCACACAGGTGCTGAGGATCAGAATCACATTGCCATGTTTTATAGCAAATACTTTACCAAATAAACCTTGTTTTAAAATAGTTTTGATCTGAGGACAGATGAACTCACTGATAAGGAACCTGCAGATATAAAAATGGATTATATATGTAATTGTATATGTGCATATGTTTATATATGTGTGTACATATGTGTGTATATACACACACATACAGATGCATACCTACATCTCTATACATGTAATAATCAGACACATAGGAATAATGGATATAAATTTCAAAATGCCATGGACCTGTACACAAGCTTTGGACACTCTGTCTGGTCACTCCTAGCCTTTGGAAATGACCTCAGGCTGGACTTGACTATTAACACTGGGGCTCAGAGAGGCAAATTGAGGACCAGGTTTCAGCAGCATATTTAGTAGCCAAAGAGATGGGTGTAGACCCCAGGGCCTCTCCCTGTCTCAGGGAGCATTTCTGTTGGGACTCATGCATGATCCATTAGGGGAACAAGGGATACTCTGAGAGAGGACATAATGGCTCAGTTCACACCCGACTTAGAAGATTAAGGGAAGAAGATAATTATTCGTCTAGGAAAAGAATGTCTCTTTTAAAGTATCTTACTCTCAAAATGTTAGTACTGAGGATCTTTAAATTTTAGGTGATTTTCAGTTTCTTTTCATAGCTTTATTTTATTTTTTTATAAATACATAAATATATATTTTATATTTAATATATACATAAAATATAATAAAGTGTGCATTTGTTTGTCTACAGTCAGACTTACCTTGCTGCCAGTCAGCTGGATGTGGCCCTTTTGTCCTACCCAAAATAGAAGACAGGATTTGGTCAGGACAAGCTTTTCTAGCACTAAGAGCTGTAGGGCTTTGAAGGCCCAAAGCTTAGGGTCTGGCCTGGCAGTCACAGAGACTTACAGTACAGATGCTGAGAGCTAGCCACTTGTTGCTCCAGGCAGAAGCAGAGTCTAATGACTCTAGGTGGTGAAGGTATAAGCTTATTGTTCTTGGTTTTAACCACAGTGGCCCTGGCCCTTGGCAGCTTTTTAAATTGTTGGTATTCATTATCGTCGTCGTCGTCTTTGTCGCCGTTGTCTTCATCGTCATCATCGTCATCATCGTCATCATCGTCATCATCGTCATCATCATCATCATCATCATCATCACCACCTACACCCCCCCCACCATCATCATAATTATCAATGGTGGTGGCTGTAGTAGTAGTAGCAGCAGCCGCAGCCGCAGCAGCAGCCGCAGCAGCATCTGCTAGCTCCAGATGGACCTTGGCTCCTGGGACAATCGGCTCCTACAGCAACTATATGACAGTTCCAGGACACCTATCGAACAGCTCTGGCACCCTTCGTCCTTGACTACAGCCTGTGTGACACCTCTGCAATCATTCCAGGAACCCAGGCTCATAACATCTCATTTCTGGCTCTTCACAGCCTCTGATTCCCGCCTTCCTGAGACTTCCACACTCTCTTCACTTCCTGTCTTACCTTCCTCTGCTTCCTGTCACCCCTATGCCAGTCACTTTTTTGGATCTCTTCACTCCCTGTCATCACGGCTTCTGCTGCCGCCACCTTTATTTCCCACAACCCATTCGCCACCGCTGCTGCTGTTCAGCTGCTAATTTTGCCACCCTGTCTTTCTGTTCCAAGTTCAGCCTGCCGTGGTGAACATCAAAAGAAGGCAAGGGGGAAAAATCACTTGAGAGACGCTCAACTTAAAAAGGAATCCAACCAGCCTTCTACATATAGCCAGAAAACAGGTACGATAAGGTGTTTACGCCGTTCCCAATAATCCGTGATGGAAACGAAGGGCCACATGTGTACCAATCACAGTCCTTCTGGTTTTGGTGGGAATGAGTGTGTAGCTCTTTGAAAAAATTGGGGCAGGCCTGGTACCTTCTTGAAGTATACTTGTGGAAGCAGGCAGCTGCATTGTAATGTGGTTTCCTTAAAGTTCATAGCTGTTGGCTGGCACGAGGGTAGTGCTCTGGTTGCTTAGCTTGTAGCACCTCACGTAAAGGAGCCCAGGCATCAGGAAGGGTATGTGAATATTACCTGTATTAATTAAGGAGTCATAGCTTATTTGAAGAAAAACCAAACTTTTAAACGGGTGTTTAGGATAGGCCTGTTATCAATACTAACGGCACTCAAACAATGTTTAACTCCTGCCCGATTGCCTCTTCAGTGAGAGCTGGATCTCTCTGGTATGTCTCAATATGGCTATACAATAACAAAAGGTTTGCTTGTTTGATTGTGTGATTTGAAAGGCAAGTGTTTTAAATTACCTACGAGTTACCCGAAAGCCCTTTTAAATTTTTATATTCAGATTGTGTATGATTGTTTTCATCTGTGCACCATTCCTGGGGTCTAGAACTGGAGGGAGCTTCAGATGTCTGTTAGCAATCATTTAGGTCATGAGAACTGTGCTTAGATCCTTTGCAAGAGTAGCAAGTCTTCTCAATGGCTTCAGTAACCTAAATAGCAAGTCTTCTCAAAGGTTTCAGTAACCTAAAGTATTTGTTAGTGTTTTACATTTTCTAATTGAATTTTCCGTGTTGTTTGTACACTGTAAGGTGTAAAACCCATCCATGTTATTATCGTCTTTGTCTTTTCACATTTAATTTGCCGATCAGTCTCTCCTTGAGTGATAGTCTTATCAAGTTAGCAATCTGTGATCCTTGCTGTCCTGTCGTAGCATACGAAGTCACCTTATACCACAGGACTCCGTCATTGTGGGGCTTCTACAATGGTTTACATGTGTGTGCTACACAGCACACAATAGTGTGCTACAAAGCAAAGCAAAACCAAAATTTGACTCTTTCAGCAAGCGTTGGACCTCAGAGGACAGCCATGCTAGGCTCCTGTCTGTAAGCACACACAGCATCAGTAATAGTATCGGTCCTTGGAGTCTCCCCTTGAGCTGGATCCCAATTTGGGCCTATCACTGGACCTCCTTTCCCTCAGTCTCTTCTCCATTTTGTCCCTGCAGTTCTTTCAGACAGGGACAATTCTGGGTCAGAGTTTTTGACTGTGGGATGGCAACCCCCTTTTTTCCTTCAGGTTGGTTGCCTCCCACCCTCCTGTGACACCTCCCCATTTCTCCACCACCCTTTGACAGTATAGACAACATCACATGCTGAAACATTGAAGCTGTGTCAGCCTGGGGTTCTGGGTGACCTTGTGGAGTACCATTCCTGCACCAGGTCTGCTCGTCTAAGCTCTGCCGATCACCCAGTGAACAGGCTGCCCTGAGTCTGGAGACTTCATGCATTCTGCTTTCTACGATACTGCCTCCTCTAAGTCAGACACATTCTCAAGAGTTGTTCAGATATGACTCAGGAACAAAATTTACTTCTCTAATGCCTTTTGTACCGTCCCCTTCAGACAAAGCCTCAAACACTGTGTGGCAGTTCACCCATGAATATCAGATTTACCTCATTAGTTAATTTGATCTTCCCGGTGTGAAACTGTTCATCTTTTCACTCAGTGTGAATCAGAGGCACGCTCTGTAGGGTACATCTCAGATACAAAAAAGTGGAACAGAGCAGTGTTTTCCATGAGGCCCATTTGGTTGGTTACAATTACAGACTGGAATGTGATCTCCAGGCAGAAACCACACTTTTGAAAGTGCAAAAATAACAGCTAGAAGTCTTATATTTAGGGGAACCCAAAGGTTTAAAATGACAGTTACAACAAAACGAAAACGAAATAACATGTGCTATTCTGGAACAGGCTGCGGAAACGTGAGAAGGGCTGTTTGCTTCCTTGAACAAGCCCTGTGTTGTGACTGCTCTTCTGGAGCCTGTGTCAGATGTTCCCCGGGTGCAGCCGAGCGATTTCTACATATCCCTCACATCTGACTCCAGAAACCTAGAGAAGGCATATGAATATTTACTCAAGACTTGGGGAACAAGCATTACAGGGCTTTTATACAGAGAAACGAATTCCAGTTTCTCTTCGCCTACCCACCTCACCAAGCGTCCCTTCCCTTGGTGATTTTTTTCTTTTCTTTTCTTTTTCTTTATTCTTTTGTCTTACAATGCCCCTGGACTGCAGCCTCCCCTCTCTTCCCTCTTCTGGCACCTCCCTCATCTTCTCCTTCAAACCCATTTCCCTTAGGAAAAGAGCAGGCCTCCCAGTGCTATCAATCGAACACAGCATAACAAGATGCAATAAGACTAGGCAGAAACCCTCATACCAAGGCTGAAGGAGGCAACCCAGTAGGAAGAAGGAGGCCTGGTAAGCAAAAGCATCAGAGACATCCCCCCCCCCCCCCATTCTCATTGTTAAGAGTCCAACGAATCCCAAGATAAGCAACCACAGCATGTATGCAGAGACACCAGGAGGACTCCACGCATGGAATCAACTAAGCCGGGCTCATAGGGGCACACAGAGACTGACGCAGCAACCACAGAGCCTATGTGGACCTCTACGTTTTTCCTCCTTTTCTCCCCACTCTTTTTGCTAATCTCATTTGGTTCTGTATGTAAATCCTGCTACAGGCTGCAGATAATTCCACCCCTCTCTTAACACACCGACCTCTTTAGAAAGATTCAGAAGGGATGTGTGATCAGAAAGAAAGAGGTTACAGGTCCCTGGGCATTGTCTACTATACCCTATGGTTCTGTGACCATGACTTTAACTAACTAGCTTAAAAAAAAAATCAGAAGGCTGCATCTGTAATGAACATGTATGGACTTTAAGTTTAGTTGTCACAGTTCCCTAAACAACTCAGTACAAGTCTTCACACGCTATTTACACTATATTCAGTACTATAAATAATCTAGAGATGATTTTAATCATGCAGGAGTATGTGTATATGCAAACACTGTCCCGTATAATGTAAGGGACACCAGTGCCTGTATGTTTAATATCTGCTGAGACGTTCCTATAGCCGATCTCCCAGGTTACCGAGAGGGCCGACTATACTAATCTTTTTGCGTTTATCATAATAAAATCTGAGCTTTATGGATCTGTAGTATTGATCAATAATCTCTTCTCTTTTCCCCAATAGCTCTGTAGCCTTTAACTGAATGTGAAAGTTTGGGGAAGGGTTAAGGTTCAGAAATTGTGGCAAAGTTTGGATTTCTACTGATATCCATTGATTCTTAGTTGTCAGTCCCGTGTCGTGGGTGATGTTCAAGTCCACTAACAAACAGCTGAAACTGTACAGAAAAAAACGTTATGATCCAAACATTAACTTTTAATTGTGCAGACTATTCCCATTTTATCCAGTATTCTAATGCTGCAGAGTTCATGAAAGAGAGGGTTGGTGACGCTCGCTCATCCTTCATACATCTTGAGGCCGAGGTGCTCTTCAGGTTACCTGGCCAGAGCTTTGCTTGAAGCACGTCAAATGGGAAGCTCTTCCCCAGCACTATAATGGCTGTGGCCCTACTTCTAGCACAACTTTCTAGTGAGGAATCTGCTGATCACTAAGTGTATTAGTCAGGGTCCTCTAGAGTCACAGAACTTATACTTAGTCTCTATATAGTAAGGGAATTTGTTGATGACTTAGAGTCTGTAGTCAAACTCCCCAACAATGGTTGACAGCAGCTGTGAATGAAAACCCGAGGATCTAGCAGTCGCTTAATCCCACAAAGCTCGCAAGTGAAGAAGATTGAATCTTCCTCCTTCCAATGTCCTTATGTAGATCTCCAGCAGCAGGTGTGGCCCGGATTAGAGGTGTGCGTACCACCTCACCTGCAACTTCTGTCTTCCAGTCTCAAGATCTAGATCACAGGTGAGCCTTCTAATTCTGGATTATAGTTCACTCCAGATATAGTCAAGTTGACAATCAGAAATAGCCACTACACTAAGCAATGACATTTCTCTGTTTTCTTGTTCCCCAAGGCCTGCGTTGGGGTTTCCATGAGCAGTGAAGGCAGACATCCTTGAGAGACCTGGCCACACAAGGAGCCAAGACTCTGAACCAGTAGCTGAGATTCCAAGTCCCAGAAGTTCCTTTTCATGTCCTCATTGCAAAGTCAGGCCCTGGAGTAGAACTGAGGATACAGGGAGGCTCAAATTTCGGTGCCCATTTCGTTTGGCTTGAGCTCTCCTGGGATTGGCAGGCCTGCACGTTACTCCCTTCTAGAGTCTCTCCCATAGCTGAGTTACCTAGGAGCCTTGACACAGTCACGCCACCCACCATAGTTTCCTTTGTGACCTTTGCAGTCGCTAAAGAGCTTGTGGGCTTTTCTCTCTGGCTCTTTTCCCCTGATAGGAAATAAAACTTGCTACACATTAATCACCTCGGGATTCCTAGACACTGAGCACTGAGTGCCTTTTGTAGTTCTTTGCCGTCTAATGTTGCATGCCTTGAGAAGCATGGCCACCCTGCCCTTTCAGAACAAAACCCACCGTGACATCATCTTGCTCAGATGAAAGGCCAAGCCTGTTTTGGTAACTTCTGTTTGGCTTATTTGACTTTGGTGAGATCGCATTAAAGTTTCATGGTTTCTGAGTATGCAAAATTGATGTAGCATAAATTAGTTGGCTGATCCGTGCATTTTTGCTCGATTGTTTGAAAATGACTTCTCTGGGAAGCTCCCTAGTGAATACAACTTTGCCTGCATGGATCTTAGACGAAACACCACTGTTAGTAGTTTTCGTAAAAGTATACATCTGTGGAGAAAAAGAGGGTTCTCTGAAAAAAGTCAGACAAAATGGCTATTTTTTACATATCCCTTAATCGTCCCACGATTTCTAGAGAATGTATATCCCACAGTGATGTGGGTGATCAAACGACACCTTTGTACCGGCAGTGTTAAAAATTCGAGTGACAGACTTAAGGTCACACCTCTGGTTACTTTCTAAAATAAGCACAAGAAAGCACACAATGACAGTGCATAAAGTAGAAAGCAGAAGTGTTGTCCTTAAGTTCCTGGATAATTTAGCGCAGAAAAAATCCTGTAATGATGAATATAATAGATGCTCACCTTGGAATATCTTACATATAGAAACCTTGATGCACTTATCATATGAATACAAAGTCTCCTAATTTAATTATGTTCATTGTTACAAATAAAATTTAACAGGTTTGACACTTTCGGGGTTAGCTTAGCAAAGCAAAGATACCCTTCCCCCTTTACATTAAAATTTTCTTAAGGTTTATGAAAAAGACATGTGTGTTGTAGAAATAGTATCATCACCTTGATGTCAGACCTGTTTGCTTCCAAACCAAGATTTTATGTGTGTTCCTGTTCTCTGGCATGCCTACCTGCTCTCTACAACTCTACCTGCCCAACTGTGGCTTCGGCTTACGTCACTTCCCAGGAACCTGAGCTCCATCAGTTCAACTGGCTGCCATTATGCTCTTCTAGAGGGTTTTCTCCCAGTGCTAAACACATGTATCCTATGCTTGTCTTCTCTCTTTGGATCATACAGCTCTCTGGCAGAAGTTTTACATGTCTGTGGAGTTTTCCATGACCAGTATTTAGCACAGAATAAATGGCTTATTTATGGAGTGACACCTGCAGAGTTTATGATGGGTTCTTTCATCTAATTGTGATTTTTATTTTAAATATATACAGGGAGTTGACTAAGGATAAGAGTTGTTGGAACAATCAACAAAGATCATTCTCTGATGGATATCTGAATCATCTTTCATTAGCCACATTGTTCATTAATTACTTTTGACACAGTTGAAGACAAGTTAATTACGCATTATGGCAGGTATTATACAGGACACTAAGAAATTAGTGATTAATAAGACATAGCTCTTGAGTCTGGGGCCATGACTCAGTGGCTGCTATACAAACCTGATGATCAGGGTCCAAATCCCCAATGCTCACATACAAGGTGAGCAGGTACAACAGCCACCTGCAATCCCAGTACTCAGGAGACAAGGGCTCTCAAGGGCAGGCTGGCTAGCTTTACTAGTGGAGTTTTTGTGCTCTGAGTTCAGCAGAGATCTTACTTCAAGAGAAAATGTGGCGAATGAGCAAAGAGGATACCTGCCATACACTTTGGGCGTCCATATATACATACTTGTGGTGTGCCCACACACCAATGAAAACACACACACACACACACACACACACACACACACACACACACACACACACACACACACACACACGTTAAAAAGATAGCTTTTATTTTCAATAAGCAAATCAAATAAGGGATATATATGCATGCTCCTAGGACCTGTACACGAAAAATGTTAGCCAATTTTAACTCTATAAGGATTAAACAGTAGGACCCAAAGATGCTCAGAGAAAAACATTATAGGGGCTTCTTCTTCTTCGGAAAAACACCAAATGGCGGATGACTCCGGTGCAGCGGGAGGGCCCGGAGGACTCGGGGGCCCAGGATTAGGAGGCCGCGGTGGAGGATTCGGCAGCGGTCTTAGGGGCCGCGGTCGGGGTTGAGGCTGTGGCCGTGGTCGAGGCCGCGGAGCTCGTGGAGGTAAAGCTGAAGCTCGTGGAGGTAAAGCTGAAGACAAGGAGTGGATCCCCGTCACCAAGCTGGGCCGCCTGGTTAAGGATATGAAGATCAAGTCCTTGGAGGAGATCTACCTGTTCTCCCTGCCCATTAAGGAGTCTGAGATCATTGACTGTTCCCTGGGTGCATCCCTAAAAGATGAGGTTCTGAAAATCATGCCAGTGCAGAAGCAGACTCGGGCTGCCAGCGGACCAGGTTCAAGGCTTTCGTCGCTATTGGGGACTACAGTGGTCACGTTGGACTTGGTGTTAAGTGCTCCAAGGAGGTTGCCACTGCCATCCAAGGGGCCATCATCTTGACCAAGCTTTCCATCGTCCCTGTGTGGAGAGGCTATTGGGGGAACAAGATTGGCAAGCCCCACACTGTTCCATGCAAGGTGACAGGCCGATGTGGCTCTGTGCTGGTGCGTCTCATCCCTGCCCCCAGAGGCACTGGCATTGTCTCTGCTCCTGTGCCCAAGAAGCTACTGATGATGGCCAGCATAGATGACTGCTACACTTTAGCCAGAGGCTGCACTGCCACCCTGGGCAACTTTGCCAAGGCCACCTTTGATGCCATCTCCAAGACCTACAGCTACCTGACCCCTGACCTTTGGAAAGAGACTGTATTCACCAAGTCTCCTTATCAGGAATTCACTGATCATCTTGTGAAAACCCACACCAGAGTCTCTGTTCAGAGGACTCAGGCTCCAGCTATGGCTACCACATAAGGGTTTTTATACAAGAAAAATAAATGGAATTAAGTCTGAAAAAAAAAAAAACCTTATAGGGCACTATTGAAATGATCTCGGGGCAAACTTGCTTTTTCAGTTGTTGTAAAATGCATTTGTTTCCAATATTGCCTCGGGTGGAAGAGTCAAGGTCACAGGAACTTAGCTTAACCACAAAATACCACTTACTGACTCAGGATGATAAGAACGTGAATTGCCTCCCATTCAAATGACAAAATCCAGATAGTTCTCAAAATATATCATTCCGAAACAAACAGCTTATTTACTACTAACAAGGTGTTAGTGCTCTAGGGGTGCTTTCATAGGTGAACCTGTGGTCCTTAGCACTTTTTGAATTAAGAAAAATAAATGAGTATACTCAAATGTTTAGACTTTCTTAAAAGGCCTATTTTTGATAAAAGTACTTTTTTTAAAAAAACAAAATGAGTAACTACTCTTTATTTTGCTGTATTTTTTACTGTATTAAGCTTCTGTTTTCCCCAACATTCAGAGGTGGAAGGAAAGGCAAGCCAAGGGGAAAACAGAAATGATGAACACTGTTGTTTTGCAGTCTAACGGACTGGGAAGAACTTGTGTCTTGTATGTACTGTGCTTCTGGAGGTCTCCTGAGCCCTTCAGATGGGAAGGACCTGACAACCCGTTTGCCTGTGCAGGAGAGACATTCCTAGTGGGAATGGTGCCGGGGAAGCTCACCAACCCCTAAGGACCCCAGGCCCTGGTACAGGAGAAGCATTTCTGGTGTGAGCGACGCCTGGAAAGTTAACCAACTCCCTAAGACCTTGGGCACCACTCAGAAGTTGGTTGTTTAGCACAACCATGGCAGCAAATAGTAATATTTAAGTTTATTTACCTTAAATTGATACCTGTCCATATGTGACTAAAACAAATGAGAATAAGAGATGGTGGTATTTAAAACGAGAAATCCCCCATTTTTATCCTTGGTATGTAGATTCCTAGGAAAATAGAGAAATGAAGTGTGGAGAGTCAGGGACAGGGTAACTGCCCATGTGCTTAGTTGCTTTGTCCTGATCCTTGTGTTCTTCAGGAGGACGTTCATCCCTGTGGAGCGACACTACAGTTCTCCATCACGGGCTCCACAGTTGGGAACACCCAGATCTCTTTTTCCAGTTAACTTCCTACTAGATGTATGACTGTGTGTTAGATACTTGTCTACACAAGAGTTTCTTTATTGGTAAGATGTGGCTGCAGTACCAGTCCCTTGTCATAAGGTTGCAATAAACCTAGTAATATCAGCCACGGGTATAGGATGACACCTGGCATGCATGTGGGCAGCCCATGTTAGTACATCACTCACTGCCTTGCTGCATGCCGGGAAAGAGCTCCTTCACTGCCCACACGCAGGAGGAAGCAATCCAGTGCTTCAGCGGGAGCTCTTTCCGACTAGGCTTTGTCCCTGTCTGGACTACTCCTTCCTTGATTAGGGATGATTTATTTCTGTTACAAGACCTAGTGCTTGCACATGAATAAAGCAAGACGGTTATCATGTGCCTCAAAGAGATAAGCAGCAGAAAATGTGATGGTGTGAAGGAGGTGACAAGCCCCGAGGCTGGGGTGCCCACTTATGATTCTGTAAAACCACACAACACAGATTCTCAGGGGGATAAAATCAGAGCTCATATATGCCAACCTCTTTCCTAAGTAATAGATCATTTTATCACGCCCCAGTGTCACACATCTGGCCTCTGCACGTTAAGGTACCTATGTGAAGAGAGATGTAGTAGGAAGATCAAAGAGTCACTGTGTCCAATGGGGAGCAAATCACTTCACACTTGGGGTGAAGGGTGAGGGATTCCAATGAGGTGTGTCTCAGAGTTTCTCTTAAGTAATTGCTTTGTAATCTTGAAGGACAGCCTCTCTTATTACTGGGCAGTTATACAATAAAATGCTTTCTTACTTTTATCTACTGGCCTTTCTGCTAGCCTCTGGAGACACAATGAATAAGTTCATTATCTTTTCTATTCGAGTAAGGACTTGAAGCCAGCTCTCCTGTCTCACATCTGTTCCTAGGAACACTTTCAAACTTGTGTGTCTATATTGCTTTGAGTCAACACTTGCAAGGGGTTCACCACTCAGCAGAACTCCTCTAGTATCACGGATGTCTGAAGTATAAGCCTGAGGTTGATCAGCAATTATTCTGTAGGACATGCGTAGCTATGAAAGGTCTGATCTGTCCTTCATGTCCACCAGAATGACCCAGTGGTTGTCTGCTGTGCTTCCAGACAGTTGTACACACAAGATTCCCTTCCAAACACGAGCAACATGCTTACTGTGGAGACCAGAAATTCTTTTTTAGCTTAGTTGTCTTTTTCTTCCTTGATTTTGCTGTTCAGCTGTTTCCACACAGAATGTTGTAAAGTCTTTTGAGATTACTTTCCTGCCTCAGCTCTACAAAGGCAATTGGAAGAACTTTAAGTCTGTATATTGGCCATAGCCTTGAAGGGGAAGTCTCTCCTGGTAGATCAAGGAACTAGAAACAAGGGAATTCAAACCACACAGCACCAATAGCAGGTGCAATTCAGGGCTCGGTTTAATGGGGGCACACATTCTGTTTGTCACTTGTCCAATTCTTTATTGCTAGGCTTTCAGAAGTAAGTTCAAATGCAAATCTCCTCTTAGAAGGGTCATACTTCATTGTTACCTTCCAATTAATAAACTTGGTGTCAAGAAAAGGGCAGCCAAAAAGTCTAGTGCCTCAGAACACTGGAGATCACAGCCACATGGCTTTCCACAGTAACTGGGTTACTCACAGGGATTAGTCACCCCAAATAATTCCATGAAAACGGCCTTTGGAGGCCCTTTACACATGCCTGCTCTTCCTATGTACCACAAAGACTTTCCTCCTCAGTAGTGCCCTTGAAGCATGCCTGCTGCCATGTAAGTGTGTTCTCCCTTGATTCTGTAGACGGAAGCTGTGAAACTCCTCTGGAGAGACAAGCAACACTATGACAACATCAAAAAAAAAAAAATCTCCTTTCTCAGTAGACTCATGAAGTGCCTAAGAGGCCACTGTCCCTAGTGGGTGCTCAAAGAAAGCAAATCATTGTCGACAAAGTGGAGAGTACATTGGTACACTTGGCGAATACAAAATGTTCCCTCAACTTTCTGCACCCCAGGTGTTAAGGAGTGGAGCTAGACACTGTGAGAAAGTCTTGTTAGCCTATCATATAATCATACTCACTTCATAGAGTGAGACACAACATTTAACCTAATGGAGGCAGTAACTGTTTTACAGAAAACATATGGTGTGACTTTGAGGACATTTTAACCGACTTTTTTTCCCCCCAAAGAATAAAAAAAAGGGATTGTTTTCTTCAAGTCAGCAATACTTCATCTTGGGAGAGGCTGTAGGAGGAGAGGGTAGGCGACACAAGCTATAATTCACGCAGGAGATACAAGCAAGGTCAGGCAGGACAGAATGATGTGCGAGATCACCTTAGAAATATCACCAGATTCCTCTGGGAGTTATAAAGGTGCCTTAATTCTTGTCCTTGCCAAGCATCCTGTAATAGTATGACAAGATTTTATTTATTATCACAGCCAAATTGGACTCTTATGCTCTGGCTAGGCCACAGGTGTGGAACGTCAGCCTTGGCACTTCATATCATCAGAGGGGGCTCTCGTGAGGTCACTTAGGAAAGGAAGGGATTCCTAATGAGACCCTCCAAAGACGATGCCATTTTCTTCAGGCCAGAGAGGCACCTGTTTGCTTTTATTAGCTACCTAATAGATTTTTCCCATGAAAGGGCCCTGTATTTGTGCCAGAATTGAAGGAAGGAAAGAAACATTTAATTTAAAAATGACACTTCCCTACTTGGTTGGCTACTTTAGTCATGAAATGTCTTTGTTGCCTCCTATTGATAAGAGAAGGCTTGACAAACATCTTGAGGCTGGAAAGGAAGTAGTCAGAGTGTACGGAAAAAGATATTTCTATTTATTTATATATGTGTACAACATTCATATTTACAGATGCTAACTGGATTAAGACTTGGCAATTATTCAATACTTATGGTCAACTGTCTAGTTTTTTTAATCATGAAAAGATAAATTTACTTCATCATTTAGCTCCGCCTGTGGGAAAGCATATGACACCTTGAGGAGAAATTAACTGGAGCACATATATTTGAGAATGTAGGCCTGCTCTCAAGTAATAATTTACCAGAATACTTGTTTCAATCTGTTTAAGCTAATTATTATTATTTTTTTGGATAGCTTTCTAGCAGATAGAGCTCATATTTGAATAATACCCAGACTGACTTAGGTTGCATTAAGATCAGATAAATTTTCACTGAAGATTCGTCATTAACATTCATTTTAGTAACTCAAACCTAGAAAAGGAGGAGAAAAAAAGAAGTGTTCAGAAATAGGCCAAATATAACATGGAATAAAAAATGCCAAGAGAAAAGTGCAAACTCCCAACCTTTAAGTACTGTCGAAAAAAAAAAAATAATCTAAGTAACATAATACTAAAATACTTCCAAGGACTGTGGGAGATGAGGGATAATCTGTCCCAAGGAGCGGATCCAGTGATTTGCTTTCCAATCCCCGGAAAGGCTACAGAAAGGCCTTTCAAATGAGAAATCTGTATTAATGTAGATCTGTGGGAATGCAAAGAAGGTTGGTAATACTAATTGAAAGAGACCTTATCTGGGACTTCGAAAAACACTCTTTACATATTACATTTATTTTGCATGGGTGTGTTGGTTTGAATAAGAACAGCCCTATAGGATCCTATATTTGAATGCCCCTTCACCAGGGAGTGCAAGTATCTAAAAAGCTTAGGAGGTGTGCCCTTATTGAAGTATGTTTGGTCTTGTTGTGTATGTGATGGCTACTCCTGGTTGTCAACTTGACTACATCTGGAATAAACTGGCTGAAAGACACAGGCTTCTGACCTGGATCTTGGTATGGAGATCTTGAGGCATAGTGGCCATGAAAAGCTAAGCCCAGGCCAGGCAGTACATGCCTTTAATCCCAGGAGACTGAGGCAAGCAGATCTCTGAGTTCAAGGCTAGCCTGGGACAAAGCAGATCCAGGCAGGGTGAAACACACATTTATTCTGGGCCACACCTTCTGCTGGACATTGGAAGAAGGAAGACTCACTCTTCTTCACCTGCTTGCACTTACTTGCCAGGACATCTGTTGGAACCTACTTTTTCAGGTTTATACAGAAGACGGGCTAAAACAACTAGCCTTGAGCAACTACTAGATTCTTGGACTTCCCATTCATAGCTGCAATTGTTGGGTTAGTTGGACTATAGACTGTAAGTGATTACAGTAAATTACCTTAATATACAGAGACATTCCATAAGTTTTGTGACTCTAGAGAACCCTGACTAATACACTGTAGTGTGTGTGTGTGTGTGTGTGTGTGTGTGTGTGTGTGTGTGTGTGTGTATGTGTGTGTGTGTGTGCTGTTATGAGGCTAGAAAAGTCCAAGCCGGGCATGTGACTCTGTTCCTGCTGCCTTTGTTTGGATCCAGATGTAGAACTCTCAGCTACCATATCTGCCTGCATATTGGCATGCCGATAATGGATTAAAGCTCTGAACCTGTAAGCAAGCCCCAATTACATTTTGTAAGAGCTGCCATAGTCATAGTGTCTCTTCACAGCAACAGAACACTAAGACAGTGGGCGAGCATGTGCCATGGCATACATGTGGAGGTTAGAGGGTAACTCCTTCCCCAATGTGGGTTCTGGGGATAGAACCTCAGGTTGGCAGGCTTGGTGGCAGTCATCTTTACCTGCTGAGCCATCTTCTTAGTCCTTGAAACACCTTTGTTCATTGCTTGGGGTTTCTATCATGTTTAGGTTTCTTGAAAGAAACCAAGCTTTCTTTGAAGTTTTCCCTTCTTGACGATGCCTGGCAGAAGTCTACTAAAGTAAAACATGTCACTAAAATATAATTAGCTGAGTAGGAGAAAAAGAGGCATCTACCGTTAAACAATAATTGTGGACACTGTGGCTTTTCACTCCACCTCAGCCTCCGACCCCCATTGTTAACAGTCTCCTCATATCCTCATAAAGGTCCAAGGTGCACTTAGGAATAGCACGCTCTTGTCAGGGTAAGGCTCGATTGCTTTCAATTTGTGGTGAAAGCTGGATTTACTCCTGCAGGGCCCGCCAAGCTCGGTGGGTCTTTGGCAATACCACCTGTTATGCTGAACAGTGGCTCTTAGAACAAAATGCTCAAACAATTTGGCCCTAGGATGTATTTTAAGAACACTCCTGCCTGGCAAGAACATGTAATAGCTACCCTTTAACAATTCACTAGATGAAAATGAATACTGGGTTACTGCCAGCTACAATTTCTGGACCTTAAAACTTTAAATAATTAATATGAAAAGAAAAGAAAGTGAATTCCACTTACTTTGAATCTGACGAGTTAGCACTTCACATATTAAGACCCATGACATCCCAGAGGTCAAATAATGTGAAGAAAAGCTTGCTACAGCGCCAACCATCAAACATGTCTCTAGTACACATGTTTATACATACAGGGGAGCTCGAATCAATGGATGTAGCAGTTGCGTACGCTAGCTAAAATAATTTAGTTGATTAGTAAACTCAGACCCATATTGGATATTTCAAAATAAAAATGAATCACTCGGGAAAAATGATTTTTAAAAGTCACTTTGAAATAAGCTTTTGACTAGATATTTTGTAACTAACATGATTTTTAGAGTAACTTGACATAATTTTTCCTTAGAATAGATTCCTTAGAATTTTTAAATATAAAATACTAAAATGCTCCCTTGTCTCTCAAACACCAGCTGTTTTTCTTATATTGACATAACAATCATACAGGCTCATCATGTGCTATGTTAGTACATCTATACAATTGTATAATGTTGGAAATATGGGATTGATATCTCTGGTTTGGAAACATTGGACATTTATGTTAGAAATATGCAAAATCCTTTCTTCTTGTTTCTAAAGAGCATGTGGTGCATCATCAGTACTAGTAGTCACAGGATTGTGGCCATGATGTTAGGACTATTTCTTCTTGTCTAACTATAACATAGTGCCTACTGATCAACCTACAGCCATCCCTTCCGTCCCTCTTTCTACCCTCTGGCAACCACTCGTCTCTCAGCTTCTCTGAAATCATTGTTCTAGGTTCCCACATGAGACCATGTGGTACTTTTCTTTCTTTGCATGGTCTATTTCACTCGAATCCAATACCCTTCAGTTCTGAGCAAGTCACAAGATATAATCCCTTTCAAAGGCTGACTAGCGTATGCTGAATACTAAGTAGATGGAAATATTTTGTTCAAATATTCAAGTTTGTTAAAAAGGTGTAAATAATGGGATTCTTTTTATTTATTTTGAATGTTACAGACTTGTTATCAGTAGGTGTTTCAACAGTTGCTTAATTATCTGTGGTATAGCAGAATTCATTACACCGCTGCAAGAAAATGTAAGTGTGGTGGTTTGAATGACAATGGCCCACATAGGCTCACAGGGAGTGCAGCAGTTAGGAGGTGTGGCCTTGTGAGAGGAAGTGTGTCACAGAAGGTGGGATTTGAGGTTTTAAATCCTGAAGCCAGGCCCAATGTTCATCTCTCTCCCTGCTGCCTTCAGATCTGGAAGTAGAACTCTTAGCTCCTTTTTTAGCACCATGACTGCTTACATGCTGCCATGCTTCCGACAATGAAAAGGGACTAAACCTCTGAACTGTAAGCCAGTCCCCATTTACATGTTTCCTTTATAAGAGTTGCCATGGTCATGGAGTCTCTTCACAGCAATTGAAACCCTAACTAAGACAGTAGGATAATCTTATCTGGGTTTATCACTGACCTGGGTAGAACATCATTGTTCAGGACACTGAGCTTTATCAGATGATAGCTATGGTTCTATTACTCATAGATCTGATGAGGAGCAGAAATGCAGTTATACATCACACACATATACACCATACTATATATAATATAGTATGTATATAATTATATAGTATATAATATACCATATGCCAATATTATATAACTATGCAATAAAATATATACATTACATGCAGATATATAATATATAATATACTATATAACATATATAATTATATAAGAATGTGTGATTACATACATTATTATGTATGCTATATATAATAACAAATATATATAAACAATATACATATATTCTTTAAAATAAGGCTTGGATGATTATGGAGGGTGAGAATCCTACTATGTGTAAGCTAGAGGCATGGGAAATTGCCATTTGGACCTAAGCACAGAAGATCAAATGGTTGAGAACAGGAGAATATGAAATGTTTTATTGGCTGTGCCATGGGATCAGATGCTGTCCACCATGCTAGAAAGAGCAATCTTTATTCAGTTGATATGAAGGCTAACCTTTTCCAGAATGACTCTCACAGACCTACCTAGAAATTATATTTTACCAGAAATCTGGAGAATCCTCCTTATGCTGGCATCAAATATTAACTATCATTATTGCTAATTCAAATGTCTTGTGCTTAGAAACAGAGCCATAGAATCTATCTTAAAGGCCACCGCCAGAGTTTTCATGCACAGTTAGGCTGAAGGAGTACTATAGATTTAAAAACGCTAGTCACTCCCACAGCCCTTAGTGAAGTGCCATATAAAGCAAAGCTCTCCACTAGGAACCGAGCTCTCAGTGGGCATTCAGTCCCTCTCGAGCTCTTCATCCTATCACTGTGCATGCCAAGGCCTGTTTAGAAATTCCTCTTGTCCTTCAGAGAGAGAGTGCTGGGGTTCTACCTCCCGGCTCAGCCACTGCACTGCTCTGCCTGTCTTGGGAGCCTGGATTTCCTGTTTTCAGACTGTCTATGGCTCTTACCGACATGCTGTGGGGCCAGCCTGCTCCTTTTCTCCCTCCCACCCTCATCCCGGCTTCCTCTACCCTTAGAAGGTTTTGTCATCTTCATTTCCCTTTACTTGCCAGCTTCTCCCGTGTGTCCAGTGTTTACCTGCAGTCCTGTGTTCGAGTTATCCAGCTTAGTTTCCCTTTCTGAAAAGTCCAAGTCTTAGCAAAATCACATCAGAGATAGAATTCCTTCATGTGTCTTCCTAACCAAACGATTGTGCTTTGCTGCCATGGCTTGTCTGCTTAAATGTGAAACTTCATTCCCCCTGACTGTTAAGATTTGTTTTACAGAAAACAGGAATTGCAAGTGGAGGATAGAATGCACATTGTAGTACTACATGGCCACGGTTATTCCCACAACACTATGGGCAAATGCTCTGATGTCTCTGAATAGAGCTTGGTTCATAGTATTAATTAATTTTATTAACTTGAAGCTGAAAGGAGGTAGCATCTTAGATAAGGGCATAAACTGCAGCAGAGCTTGCCAGACTAGTTCCATAGACCCGCCTCTAACAAGAGTTAGAGAGCATTCACTGACTGCAAGTAACATAAGGCAAGAGGGATGCTTAGACCACAGTCGGCCTCTATCACATCCAAAGAACACGAGCCAGAGAAGACATACTTCTTTTAGTGCAAGCAGCAAGTCTATTTATTTATTTTTGATAAGGAAATAACAAAGGAATGGTGCCAAGTGAGGTAAAACTGAAACATTTGCATATGGAAACTAGAATGTTGTCACAGTTACTGATTGTCAGCTTAAAAAAATTTTGAAATCCTAAGTTTGTCAAAAATAAGAAAATTTATTCCTTGAGAAATTTCTGAATGGTAATTTTAGTTTAGAGCCATAATACTAAGGGTAAAAGTGTCGCCTTGGCTAAGACCAAGGTAGCACTGTGATGCTATGTACGTTCCTACTTTAGATTCCAACTTTGCAATGTTGTGCAAAGAAAGTGCCAACATTTCCTACTGTGTCGTGTTTGGGAGCGTGTCTTGCAGTGTAAGCTAACGTGAGTCAACGCTGGTCATCACGGCTCTCTCACACACACCTCTGGGTTTCTGATGCTATATTGGAAACATTTGGGTCTATTCAGATAGCAAATACGAAATACATATGGACAGACACCAAGACTTCAGCCTGATGCTCTTTCATTAATGTTGAAGTGGTAACAATTACTTGGAAAGATTTCATTTTCTTAAGGACACAGCTGAACACATGGCTGCTTCCTTGCTCTCTAAAGCAACATGTATAATTGGCAAATATAGAATAAGTGAATAGCAGGAGACAAAAATAAAAGCATTAAAGCCCATCACAATCTTGAATAGTGCAAAAACTTCAAGCATTTAGGAAAAGTATTGCAATCATGTCTTTAGCTTTACTTTTCTAATACATATCATAATTTAGAACTATATAAAGTCACTTACATAAAAGCAACTTTTCAAGTGTTATAGCTGAAAGCATGGCTTGGTTTGGCTTGATCATTTTTCTTTTTAACCAGTTTAATTTATAAAGCCCGTAATCTTGCCAGCAGGGCTTCGACTTCAGGAACCGATTCGCTTTTAGAAACAGAGCCAGGAAGTTCCATTTCCTTTTTTCTGTTGCTTTCTGCATTACAGGCTTCCTTCTCAACGGCCTTGATCTTCCCTGGTGAGGTATGAGTGTCTAGATTATAATTAAGCTCCTTGGCGACTGGAGTCCTGGTGGAGTTGCAGTTGGTACTGTGGTGTGGACGGGACCCTTCTGTCAACTGCATTTTCTGATTTTCTACAGTAAGGAAAAAAGAAACATGAAACTTGTCAGTGTGAAAAGCAAGGTCCAGGCATGTTATAAAACATAGCTTTAACTCTTCTCAGTGAAGAAGTCCTCTTCGATAGACTAGAAATAGCCAGTAGAAAGGCAGGTAAAAGTAAGCATGCAGCAGTTAAGAATCGATTAGATTATACTGGAGAATGGCTTATTTCCTTCTTCTATGCTGAAACAGCCATTACCAGGCCATCATCAGTTTTATCCCATGCTTCATTCAGGATTTGGGTCAAACAACAATGAAACTGAGAAGACATCTCTATCCATTAGGGTGGACCTCATGTTCCCCATCACTCGGTTTCTTCCCTCATAGCCCCACCGCCAGCACATGCGCCATGTGTCTGTTTACTTGTCCCCTGGGTGTCTTTTCACTCGGATGTATGTCCCACAGAGCAACAACTTTATTTTTAATACCATTTGGTTTCAGTCCCTATAATAGTCCTAGCTAAGAGTTCAATAAACACACTGGATAAATAAAGAGTCTGTATAGATTATGACCCAACAGAGGAATTAGACAAAGATATTTTTTTTCGAAGAAAAAAAAAGTATAGCATTTTAAAAATCCCTTAAAAATAATGAAGTTGTCAGGCAAATTGCATTTTCTAGCAAACCATAATCACATGATTATGTCATAATGACACCGATTAGCATATCCACACCTACATATACACACACACACATATACACATACATACTGGCACGAGAGTGTGATCTTGGCCCCATAATAGGCAGTGATTAAGTGCTGCTGGCTGATTCTCTGAGACAAAATTTCTTCTAATTAACTCACTTTGCGCAACCTTATGATTGAGTCTCTCATAGATTTCCAACTTTTAAAGAGCAGATTGCCTCTATATTCATGTAACCTTGAACAGGGTTTGAAAATGGCTCCAACAAACTTTACATGACATTTAAAGTTTTCTGGTTATTCGACGAGAGATGTTCCATTATCCCAATAGTAATGACTTTGGAGCACAAGCAGTCACTCATGACAGTGTGTTTTATGTGAGCGCCGAAAATTCCAGCTGAAAACAGCTTGTACATTAAAAGGTGGCTGCTGAAGATATTTACTGCACTGTCATTTCCTGGCCAGGGGCTTCCGGTGATGGATGAGTACTTTACACAGTTTCTTGGACAATCTCTACAAATTTTAGAAGTATGATCAGCTTTTAGCTGTTGGAAGAAAATAAATACACTTTTCTTATCACTTTCTCTATCAGGTGGGCAATTGTTACTCAAAAATCAAAATCTAACAGAGCAGTGATTTTTTCCTTAGCGGAGTTTATGTGCTGCAGCTTACAGTGCATGCTCTGTGCCCGCAGCAAAGAACGCACACCGGACTGGTGGCTCTGCAGTTTCCAGGGCCACATAAACGAATTGTTCCTTGTACCCACCACCCTCTCCCAAAAGGTGTGTCGAAAATGCATTTGTAGCTAAGTGCTGATTTTCAGTCAGCATCCTGCTCATGCCCAAATCTTTCTACCACTCCTGGTCATTTGATGTCTTGTATGTTACTCCATCATGAGACTGACAACAAACAAGGTTATTTTACTACTGGGCAGCTCTAGTTAAAATCTTGGATTACTGAGATTACATTGGCAAGAATATGGATCTGGAATACAAGAAAATAATACATAAATCCCACAATATAGCCATACACAATCGAGGCCAATTCTGTATGCAGAAAAGTAAAAAGAAATAATAAAATGGGATTTTTAGGCAGACATACTATGAAATCTGAACTTTAATGGATAATTCAATCCCTCTGAGTCTCAGATTCTAATAACAAATCTCACAGAGTAGCTATGGAGATCAAAGGACGAGAGCTGGGTAGCTCTGTATGGTGATTACTGTCCTAGGTAGGGTTTCTATTGCTGTGATGAAACACCATGACCAGCGTACCTTGGGGGAGAAAATGGCTGACTTGGTTTACACTGAAGGAAGCCAGGAGAGGAACTCAAAACTGGAGGGAGGAACTGATGCAGAGGCTATGGAGGGACACTTGTATCAGCTTGCTCCTCATGGCTTGCTCAGTCTTCTTTCTTATAGAACCCAGGACCACCAGGCTCAGAAAAGTACCACCTACAATGGGTGGGCCCTTACCCATCAATCACTAATTGAGAAAATGTCCTATAGTAGGATCTTATGGAAGTATTATCTCATTTGGGGCTCCCTCCTTTCAGATATCTCTAAGCTGTGTGTCAAGGTGACATAAAATTAGCTAGCACACTTACCTTTGCTCCCTCTTTCAAAAGCTACAGTAACTCTTCAGTCACTAGGACTTAGGGTTTAATTGGAGGCTCTGGCCTGACTTGCCAGTGTTTAGCAGAGAGGGCTAAAAATGCCACCTTATAATCATCCTGTATTTATTAAGCATCCCATTAATTTACAAAGAATTTGTTGCATCTCAAATAGCACCACCATGTTATAGACTAAGGAGTAAAAGCAAAATGAGGTTTGGTCATGTGCTTGCATTAGTTACCGAGTCTGGCAGTGGTAGAAGCCAGATCCTGTCTTAGGCAGCACTGGAACTGTCTTAGATAAAGCTGAAAACATTTTTGCCAAAGACAAGTGAGAAGTAATTCAAAGCTGAGTTTCATAATAATGATGTCCTGAATCCTCACAACTATGTAAAGCAGAAAGACAGAAAGTTCAGCACAGTTATGTTCAAGGTCACATCATCCCTTTCAGTCCTGGTCTCAGTTATGGTGATGACTGAATTCTAAGCATGACCTCAATTCACCACAATATCCTAATCCACTCATTCTTCTATTTTCCTAGACAGATATTTCCCACTCTTTCTGCTCTTTCCAAATCTCCAGCATGTAAACCCAATCATTTGGCCCATTCATACATCACTCCTTTAGCATTTAGTATCGATCTATCCCTTCCTTCCTGTTAGGATGGATCAACATTCTGCCATCCCGAGAACAACCTCTAAGATCTTACTTTTGCTGTGTTATTGCCTTCCCTTTGACAGCTGTACTGTCCTCCTGAACTGTTAAGGTGTAGCCTTCCCCATCCTGGCTAGTTTTATGTCAAGCTGACACAAGCAAGAGTCATTCGAAAGGAGGACTCTCAATTGAGAAAATGCCTCCATAAGATCCACCTATAGGGCATTTTCTTATTTAGTGATGGATGTGGGAGGGCCCAGCCCATGATGGATGATGCCATCCTTGGGCTGGTGCTCCTGGGTTCTATAAAAAAGCAGGCTGAACTAGCCATGAGATGCCAGTCAGCAAGCAGCGCCCTCCATGGCCTCTGCATGAGTTCCTATCCAGCAGTTCTTGTCCTGGCATCCTTCAATGATGGACTACATACGTGGAAGTGTAGGTCAAACAAACCCTTTCCTCCCCAGATTTCTTTTTGGTCATGGCGTTTCATCCCAGCAATAGAAACCCTAACTGAGACAATTCTCAGCATACACATTTGTTGGGACAACTTCAAACTCAAGAGAGAAGGACATTTTTATTTGTTTCCACTTCTGCCCCAGCTATGCCCTCAGTGCTAAGCTCCTTTAAAGAAACCCCTTTGAAGGAGTGAGATTCTTGCCTCTGTCCTTCCCATTTACGTTCCTCTTGAACCCACATTCAACCCGATTTTGACATTTTACTCTTCTCAAACAATTCTTGTGAACGTCACCATTGGACCAATTGTTGAGACAGAGGAGGACATCTTTGCCTATGAGACGGCAGTTGAAGCGTTCAGCACAGCCTGGGGTGCTTCTTTTAGTGCTTTGGTGTTTGAACTTCTCTGGAGGCTTCAGGCAATAACCAGTGGGCCGATGCAAGGAAAAACATTTAGGTCTTTTTTGAGAAACTCAAAATAGTCATGAGTTTGCCGTTTGGGATAAGATGCTAAAGGAATGGCATGGTATTTGACTCTTCTGTGGTTTCAGAAGGAAACACTTTCATGGAAGCAACTGATAAGATGGTGTGAAAAAGGAAGATGCCACTCCACAGACCCCTGTAAAAATAGCCAAGTGAACAAAGCACATTAAAGGGGAGAGCTTTCAGCCCTGTTAGCACTTTCTTGATAACTATTCCCTCCCAGAAGCCATACTCCCCTCTCTGCACAGGAACAAACCCACCTGGCCCCTAGCTTCTATTTGGATTACATTTTTCCATAGTTGACTTTCAAACAACATAGGGCTGGCAATTCTGTAAATTAGAATGCATGGGTTTGCAGAAGTAAATTATAATTTGATGTGGGTGGCTTCATTCCTCACATCTCAAGTTAGAAATACAATATGGCACACTTGGACATAAGGACTCGGTGAAAGGTAAGGCTGGTGCTGCAATAATGAGAGAAGCCTTTCTATTTATCCTCCACAGAAATCTTTGCCAGCACCCATTTTGAAAACAGAAACCGAAAATACTAAAGCAAAATAGGATGACTGCTTGAGTTTTTAAAGGGAGTACTTTTTGTACAATTTTGTGAATCAAATCTTGGGCTTTCCTTTTTTTCCCTTTGATATCACCATTGATGTCTGTGTATAATATGTCCAGGGCCTCTGCCAATACTCAGGGCCACTGGTAATGGCAGCACAGATAGGCAATGAGACAGCTTCTGTTCTTAGTGCAAATCCATAAGGGAATCCAATACACATAACCTGTAACTGTGTATCTGGGGAACTAGTCGGGATAAGGATGCATAGTATTTTTCTATAAAATAGGAAGGCTCACTGATTTCAGTTTAACTCCCCATATGATTCTTACTATAAGAACCAGATCAGAGCCCACCCTTTACTTCCCTCTGTGAATGACAAGTTGGACTGTTGGAAAGCCAAACTGCTCTTAAATGCAGAGAGCCCACTGGACATAAATATAAAAACCAAGGCTGTAAACTATCCCCAGTGTTGGGTTCCACACAGTGTTTGGCAGAATACAGATTTAGATGATAATGACATCCAGAAACCTCACCCATCCTGCACTTTCATTCTCGTTGCTCCTCCAGAAACACAACAGCACAGAAATCTTGGAAAGACGCTGACAACGCACACAGGCACACATGTGCGCACGCACACACATTTTGGCATCTAAATGAAGTATTTCAGTCAACAGTTGCTATGTATCTTCCAAGTAGAAAGCAAGAGCAACACCCTGGCTGACGGCCTTTGTAGAAACCTTTCTACTGCAGCAAATACCAGTTATGGTTCAGAGGGACTTTTCCTCCTTTTAAGTCAGCATATGTCTCCATCACTCTGTGGTTCTAATGGGCACTGGCTTCTTAGGCATGCCAACTCTTTGACGCATAGATATTGAGCTTCCACCTTTCGTGGCCAATGGCAAGACTGTGGCAGTTTTGACAGGAGGAGGAATGCACAACACCTTAGCTCTAATGTGACTTCCGTGACTTTCACTCTTCTGGAAATTTGGGGTCTTTTTTTACAATTCCTTACATTTGCTCTTAACTATTACTTTGACCTACTAAGTAGCTGTGTTCTTTCACCCTGACAACAGCTTTATTAGGGGAAAAGGAGTGAATAACCCATAAATATCATTTTTAAGGCACCACTGGGTATGCACAATAGTAAAGCGTGTGACAAATATATGTTTTTAATCTATGCAATAACAGAAGTTAGTGCTGGCCACCAGCAGTCCATATCTCTGGGGCTTCCTTACTGTTGATTTACCGATATGATCAATAGTCTCCTTGGTTTCATTTTGTTCTTTGCTTTACGTGTGTGTGTGTGTGTGTGTGTGTGTGTGTGTGTGTGTGTGTGTTCAAACATATATGTACATACACACATGTATATACACACATTCATACATACCCATATAATGACAGATGTGTAAAAGGTCATTTTGTATGGCTAACATATAAAGTTAGCCATAAAAGAACCAACTAAACCATTGGAACCATTTGTGTAAAAGCAGAAACATCTGAACAAAATGTGATCCCCATTCAAATAAGGAAATCTTTGGATGGAGAAGCTAACTCCTAAGCCAGTATGTTTTTTTGTAGATGGTCATATGCATAGTTACCTTCTCCTTTTACCATCTCATAAATAAAGTTTCAAGAGCAGCACAGCCAGCTGCCTTGCCAGCCTCAGTGCTGGGCAGGCTGAAACTGAGCATCTGGCTGGGAGGAATCTTGTAAGGGGCCAGGCTCAGAAGAGGAAGTCCAGCCCCTTCCCCTTAAAGACAGTGGCAATGAAGGGCCCTCATCCTGCCGCTTCCCTCTCTGATAGGCCATGGGCGAGGTCCCCTTTCCAGGTCTGCTTCCCTACTGCTCAAGTCCTGGTAATCCTAAGTCTTAGAATCCTTTGGTTTTCCTTCTGTCTTTACTGAGATTGTTCCCTATGAGTGCCCAAAGCCAAGGTTCTTATATTCAACCAAACTGTCTCCTGCCTCATTTCCCCCGACACCTCCTGGAAGGTGGCCTTTAAGCGTCTACAATTTTTTTATTCATGCTCAGACTCCCAGACCTACATGTTTGGCAAAACAGCTGATAAGTTATGCTAATTAGATGATTCATGGTCGTGTTTTAGACAGTTTGTCATGAATGATGTAGGATGGGGTTAGTCAGGCCAGCTGGATGCAACTGGGAGGGTGAGGTTTGGGGTGAGTGAGCCTATTCCCTAAGACTGGCAAGCACCATTTAAATTAAGGTTTGTGGTCAATGATTGGACCAGTTATATATAAATAGTGAGTTTGTATGGCGTACACTTAACTTCAAGTGCATTTTCTTGTTTGGCAATATACTTTTCCTCACATATCAATGGAAAATTTGGTTTGCCTTGGATACCAAAATCTGCAAATGCTCAAGTCTTTTATGTAAAATGGTTTAGTGTTTCCTATAAACTATACACATCATCCCATGTGTTTTAAATCATCTCTATATTACATATATATGTAATACAGATAAGTAATATGTTATATATAATTTATTAGTTAGGAAATAAGAAAAAACATCTTAACATAGTATAAATGCATTTTTCTACATGTTTTCATGTACAGTGGTTGAGTCACAGATGTGAAATCTCTGAATGCAGAGGACTAACTGGACTCTATGTCATCCCACGTCTCTGCACTGAGAGTGAAGTGTTCCTGAAGATTGCAAATGCTGCAAGTTTCTCCCTGTGTCTGGCTGATTTACATCTTCTTGTTATGGTGAAGCTGTAATGGTGTGATGCTTGCCTGGACTATGCTAGCTTGAACTTCATAACTCTGGCAAAGTAGTGAAATTGAGGAAATCGTAGGGATCATTAAATTTGTATTCAGCTGGTCAGAAGGTGACAGTGGTCTGGGTACCCCGACCTAATACCTGGTCTCCAAAATGAGGCAGGGTTTTTGGAGGATTATGACCTATGCAATTTTAATATAGGCAACTGGTGTCAGCAATCATTGCATTTTTAGCTTTTTTATGCAATAGCTTGCATTATTATTATTATATTATAATATCAAAGAATCACATGGCCTTTATATAATTTGCAAACATTTTCCTGACATGTATTTGATTACCTTCAATTTTTCCTGTTTAGGATTATATGTGTGTGCATGTATGTATGTCCTTGTGTGTACACACATACCATGGGATATGTGTGACGGTCAGAGGACAACTCTTGGGCTTTGAGTCTCTCTTTCCATTCTTAGGTGGGCTCTAGGGCTCACACGTAGGGCACTGAATTGGTGCTTTACCTTCTGGGCTATCTCACAGACCCCATGTATGTGAGTCCTATAAAAACCCTGTGACAGAGGTGACGTACGTGTGTGTGTGTGTGTGTGTGTGTGTGTGTTTACCCCAGTTTAAACGTGAAGATGAGGAAGTAGAAACTGATTTCAGGCAGGGCTAGAGACAGAACTCAAACCATCATAGTCGTGGTTAACAACGCCTCCTGTGATAGGCCCCTTGATTATTGTCTGACTTATCCTCTTGCTTCTGACTCCTGCACGCTGGGACAACAGGCTTGTACCACCATGCTTGGGAGTCTAGGTTTTGATGATCCGTATCTTGCTCTTCTTTGGCTACTTATTTCACATCCTCCAGTGAACTCTTTTAAGCAACCAAATTTCTTTGTCTGTGTCTCACAATTCGACCCTTGGGCTACTTTCCTGCTCTTCCTGCCTTCTCTCATCGAAGGTTCCAAAGTTCAACCATTTCTTTCAGAAGACTATAGCTTTTTATTTCCATCCTTGACAACAGAGCTTCAGCACTGTCTACCAAGGTTCCTTTAAACATTTCAGTGTAGGCACTCTACACCAATTTCAAGTTTGAGAAAAATGTACTGAAACAAAACTCACAAATGCAAAAGCATCATCCTCTTCCTTTTAGCCCACTGGGCACAAGCACAGTCTGTTTATTAGTTCTGCTGCGCACAGCTATCTAGGACCACCATGTTTGTGATCACTGATATGTGCCTTAGGAGGCACTTTGTATTTCTAAGCCTGACTGTCAGGTAGTAGATAGGTAACAATTTGATCAATTACACTTGTGTCTTATAAGGAACGGTCTGAGAAATAGCAGGGATGAATTTGGACAGTATAGATATTAAGTAAAAAAAAATATACATTTGAAAAATCCTTTGAATTTCCCTGTCTGTCTCTGTGTCTCTGTGTCTCTGTCTCTCTCTCTGTGTCTGTTTCTCTGTCACTCTGTCTGTCTGTCTCTGTCTCTCTCTCTCTGTGTCTGTCCCTCTGTGTCTGTCTCTCTCTGTCTCTGTCGCTCTCTCTGTTGCTCTCTCTGTGTGTCTGTTTCTGTCTCTGTCTCTGTCTCTCTCTCTCTGTTTCTTAACTCTAAATGATAAGCGTTACCCTCTCAATACTATGGAAAAAGAAGTGAAGTTGAGAGAAGTCCATGTACTGCCCAGCCCATACACTTCTTGCCACTTGCTTTGGAAGACTTCCCTCTAAAACTTAGGACCCCATTTTTTTTTGGAGGCCACAGCAAACACACACTCAGAAATGGAAAGAACACTGCAGGGAGCCAGGGGAGGTTGATCCCCAGTGGGAATCACTTGGGTGCCACAATGGAAAATAACCTGTTAAAAATAAGTACTTAGATATTCTTCTGAAGCCACTTATGAGCTGTATCTGACAGTGTGCTTTTAAGTAGTTCCTTTTGTTTATATTTACACACTTTCTAATTCCACCTCAGCTACTTCAAATGCACAGATGTTTTTTCTGAATGGGTAACTTGAGTATTTCTATTCTGTTTCATTTTGATTTATAGAATCATGCAATGTAGAATCGTGTAAGCTTTGGATTGGAAAGACCTTAGTTACTTGGCAGAACCATCTATCCAATGTTTAAATTCCATTTGCTCAACTTCAAAAATAGTTTGCTTAGATTTGAAGACCTTCAGTCAGATCCTGAAAATCTCATAATCATAAGCAATATATTCTCCTTTGGGCAGCACTAAAAGATCACACATTTCTTTATCCAGCACTGGTTCCCAGGAAATTTTTTTCCCACTGGCTTTACTGACCCCCCCCCCCCCCCCCAAATTAGGACTATATTAAATAAAGGCAATTCGTTTTCTATCCACAATCTGCCAAGTATTGGAAAAACAAAACAAATAAAACCAACCCAAATTATCTCCTCTTTAAGCCAAACACCTATAGTTTCTTCACCTTCTTGTGCTGAGCATAAGTTGAAATACGAGTAAGAAAGTTCTTTAGTTAACTCAGTGAATATCCAGCTCTCCATGTAAGTTACTAATTCATTGATGTATTTAAGACTCTGTTCTTTCTGCTATGACAACATGGAACTGCATCTACTTAACAGTTCAAAATTCTGAAGGGAAAAAAGTCAACAAGGAGGTTATATATTATAAAACAGTACATGTTCACAAAAACCTCATTATAACTTGTAGGCTCACTAATGGAGTCTCCGGTCAGTATATGCTTAATGAAGAAGGATATCCTTAGAAAAATCGGATTTTAATAGAGAATTGAATCCCAAGATACATTTGTGTTCATATAAAAATAATTTTATGGATGATTATACACAAAAGAGCTACTTTACACTTTTTAGACAACCACTATTAGCTATCTCTTAACATAGCAATATGTTCAGGTAGTAAGAAAACTACCTAATATCTTACTGTGAGAGAACTTATCTGAATATGAACTCCATAAAGGTGGGTACCTCGTCTAATTCACAGCTTCAATTCACCACTCCCTCAACCCACCTCAGCACAGGTGCTTTGTGTTTTATTTATTGAGTTACTGAAATCAGCAGGACATAATTTTATTATCGTACCTCACTTAGTGCTTTATATTAATCAACTGTAAAAAAAATACTCTGGTAAAACAATAGTTGGGTAAAAATTGAGCAATGACATAACATTTTTGGTTTAATATATCTGCTTCATGCTTTCTGGGCCATTGAAGAGCCAGCATTGACTCCAAAATGGCACTATCAATAGGAATCTAATAAGAATCACGAATGGGCTATATATGTAATATATCAATTTAAAGAAGCTATAATGCATAGCAAAAAAACTTAGGTAAATTATTTTTAATTAGTTAATATTGTTATTATTTCTAAATGGAAGCAAAGAACAAAAATTTAACAAAATCTTTAACATTGTTTTTTTGGTTTTCAGTTATTAGAGATAAATTTTAGTTTATATTTGTAGCACACCTTGTTTGCAAGCTTGTTTCTAACTCTGCAGTCATAGCTGCCCTGGACTACACATAGAAGCCGAGCTGATCAACCTGCCATGTTCTGGGGCTTGCAGATCTTTACAGAAAGTTTCTGTGATGAGTGACATTGTCAAGTTGAAGTTTTGCCGTAAGAGAGCTAATCACTGTCTACAGTCATACCACCATAAACAGGATTATGCCTGCTTAGAATTTGGGTAGGAAAAAGCTATTTATAGTTATTACTATTATAAAATTTGTAGCAATGACAAAAACAATTTTTGAACTATAAAGTTCAAATTGTAATAATCTATAAGCCAAAGGAAATCAATACTGCTCATTTTCTAGGCTTCCTAAGAATGGCTCCATAACTAATTAATATGTTCCTATATAGAAGTGCTAGCTTAGATGGCTAACAAAAATGTCACCAAAACCAAGATTTTTTAGCTCACTTATGCATGGACAAGTAAATGTAGCTTTGTTATATGTTTTATACTAATCATAGTACATTATCAAGCAGAAATGTATTATTCAAATTTCATGTAAAATAATTATAGATATCAATATAATCTTGATATTGAGAGGATAAGCTTCTCCAATACACAAATTTCTTGAGAGACATCAATAAAAAAGGAAACCTACTGATGGAATCAGGTATTACTGTACGATATAATTTTATGAAAATCTTTTTATTATTCTAATAGACTGAACTTTCTAGACTGTACAGTCAAGGTAATAATCTACCCTGAGATCACTTAAGACAGCCTTTTAACGCCAAAGCTGCCTGCAACAACCAGCTTTACTCTGCTTTGGATTTTCCTCGCAATCAGTTTTTACACTCTAAGGTAAAGTGCACCTTTAATCTTAAATTATACACTCTTCCATGCCACTAACCCAGAGTAATGTAAGTATGCTGTGGCAGCCAGTTGCTGTAAACAGTCAACAGGTTGAAAAAAAACTTGTACAGTACACATCTACCATAAATACTGCAAGCAACACATGGATGAAAGTTGGCGGCGTCTGTCTGCAGTTTTTGTTTACTATTCTGGGTCAGCACGGGTGAGGAAAATAATTTCATTCCTTGAAAAAAAAAGTGGTAAAAATTTCTGTAATGTATGTTTCACTCCATTCCCATATGCTTTCTGGGTTATGCAATAAACACAGAGCAAAGCGCTTTATGTCGGGACAGTCAAGCGTGAGACTGACCCAGAGAACAAACAGGTCACAGTTAGGCCAGTACCCTCTATCTACGGCCTGATGGGAGACATGAGGAGTGGAACATGCAAACTGAAATGTGGGGTCAGATCAGTCCAGGAGGAAGTGCTTGGTCTTCATTCTGTAATGAGGCACCAGTGCATCTCAATGCCTCGGAAGCTATTTTAAGGTGTCTGTTATTATAACAACATTATAAAAGAAAAACAATGGGGTGAAATAAAGCAGTGCTTCAGTGTGCAACATTTCATTGTGATCTTGTTTTGTCTACAGATCAACAGTTACACATTCTTGGAAACTTGGATTATGGGAATGCGAAAACAGACAGAAGATAGAAATTAAACTCATACTCAGAAAACTTGAATTCTAATATTTACACATCTACTGCTGCTACTGCCCATGATGTGACATTTTTGTCTTGCCTCCTAAGCACAAGGAGACCATGTTGCCATTTAAGAATTTTTGTTTTACTTCGAGGTTGTGCATACCATGAAAGCCAGAAGCATCTAATTTAGTAAAAATGATTCTCCATGTTTGCAAATGAAGTTGGCTTTTCTTACTTGACATTCTATTTGTCAGAACAGGACCTACTATGTCAGGGTGAGGACTGGTGGCTGTGGGTCAAAGCTGAGAGACTGGCTTGTTTTGATGGTCCCTACAGAGCTCAGTCGTGTTATATTGCCCTGGAGGGATGGTACCAGGATTGATCATAAAATCTGGTAGGTCTTTCTAAGAGTTCAGACTCTTCCATACTTCTATAAAGGGATGGACTACAGAATCTGACTTGACTAGTAGATATCATCTGAAAGGGAGCAGCTCAGGCCAGTCCATTTCTACCTGCTAGTGCCAGGATGACAGCAGCAAGTCCCACAGTCTACCTTTTTTGGCTGCCTCTATGACAGATTGATTACGGGCACCACCCTTCTTCCAAGGACAATTTTGTAGAGGTAACCTGGGAAGAAGTGCTGATATGGTTTGAGTGTCTCTGTGCTCACAACCTATGTAGACTGCCCTATCTGTGACCAAAAAGAAAAAAAAATAGAAATCTAGCAAGCACCTTAATCACAGATTGTAGTCTCCTCCAGAGAGACTGATTTTAAAGGTATCTGATGGTATCTGTTCTAAAATCTCACTTCATGTTTTTTGCTGTTAAAGTTTCATTGTTATCTCCCCTTAGCAGGGCTGTGTGATATCTTTAAGCAGAAACATTAGCAGGTATGAAATAAGAAGTGATATAGTGGAATGTATAATCATTAAATACAGAAAACCACAACAGCCTTAGGTCACGTGCAATATGGAGGGAGAATGTAACTGAGGGGAAATGTCTGCTCATGTCTACAATTATCATATATATATCCATGGCTCTGGGTGCTGGCTGTGTCCCCGGTGCTGAAGCTAAATTCCGACGTCTCATTGTTTCTAAGCTAGAAATTATCGACTTTCATTTTAAAGGTGAGATTTTTTGATCAGCAAAATAACTGAGGCAAGGAGACCCTCTCTTAGAAGCTGTCCCTTTTTAATAAGGAAAACAGCAAAAGGAGTAGTAGTTCAATGTCACTTCAGCTATTTTCTTACAAATAAAACACCCAGTTTGGTTTCTATGAAACCCCAGGCTGCACTGGGATCTCTGAAAAATTGGTTTCTGTAAACAGCTCATTTTTAATGCTGCCTTGGCTGAGTCCGTGCTTTCTAAGACTCCATGGACACACAAACAGATCGGACCACACAATTCCCTCCTTCCGTTTACTGCTATAGATTCCTGCCTCGGGCTTTTCTTGCCAGCAGGGACTGTTAACTCAAAGACTTGCTTCCACTCTCTTCCTGGGGCTTTGGAATACCTCCTGTCTCTATGGTAACACAAAACACAAAGCACTAGAAATGTACCATACAGTGGGCAGGAAAAAAAAACCCCACAGAGTACAGTACTCTTGGTAAAGCTGAAGAAGGTGCTGACAGCAGGCGAACAGACAAGGAGGAAGGATGGGTAATTGTCCCTTGTTCTGTTCAGTCACACAGTCTTTAAGAGCTACATGTGTCATCACAGAAGAGACCTTGGAGCCTGTCTATGGAGCTGTATGATCCACGTGGTATTTGAAATTAAGAAGAATATACTGGAGAGCCACAATAGCCATATATGCCCAGGAATCCACAGTTCATTTAACCACTGAGAGAAATAGTTCTCTGTGAAATAAGCCCCCCCCCATTTACACATTATGAAAGATATTCACACCGACATCTAATGGATACGTTCTAAACTTTCAGATATCCTGCAGTAGCACCAAGATTAACTGATCTATATACAACAGCTCTAGAAAATGACCATACTTTACCCTCAGTTATGTTCTCCTTGAATATTTCAGATGACTTAAAGCAGTTGAACATTTCTCTGGATTTAATGATCGGATTTTCGACTATATTTCCTCTTACTTTATACCTGTTAATGTTTTTGTTTATGATATCATGCAAGGTCTTGTTAAAGGGTCAGGAGACAATCATAACAAGAAGGACACTGCACAGAATACTCTAGTATGATTTAATGTAGAGATAAGGAAAGAGAGACGAACATCATATGGCAAAACCCTCTCTTTTATTTGCCACAGTGTAACATCTCTCTCCCAGTCTTCTGGAGCTGGGCACCGTAATAAATGCACGCCCATTAGTTCATCAGTCCCGAATAATTAGAATGCTCAGATTCTTAAGGTATTGGACAATGCCAATCTGTTTCTGGCCACAGACAGCATTTTTAAAGCTCGTCTCTGAAACATGACAATATATATAAGCAGTCTTAATGGAACCAATATAAGAACATTCAAGAAGCCTCCACATTTACACATTATGAAAGACATTCACACTGACATCTAATAAGTACACTCTGAATACTTTCAAAGCATTTCATGCAAGACTGTATAACACTGCTTCGCATTGCTGCTGGGAGCTGGCTATGAGAAGGAGGTCTCCTGATGACACAGGGCCACTGCAGCATAGGGCAGCCGGCGGCTCCATTGCCAGCACCTGCCCTCACAGTAGGACAAGAGTCCATCCTCCCAAACCGCCCTCTGACAAAGACTCATGGAACATCGGGGAAGTTATTTGTACAACTCCTACTTTAGAAACTCAGATTTCCTTCCCCATTTCTCTCTCTTCTTAAAAACACCCAGTACTCCTCAGGGAGGCAGGCTGACCCTTGGTACAGGAGACAACTTCCTAAAAGCCCCCAGTAAACTAAGATGTAGCTACAGTTACAGCCACTAGAGGTCGGCCAGTTACACCTGTCACTAATAGATTTTAGTGAACAATATTGTAGCTTAAATAACTTTTAGTGATTTTAAAAACATGGAACAAACATTCCTTTACAACCATTACATATAGCAGCATACTTGAGAACTATCTGGTTTTTAAAGCCTTTTGTGAATGATACTTCTTTCCTATACTGGCTCACAATTTACTTGGAAGAGGAAAGAATCTATTGTGAAGAGTAGGTCTTCGCAATTAATGGAATCTGCTGGTGTAAGAAGGGCCAGAATCGAACAGGGAAGGAAAGTCTGCAGTACTGCCAAGTTCATTTTAGTGGTAGGACTTTAGTGACCCTCAACACTCTGTCTGTCTTACTCCTTGAACACCCTGTGCATTTTCTCCTCATACATACAACCCTTATGCATTTAACAGACCTATGTATTAGAGTGCAGATGAATTATAATGAGTGAAGTCACTGTCTGTCTAGTGAGGTTAGCAAATGATATGCTAGACATGTGTTAATGACATAATTATGAACTGTAACATCCCACAGAAAGCCTAGATTAAACAAAGTGCACCTCCAACACAATTATATCCACGTTCTCAGTGTCTTGTCAATAAAGCACCTATAAGCACTTTCCCCATTTTAGGCTGCCAAAAAAAAGGGCTGGCAATAAAAATGATGCTAACCAATCAAATTATACATTCAGTGCCAGGTGGGTAGACACATGCTTGTTGCCTTAGTTGGATTCTTACATGGCTGAATAAAGTCTGAGGTTTTGACTGGTATAGAAATCTTTCCAGGCTTGGTGAAGATTAAGTACCTGGCTCCAAACCATAATGCTGCTGTTTGACTAACATCGACACAGTTAATGTGGAAGGGGAGGCACACAGCACCACTGCATTGATGCTGGGATCCAAGGGACACCTCATTTTTACCCACACTCTTCCTGACAAATGCCTTACAAATCTATTGAGCTCTCCAGCAAGAGACAACCAGGAGGATCTACTTCCAGGGCCTGTACTCAGGCTGTATCGGATCCTGTCTGTCCCTATAGTTGCTGTTATGTAACTAGTTATTTACAGAAGCAGTAAGCCCATGATTCAGATTTGTTAATGCCTGAGAAAATACTCGGTTACTGACATTAGGGCACATAACGTTTCCTATTTTAAAATGTACTACTTGTGTGTCAAAGGCAGGTTCAGAGTTTTAAAATCACTCTCTAAGTTTTCAAATAAAGTGAGATAATCACAAAGGCCTTAATTTGCTTTAAATGCTAAAGCTCCAGCCCAGTGTTTTCTCACTAGCAGTCAAGGCTGGATGAAACTCCTTTAGGAGACGACGGAATTTCTTAAATGGTTTTATCCGTATTTATCCAATAGGATTTCTTGTTTCTGATAATCTAGTATCTCTAAGAGTCTCATCAACATTCCCTCCTGATGGCCATGATGCCACCCACCACCGGATTTCTCTCTCATGTTTATAACCTGAGCCGCCTGCCACATGTTCCTCTAGTAACAAGAACATAAGCTATTGAGAGTCTGCCTTCTTTCTGTCCCTTGTGGTATTAAAAACAGAAGTGTCCATTTTATCCTAGGTTTTCAGGGCTCTGTTATGGTTAAGAATACAAATGGACAATATGCTCTTGCTCATTTATTGGAGTATACAGTGCCCATGCAGCTGGCTGATGTTGGGGTCAGGGGCACAGCGCACGACAAACAGGTAGGAGTCATGGTGCTTGCCTCCAGCAAGCTGCCAACCTCACGGCATCTATATGGCATGGGGACCAAGCTACTTGCTTATGCCTTGCAGCATACAGCACAGGAACAACCAGGACACAACAGTGTTTTAACTGTCGCTCATGCCTTTTTCCTTTCTGAGGTAAGAGTTTTCTATGTAACCCAGTATACCTCAAACCCTGTATGATCCTCTCTGCCTCTGCCTCCTGAGTACAGGGATTTTAGGTATGAGCCACCATACTTGGCTTTGTGTGCTAATTATAGCCTCTAATTATAAAAAAATGCTTTATTAAATGTGATTTAAGTTATTCCTTTTGACAAAAGTCAGGATCCACATTTCTTTTTTTTTATTGGATATTTTATTTATTTACATTTCAAATCTTATTCCCTTTCTCCGGTTTCCCCTCCAGAAATCCTCTATCCTATGCCCCCTCACCCTGCCTCTATGAGGGTGCTCCCCCACCCACCCACCCACCCACCCACTCACTCCCACCTCCCTGCCCTCCAAATCCCCTACACTGGGGCACTGAGCCTTCACAGGACCAAGGGCCTCATTCTCTGCTACATATGCAGCTGGAGCCACGGATCCCTCCATGTGGACTCTTTGGTTGGTGGTTTAGTCCCTGGACGCTCTGGGGGTTGGGGGGATCTGGTTGGTTGATACTGTTGTTCTTCCTATGGGGTTGCAAAACCCTTCAGCTCCTTCAGTCCTTTCTCTAACTCCTCCATTGAGGGCCCCTTGCTCAATCCAATGGTTGGCCGCGAGCATCAGCCTCTGATGATGCATGGTTCTTAAATAAGAAAGCCGAAAGCTTAAGTACTATGAGTGTGCTAGTGTCCACAAGAAAACGCACAGGCTGGAGACATTCGCAGAGGGAGGTGGTGAATGACGGGGCTTCTAGGAGTGGGTGGTAAGGGTTAGGTAGAGGGATCTGAAGGGGACTAATGCACTAGTATACCCTTCACTGAAACAGAGAGGGAAAAAGGCAGGCATGAAACATCCAAATCTAGACCAGCTTATACAGTATGAACTGGACTCCACTGGAAGAACATGGAGTGAACTGAGTTTATGCTCCAAAGTCTTGACTCTGAGTGCCAGACCTGGTTGAGAACAGTGTCTCAATGAGGTCCTCTTCTTCCTCTCCTGCTGCTGGTACCACACAGATAAAAAACAAACAAACAGCCAGGCAGTGGTGGCGCACGCCTTTAATCCCAGCACTTAGGAGGCAGAGGCAGGTGGATTTCTGAGTTCGAGGCCAGCCTGGTCTACAGAGTAAATTCCAGGACAGCCAGGGCTACACAGAGAAACCCTGTCTCGAAAAACCAAACCAAACCAAACCAAAAAAAAAAATTCAATTAAACAAACAAACAAACAAACAAACAAACAATCAAAAAACCCAGTGCTCAAACTTATCATCTTGTTTGATTCTCTCTCCAGAGAGAGGGGCTCAGTTGCCCCTACTTCATAGCTAGGAACAGGGGAAGTGCTTTAGCAATCCGAACGACAAAGCCTCCTTAGCTCCAGGCCCTGCGCATTCCCGAGCATCCTGCTCATGACTGTGCTAACAAGCCCCAAACATGAGGTACATTTAAATGTCTTCTCTAACACACCCTGTGAAAGAAGCTCTCTTTCGGCTGTGTTCTCTGTGCGCTAGGCATGACAAGAACCTTCTATTATTACATCTTCCAGGTTGTTTCACAGATTACATGAGCTTAACATTCCTATGATACAGGAAAACCAAAGAGACAAACAACCCAAAACCCCAAACCAAAGAAAACCAAAACAACAGCGGCAGCAGCAACAACACAAACAAAAAAATCAGGACCAGGAGTCTAGCTATTCTTCGTGAGACCATGGACAGTGTTCTTGGTTTGATGCTGGGATGGACTTGCTTCTGAGTCTCCAGGTTCAGAGGGCCCCGAGAATCTCCTTCTGCAAATTGAAAACCTTTCACTGGAGGCAAGGTTAGCTTTATTTCACCCCCTGCTGCCTACACAGATTTGGTTTTAACTGAGCTTACTGCCTTGGAACAACCTTTTCATTTATCAAGCAGTATGCTTATTGATTTGTTTGTGCTTTGGTTTTGCATGAAAGAGAACCAAAAATCCACTTCCTCTTGCTCATCTGCTGAGTTGTAAACTGTACACCTGTGACTAAATCAGAAGCCTAGGTTCCATGCACACGTCCAGGAGACATTCATTGTGGGCCTTTCTCTCCTCTCAGCTAGGTCACTTACTTTATGTCCTTCCAGAATTCTTTTACTCCTTTCAGACTCCCCCGCCTCCCTTAGCCTTCTCCTTTTGTTTTTTAAAAACAAAAAAACCTTAACCAACTAAACCAAATAAAAACACACACACACACACAAACAAACAATCCCCCCCCCCCCCACCTGATCCAGTAATTCAAAGGGCTCCTGCAGAAAAGCCCTTTGAAATACAGACCACCCGCCATGATGTGACTATAAAGCATTGCTAGGGGTCTTCCTGTAATCCTTGAAGGCCACACCCTTGGGCGTCTTCTGATTGTTACAGTAGACAGCAAGAAGTGTTCTGAAAGAAGGGTAGCTTTAAGTTAAAGCCTACTCGTTGACAACATTCAATCAGGATACATTTCCAAATGTACTAAAATTTTAAAAAAAGGAGGAAATTTCATTTCAAAGTCTTTCAATGCAATATTTCTTCAGAAATCTGGTATATGCTTACATATATTATCACTAGATTCATAGGTGCAGTGATAACTCCTGTGCTATGTATTTATGTGCTAATTTGATAGGAATAAGGTGGGTGGATATCAAAACTCTGAATGACAGAGATGGTGCGAATGGCAGCTGTAATGCTTATGAACTGCAGCTCATCATCATTTAAAGTTACCTGACAGTTTCCTGATGAAGCGCAATTACAGAAATAGCAAGCTTGAAAATTGAGGGTCTAGAATTATTTAGGGAAAAGAACCAAAGAAAGTTTTGGGGGAACCTGTAAGAGCAAAGGAAACTGTCTTTTCCTAGAGAGAGGCACATTTTCCTGCTACTTTCCTAAAATACTGGTCATTTGTAAACAACTTCCTTCCATTCTCACCATTCAAGTATCTTGAGAGAGTGAAACACATTTGTGACTCTTCCTTCCTTCCTTCCTTCCTTCCTTCCTTCCTTCCTTCCTTCCTTCCTTCCTTCATTGGGGGGGGGGGCTGGTAATGAACACATAATATTCATGAATATAGTAGAAGTGAGGAAACTGATAAAAACGACCCACTGAGATCTTCTGTTTGAGTAAACTGCAGCCCCTTGTTCTTATTCTCGATAGTTCCAGATGTTTCCCTAATTTTGCTCCTTACTAAACACAGGTCGCATGGAGCAGGCGTGGACACAGTAGCACATGCAGTGCCAGGTGAATCCTCCTCGGAGGTGGTGACCAACAAGAAAAGTGAGTCCATGAAGCTATGTGGATTATTCTAGTGACAGCTGTGGGAAATAGCAGAAGACCAAGGAAAAGTCATAGCCTCAGTTTTAAGTGGTATACTGCCATTATCTGAGTGATGGACAGTTGTTCTATTTAAAGGGTGTTGTGACTATTCTAGAAGTAGTTAATACACTGTGGTTGTCAACTACGATGGAAAGATGACAATGTTGTTGGCTGTGTGGATAAAGAACAATGTCCTGGAGCTGCTGGAGGCCTAAGTAGCATCAGGCTCAGTGACTGGTAGCATAAGTATGAAGAAGGTCAAGAAATGCATTTTTTTTTTAATTATAAATCTCACTTTTATATGAAACCTGTCTGAGGGGCGATGAACCCAGAGATGTTAAAGTAAGTGTCTCCTTTGTTCTTTTTGTGTGATGAACTCAAACTTATATTTAAAGTTAACACTTCAGTATCCAAAAGTTGAAAATCCCCCAAATGAGTGTAGCACTTGGGCTTTATGCCATGGTTGCTAAGCTGATTGTCAGCGGGAAAACAGAATAAACTAAAAGAGAAAAAAACCAAAAAGAACAGCTTTGGGATGTCTAAAATCTTTTCTATTCTGAAGTTCTGTGTTTGTATATAAAAATAATAAAAATAATTTGATAAACATTGACTGGTTAAAAATTTTTATAGACGATAAAGTATCATCCCTAAACATGAAGCTCAATTACTAGAACTTTCTTTTGAAACACAGGAAAATGTCACTACTCTAATTTCATACAATTATGGTTGTAGAGCACTTCTTTCAAAGCTGTAGGCTTTATTTAGGGTCTGGGAGATGCCATATAGCTGTTTTAAAAAACCTTACAGTGTAAGAATAACAACACCAACTGTATGTATTTGCATCCATACTCCATTTAAGAAGTAAAGTGCACAGGTGCCTGTCAGGCCAAAGAATTCTGGGCTCTGAAGGAACAGGCAGAGAAGCACTTCGGGCTTTTCATGGTTTAATAGCATTTAATAAACTTAAGAATCTTTGCCTACTGAGATAATGTATTAAAATATACTCACTGACAAACAGGGTCTTCAGTTTTTAATGTATTCATCTTATACACACATTTACTTTGTTGTAATAAAGATAATCTCCGAGTTCCTTTGGGCTAGAGATACAGAAAGCTTTGTTGATGATCAGGAAGCCTTTCGGGCTGGCTCAGGTCTAAGAGTTTACTTTACAGATGGGGTAAGTATAGCCTAAAGCAGATCTTATCATCACGCAGTGTCAGGCAAACCTGTGCTGCAAACAAAGAGTTGCAGAACTAGCCTTCTGAGGGAGAACAGACACCACACAGCAGTGACAAACACAACTAAGACCAAGCCTCTCGTGACTGTGAACAAGTGACTGTGTATACAACAGTATCAGTTTAGAGCAAGGGGATGTTGTGGTCTGTGCAAAAGCACTGGTCATTTCTCTTTGTCCTTTCTTGGTTTGGCTTCCCTGTAAAGAGTGAGTCTAGACCAGGAGGCAATATTAAAAACAAAAGGTTAGAGATCATCATGGGACATTAATTACGCAAAGAAGGCAAACTGAATTTAATCAGAAGCGGCAGACTCAGGGCAGGAAGAATTTTCTCTTTTTGACAGAAGCAGTTAGGAAAACATTTATGGTAATACTGCAGCATCTGCTGATTACAGGCAAAGCTGCAGGACACCAGTGTTAAATCACTGAGCCATCCTGACAGCTCCTGGGTGCTCCAGTCACATCGACAGCAATTTACAGTGAAACTCATCCAAGTCTGAAAACCAGCCAACATGCTTAAACCAGAAAGAAGTAACTCAGATCAGACTTCAAAGGAATTAGAGCTGATAGAACTCTGATATAAGTATTTGTGCTAAATACACGTACGTATCACATGCATGCACACATGCACATGCACGCACGCACACAGATATTAACACTCACTTGAGATCTATCAGTTAGCTCAGTGATCAGCAAAGTTTACTGGAAGGATATTATGAAGTCAAACATACAGGAAATACAATATTAACTATTTTGGCAAGAAGTCAGGATAAAAGCTGATCTCTCCTCTTGGCACTTTGAAATTATGACCTGAGAGGACTTGGTGCATAGAGTGATCAGAATAATTAAAAAAAGGAAAAGCCCTCTCACTTACTGGCTAAGCGAATATGGATAAAATGAAAAGTTTGGAGAAAGAATGAACAACAAAGTAACAGATTCTTTAATGAACTGCCTATAGCCATGACAACCACATGCCATTATTTTATGGTAATTAAGATTACAGATATTAAAATAAACTTACACATGTGGGTGTTGCTTAGAAGTTTTTGATGACCAAAAGAATACTAGGACTTAAATTTCCATATTTGACACCAGAATCCAGAGAATAAAAGAGTGTACTGAAGCCTTCTGAGACTAACATTTACAAAAGTAAATGTCTCATATTTTATCAAAAATAAACACCAAAGATTTTCTTCCTCCAGTTGCTTTGGGAGTCCAACTAAATATTATTCATAATATGAGAGATTAAAAGGAGGAGGAAACAAAAACTTCAAATGAGTGTTTTGAGGGAAGCCACTGAAACTCTGGTCACAAGGGACAGAGCTATTGTAGTCTTTTTCTCAGCCAGATAAACAGTTTCAAAATATGTTTGCTACAGTTAATCACTAGTACAATATTCATCTGCAATTTAAAAATATAAAATACTTTATTCAAATTCTTTCCCAAACACTTTAGAAATGCCTCTGCATTTTTGTTTGGATATATCCCATGGACGGTAATCCTGCACCCGGGTAATTAAGACCACTGATAAAAAGAAAACAGTAACTGAAAAAAATAGATCAATTGAAAAATTCAACCTAAAACAGTAAGTTCATACATAATTGAGTAATAAATCAATATGAGTTTATTGAGCACCTATATATATTAGTCACAGAGCTAGGAACCATTAAACATTTAGGATGCTTTGGGATGCTATGGTTGGTTTGAAAGGAACCAGAGACATGAGGAGAACTTAGGCTGGGTTTGTTTTAGTTTTACTGACTTGTCAAATGTGCACATAAGACAGAGAATAGAATTTCAGAGGAGTGAGTTCCACGTAGGTGTCAGGCAGACATCATTGTGGCAAGCTTTTATTTGATTTCTGAAGTAGCAGTGGAACCTACTCAAGTCAAGGATAGCTTGCAGGGAATTCTACCTGAGGGGAAATCTACTAAAAAGTCTAGAAAGGTCTCATTTTAATAGACAACTATGATTCAGGCTAAGCAGTACTTCATGCAAATGAGTATATGTGGACAAGGGAAAAATCATGGACTGTAAGTTGGTGGCTGAGTTTTAACATTTTTGTAGGTATCGAATTGTGTTGGAAACATCCCCCACAAGCACTCCTTTGTGCAGAGCAGTGAGCTAGATGAGGAGGGCTGCTTGTCTTTTACAGCCTCATAAGGAAAGCAATGACTGAGGAAGAAACCAAGGCTAGTCTCTTGCTATAGAAGTCAAGGATTGCAAGAACCTTAGCAGTTCCTTTCTTTTGTTCTAGGAAAGTCTTCAGAAAGGCATCTGGGGAAGCTTAAAGAGGGCAGAGAATAAAGAGGGCTTTGACAGACAGAAGAGATCCTCAGGGAGAAGGCTTTGGGCCCCAAGTATTTTGCTGGAGAACAATGGACTCCCTGAGATCTACTACTCCCTGTCCCCTCCCTCACCCAGGAGGGGCAGGATGGAAGGAATGTGAAGAGAAAAACAGGAAGTGCAGGAGTCGTGGTAACACATGAACAAAGTAAAATGGAGAGCAATAAAAATAAAGAAAAAACAACAGAATAGTCATCGGCCAACAGATGGCTCCTAATAGGAAATAAAATCTGATTAGACAGTTTGCTGGAGCATATATTTGCTGCATCAGAATCAGATGAAAATTCTAAGGCAAGGCATGAAGAAAAACTTCCTTTGTCATGGGAGAAAGCAGCATTCCGGGATTTCTGTTACTTCGGTTTGGATGCAGATATATATGATGGGGGTGAGCTGTTATTCAGAGTTTAAAGGCAGACACTGGGGAACAAGTCCGTTTTAAGCACATCCAACAGCCTGGGATGAAAACAAACACTGTCAAAACAGGAATGGTGTACACAGGAGGTGTTTGATGCATCTCATTTTAGAACTGTGACCATCATAACCCCTCTAGCACAGTTTTGATATCCCAAGAATTTCCTTTCTCCTGAAATAATGGTAAATATAGAATTCAGAGGAAAAGAACAAAATGCTATTAGCTTAACAAATACCATTTGATTCAGGAGGAAAGCAATGCAGAAAGACCAATTTCCACAGGCTAGACTGGCCTGTGGACACTCAGCTTGCAGACCTGGCGCTAGCCAAATGAGGTTCAAATCTCTATTCAGAACTTTTAAATTTTACCTCCGAAGAGCTCTTAATCCAGTGTATTGGAATTGACCACTCCTCTGTGTCATGCTGCACTCCTTGTTCATGAAGAACATTGGAGGTTTCACTGTGTTTTAACATACGCCACCTAGTGCTACTTCTCTGGAGAGACACAAGTATAGCTGTTGCACCTTCCTCCACCTCCACAGCAAGCAAGTTCTAAAGCAGCCATTTAGAAAATGATGCAGGCCCAAGGAGGATATTATCTTCCCAAGGATTAACTGTGCAAGCAACAAATTCTGGTCGATTCCCAAGGATTCACTACGGAAGGTGGAGAGGTAGAGGGACAGAGAAGCAACATTAAAGAAATTATGTACAACTGAGTGGAAGAGCTTGTGCGACATTCAGCGACATGGCTACTCTTTTTTTTTTTTAATTTTTATTTTTTGATACTTTATTTACATTTCCAATGTTTCCCCCTTTCCATGTCTCCTCTTTGGAAACCCCCATCCCCTCCCCCTCCCCCACCTCTATGAGGGTATTCCACCTCCCACTCACCCACCCACTCCCATAGTACCACCTTCACATTCCCCTTTACTGGGACCTCTCCTCCCCCTGATGGCCAACAAGGCCCTCCTCTGCCACATATGTGGTCCGAGCCATGGGTCCCTCCATGTGTATTCTTTGGTTGGTGGTCTAGCCTCCAGCAGGACCGGGGGAGAGGGGGTCAGGCAGTTGACACTGTTGCTCCCTCCATGGGGCTGCAGATTCCCTCAGCTCCTTCAGTCCCTTATCCAACTCCTCCATCTGGGACCTCACTCTTAGTCCAGCAGTTACTGTAAAGTGAAACTTGGGTATTCCGAACTTTTGGGCTAATATGTACCATATTTTCTGTATCCATTCCTCTGCTGAGGGACATCTGGGTTGTTTCCAGCGTCTGGCTATTATAAATATGGCTGCTATAAACATAGTGGAGCATGTGTCCTTATTACATGTTGGAGCATCTTCTGGGTATATGCCCAGGAGTGGAATAGCTGGGTCCTCAGGTAGTATTATGTCCATTTTTCTGAGGGTCCTCAAAACTGATTAGATGCTGAAAAAGCATTTGACAAAATTCAGCATCCCTTCATGATAAAAGTCTTGGAAAGATCAGGAATTCAAGGCCCATACCTAAACATAGTAAAAGCAATATACAGCAAACCAGTGGCAAAATCAAACTAAATGGAGAAAAACTTGAAGCAATCCCACTAAAATCAGGTCCTAGACAAGGCTGCCCTCTCTCTCCCTATCTATTCTATATAGTAATTGAAGTTCTAGGTAGAGCAATTAGACAACAAAAGGATTTCAATGGGATACAAATTGGAAAGGAAGAAATCAAAATATCACTATTTGCAGATGATATGATCATATATTTAA
>CM052708.1:34173025-34251872 GCA_028551405.1 Uromys caudimaculatus | reverse complement strand
CAGGCTGAGAAAGAAATTAGGGAAATGACACCCTTCACAATTGTCACAAACAATATAAAGTATCTTGGTGTGACTCTAACCAAACAAGTGAAAGATCTGTATGACAAGAACATCAAGTCTCTGAAGAAAGAAATCGAAGAAGACCTCAGAAGATGGAAAGATCTCTCATGCTCATGGATTGGTAGGATTAATATAGTAAAAATGGCCATCCTGCCAAAAGCAATCTACAAATTCAATGCAATCCCCATCAAAATTCCAACTCAATTCTTCATAGACTTAGAAATAGCAATTCTCAAATTCATTTGGAATAACAAAAAACCCAGGATAGCAAAAACTATTCTTAACATAAAAGAACTTCTGGGGGAATCAGCATCCCTGACCTCAAGCTGTACTATAGAGCAGTAGTGATAAAAACTGCATGGTATTGGCACAGTGACAGGCAAGTAGATCAATGGAATAGAACTGAAGACTCAGAAATGAACCTACACACCTACAGTCACTTGATTTTCGACAAAGGAGCTAAAACCATCCAGTGGAAAAAAGAAAGCATTCTCAACAAATAGTGCTGGTTCAACTGGCGGTCTACATGTAGAAGAATGCAAATTGATCCATTCCTATCTCCCTGTACAAAGCTCAAGTCCAAGTGGATAAAGGACCTTCACATGAAACCAGATACACTGAATCTAATAGAAGAGAAAGTGGGAAAAATTTCGAACACATGGGTACAGAGGAAAAGTTCCTAAATAGAACACCAATGGCTTATGCTCTAAGATCAAGAATCGACAAATGGGACCTCATGAAATTGCAAAGCTTCTGTAAGGCAAAGGGCACTGTCAATAGGACAAAATGGTAACCAACAGATTAGGAAAAGATCTTTGCTAATTCTATGTTCCATAGAGGGCTAATATCCAATATATACAAAGAACTCAAGTAGTTAGACTCCAGAGAACCAAATAACCCTTTCAAAAAATGGGGAACAGAGCTAAACAGAGAATTCTCAACTGAGGAAATTCATAGGGCTGAGAAGCACCTAAAGAAATGTTCAGCATCCCTAGTCATCAGGGAAATGCAAATCAAAACAACTGTGAGATTCCACCTCACACCAGTCAGAATGGCCAAGATCAAAAACTCAGGTGACATGGCTACTCTTATCCCTAGGCATGGTACATTGCTGGTTGCCTGGTGTAATCTGCCCCGATTGTACCTTCTACACAATAGAAGAATTGTATTTACTTAATATAATAAAAAACACTGCACACGGGCAACAGTGCTGTATGTGGCTATTTTTCATTACAACTGCATAGGGTTTCAGCTACATTATGGGTTAAATAGACTCTTGGGGGTTAGCCTGGGAACCTAACCACCATTTATAACATTTATAACATTGTTTCCACGGGAAATTGCTTGGGGAGAGTTCCAAAACAACTGATTTAAAAATTAACTTTGGGAATACAAGCAGTTTCAAAGTCGAGGCCAGCCTGTCAGACCTTGCATGTAATTTTCAAGTGTTTAATTCATACACTGAAAGCAACAACAATAGAAAGCCTATCTTGCACAGGCCAGACACTTTGGTTGTGATAGGGAACATAAATATGAGTGAGCTCTTAAACCTTGAGGCACTCAGGTCTAGAGAAGAGAAGTGTATTATTAAAGCAAATAAATTATAAGCCAGTACTAAAGCAGACATTTAGAAAACGAGGCAGGAGCAAAGAAGACATTGGACTAATCTTCCCAAGGATTAACTACGCAAGCAACAACTTCCAGCTGATTCCCAAAGATTCACTATAGAAGCAACAGTATCTAGTCTTGAACATAGTAGGCTTGACCACACAGGGAGAGACAGAGGAATCTGAGGTGCAGACTGACGTGGGTGCAATGCTTTCTGGAAAATGAAGGCAGATTTTTATATCACTGAAAAAAAAAAAAAAAAGTGAGCTAGGCTTAGTTGTATATGCCAGTAATCTCACTACTTACAGAGAGAGTGTGGCAGGGGGACAACCATATGTTCAAGGAAAGGTTGGGACCAAGAATGGATAGAAGGTGAGCTTGCTAAACATGATGAAATACTATCTAAAAAAACAGAAACAAAGTAATTTCTGGGGAAAAGATGATAATAAGAAGAACCTACTGTATAAGGAGCTGTCCCACGAGGAACCTCTTCTATTATCCTAAGTACTTGTTGGAGTTTCTAAAGAAGGTAGCTAGAATAAGATCCTTCCGCTCTCACCCCAAGTACAGGCTCTTCCATGGACCCTTTGCCCGAGCTCCAGACTGAGGAAGTGATACAGGCCTTGCTTACTATGAAACTCAGAATGTCTGCTTGGTCATTTCAGCCATTTTGTTTTCCTGCGGGGTTGCCAGGCATACTCTGCCTCTATTGTGCTCTCTACACAACAGAAGAACTGTATCTACTTAACGTAATACGAAAACGCTGCACACGAGTAACAGTGCTGTTTGTGGCTCTTCTTCATTTCAAATGCATAGTGCTTCAACTGCATTATGGGTTAAATTGTCAATTTTCAGCAGTCTTTGTCTGAACCATGATACCATGTCAAGGAATATAAAAGCTTGTCTAATCTATTGTGTTAGGAAATATAGTAAAAATGAAAGTAAAAATTGAAAGATTTCAGCCATTCCCATATGATTACTTTTGTAAATCTAGCATGCTTCATATTAGCAAAACTCACTGTAAGAAACAGTCGTAGAAACATGACTCAGGGATATTCAGAATGAAAGTTCACCTGACATTTTATGTATGCTGGCAAATGTTCATTAAATCGTGTAGAAGTAACAAAACCCAGGCAAGGAAAAGAAATGGCAATGCTAGAGAAAGGAAGAGAGCAAAATAAAGTGGAAAATATTTCAGTTCCAGAACATTTAAATTTGGAAAGAGGCCTTTTGTATCTGAGTACGCATCCATTCATCTCAGATGACTATGGAGACCATTTAGGATTATACAGACTGTATTTCCTCCATGTGTGTGTAATAAAAGCAAAAGGGTGGATTACTAATCCCTTGTAGACATATAAATAACCCTGACCGTTCAGCATTAAGTTTTTGCAGTGTCTGCGTTAAATCTAAATATTCCTTTTCTAACAAATCAAAAAGGATTTTGAAAAGTCTAAAATGTAGAATGCAGAATAGGTTAGATAAATTTGACATTATAGCATCCTATGTTTTAGAATTATCATAATTAAGAGAACATGAAATTTATTTTCTCTCAATATTATTGGGTAACGATTCCTGAGAGCTTTGACAAATTGCTTGCATATCTTTCTTTTTTCTTTCTCTTATTAAAGAAAAGAGTCCTTTAGTTTTTGGATATTCTTTTACAAACCTAAGGGATTTCAGAAATTAGGTTGAAAGAGAAGGAGGAGGAGAAGGAGAGGGAGGGAGAGGGGGGAAAAGGAGGAGAAGGAAAAGGAAGAGGAGAAGAGCAAGAAGAGGAGGAGGAGGAGGAGGAGGAGGAGGAGGAGAAAATAATGCAGGACCAAACAATCAATCGAAGCTGTCAATGGTTAATGACATGGTGACTGTTTCTTCTTGCATGCACCTTTAGCCCTTCCCTCTCCCTCCTTGTCCATCCCCATATTCTTGTGTGTGTTTGGATTTGCTAGCAAAGTTTGTAACTATAATCTGTTCACTGAAGCTCAAGAGACCCTGCAGACCAAGCTCGTTTGTGTCTTCCATTTGAACTTAAACAATAGTCATAGGGTTTTAGAGGGCCTTTCATATACAAAGGAAACCCAGGCTCACAGGAGCTGACAGAGAGCCCCAGAATGATGTGATGAAATAATGAGTGCTTCCTCCACATGGAAGCCGGCCTTCGACTCCTACCACTGCCTGCCTTCTCAGGCCCCGACATTCCCACCGGTGTACTTTCTCTATCACCCCCATCGCCTCTCCTTGATCTCAGGTTTCAGGCTGTGCACTGCTTGTTGGGAGCTATTTTAACTCTAATTTACCTGTCAACAGTGTGAAATACTGATTACAATAAAGTCTTTCCTCTGACTTCAACTGTGAAAACCACAGAACTTACGTTCTATTGGGAGAAGCAGGCATTACATAAATAATCCAATACGTAATTATTACTTGTAAATTCAGTGAAGGAAAAGTGAAGGATGCAATTATAACATGTAAGAGGGAAGGTTTTAGTAAATTATTACTAGGAAAGTTTCAGAGAAAATTGTATTTGAAACCTGAATTAGGGGTTCCCTGGGGTTGGTGAATGAGCAGGTCGTTGGACATAAGAACTGAAATTTCACTCAAAGAACCATGGATGGGATGTCAGAAAAATGGCAGCTGGACAGTCCCCCAGATGTGCTTCTCTAGGGTTGGTGGGTGATACTGAGAACATAACATAGCTTTATAAGGCTTGTGAGTGAGTCTTCTGAGGAACGGAAAGACAAGTGAATGCAAAGGCTATCTGGAGAGTCTCCACACAAAATCCAAGAGTTACCTGAAACACCGTTTCTGTAACATTTGCACCCATTTGATCTTGATGTCTTTAAGACAGCAAACAAACATGATAGAAATGTTCTTTAAAAAAACATGATAACAGAGGGGGGTGACCACAAAATTGTAGCAGATTTTGGTTTATAACTTGTAGAATCAAATCTGAACCTTAAGTTAGAGTTTTTAACTGAGAAGTAAATGATTATTTTTGAGTCATATTTTTAAAAAAGTAAAATTTGCATGAAATAGTTCTTTAAATAAATGAGACAGTAATCTGTCTGGTACATAGAACATTAAAGCAACCAGAAAGAGAAATTCCTTATGAATACCCTGAAATGTGACTTATAAGTGTTTTAATTCATGTAAACTAAAGTCACCAAACAGTCCAACTTTATTTGCCCACATTATGGAAATGGGACACAAGTGAGAGATATTACACATTATTTTAGGCTTTAAAACAGTCTTAAGAAGTCAACAACGCTAAGAGGGTAGCTCTATGGCTGGCTGGAATCCAGGTTAAATACTTTAGGGGACTACTAAAAACTTAAGAGTTGAAAATGACTCTTCCTTCCAGTCTCTGAGATTGTTGGCTGAAAATGTAAACTCTTGCCAGGATAGGGCTTATTAAAGAGCTAGGGAATGAGGTTTACTTGGTTTTAGTATAGTTTTTATTAAGGTATAATATAAATTTTCATTTGTAGTACATGTCTTGGTAGAAAAATGTTAAGATTTATGAAGTTAGATAATAGCTTATTCAGACAGTATAGCTGTGTAGTTTCCAAAGTCCAATTTGTTTAAGTTCTTTAACAATCTGAGAAAAGTAGCAGAAAGCATTGTAAACTAGCTAATTTTTATTGCTTCTAAAATCCTCGATGGCTAAAATAAATAAGGCTCCAGGGATGTCTACATTTCTGCTTAATAAAGTAAATTAACCGTAGCTTTGTAGTGAACATGTGACTTCAGTAAATGCTTGCTTTGTTCTTTGTTCTTGGGAAAACATTACTGAAAACAAAAACAAAGTTTAAAAAAGTGTTACAGTTCTGGAACGGAATAAAGTTGTTTAGTCATCAGAAACATCTGGTACAGAATGTGGATTTCTTAATTATTGAAAGGACCTAAGTATAAATATTCACAGGTTCAAAACAGTGCTGCCAAATAGGTTATCAAGCAAAAAATACGCAACCACCTGGAGAACAAAATCCATCTGTCTGACTGAATTTAGTTGAAAATAATTTTTTAGACTTGTTAGTAAAGCCCTTATGCAAAATTTATTTGATTGAATAATTTACTAAGAATATTTCCATAAGCATCATAAAGTGCTACAGTCGATAAAAATGAATACACTAATCATCTCTAACTTTGAACCTCAGCCATGGCTTCCAGTGAATATATTCTGTGGGTTACTAGTCAGCTACATTGTACTTGAAAAAATAGATTCCTGCAGATATAATGAGGTCACTTCAGCTACCTACTTTTAGGAACAAAGGAATGAGTCTGTTCTGATGTATTTAGGCAAAGGCACACATACAGGACTTTGCCCCCAAGCTGGATACTACACTGTCCTTGGCATCATTTCCAACACTGGAACTCCAGTGATGGACAGAGTTGGGCTGGGAAAGCCGGTGGAATAATGCTAGATTTCTGTCATCTCCAAGAGCATGTGTGCTGTGGAACGGCTCTACTCCAGGGGCAGGTTCGGGTGAACCTTTCCTCAAAGGTTTAAAAGCATTGTGGAAGATGGCAGACAGCAATCAAACATGGACTGCTAGAACTCTGAAGGAGTAAAGCAGTGGTTACTAGAAAGTGGGTCAGCCGACCTGCGAGGAGGGGAACAGGATAAACACCAGTTTCAGTAGGAAATAAAGAAAAGAAGGAAAACAGGGAAACTGAACAGGAGAGGGTGTCCAGTCTGTTCTAGAAGGATCACAGTGCTCTCCTAGTGTGAGTGGAACCGCAGAAAGCGGTAATCACAGGGGAAGGCAGACAGAGTCTTGGATAATTTGTACTCCATGCTGACATAGAATAGCAAATAATATTAAGGTGGGGGGGGGGGATACACCAGAAGAAGGGGCAGTGCTGAAAAAATGCTTTCTTCTCTACACTTGACTAGAGAAGGCACTTTCAAAACAATGTGGCTCCACAGAAAGCGGTATCTAGAATAACAGCAGGAAATAGCTCTAGCTTAAAACAAGCAAGCAAGCAAGCAAATGAAAAACCCCAAACCAAAACAACCCCTCCCCAAACCCAACAACAAAAATAAAATCAGGAGCCAAATCCCACGTCTGAAACATGCAGTGCGTTGTGAGGAGGATATAATTAGTCTGTGCTATAAACTAGTGTGGACCACAGAGTCAGGCTAGCATCTGCACACATGACAGTGACCGCACAGCTAGACACTCAGCACTATGCTAGTGCTAGAGACTGCACAGAGGCAGACCAGAGTCTGTACACATATTAGGAAGCACAGAGAGGCTAGCCCAGACAGGGAGCCCACATACAGAATATGAAACCCCATCTAGCGTCTCTTCATTTTTATAGTATGTACATTTAATATCTAATTCCCTTCTGAATAGATTGGCTCGCAATTAGTTGGTGGAGACCCCCTGTGCCTCAGCCTCCAGACTGCTGGGACAGCCTAGGCCAGCTAACTGCATTTCCTTACTTCTTACACTTCACTTCACCAAGAGCTGCCTTATCCCTCCCCTCCACTTTTATGTCTCTCTATTTGCTTTTCCACGTTCATTTTCGTTTTTTCTTTTTTATATTATTTTTATTGTTCTACGGTCCAGTCGTTATCCCTCCCGGTCTGCTCTCCCAGTTCCGCATCCCATTCCCATGTTCAATTCTTCTGTTGCTCGAATATAACTGCCAGTCTTCCTGTTTGCTTCCTTTCCAAGCATACACCCCTTTTTAAATGTCTTACTGTGCACTGCAGCATCCTCTTTCTATTACTCCAAGAGTGAAGTTGAGGAGGTAAGTGCGTCTAGCTGCATTTCTTTGCACTTACTGCTGTATACTCGGAGAAGAGCTGTGAGGCTGAGGGTTAGCTAAGATGCACCTGCGGTGCACAGGAGAGAGATGCCATTAGATCTACCACACCATTGCAAATATGTCCACTGAAAGAATGCAGGTGACTAAAACCTACAGCCAAGGACTGCATACCAATAAAACAAAACGAAAAAGGCAAGAGAACATGATCAAAAATTTCTAATTCCACATCAACAGAATGAGAGCCAAATGATGTTCTATGGAATTAAAAAATGAATGACTAGAATACAGATCAATGAAAGTAAGGAAAAGAAAAATAAACTTGTGAATGATACAAAAAGAACAAGACCAAATAGTTCAATAAAATATGTAAGTCAATACAGGCTAAGGAGAAAAATTCAACACAGAAATACTGGAAAAAAATAAAAAAGAAACTTTGGAAATGAAAGGCTCAATAAATCAAATAAAAAACTCAGCAGAAACAATCTTGGATAGAATGGATCAAATGGCAGACAGATTATCAGTGCTGACGACAAGGAGGACGAACGAGAACAGCTAGACAATGACAAAACGAGTACCAGACAGAGTCCATGACACCTGTGGAACATCATTAAAATGCCAAGTCTGTGAACTGAATGCATGGAGAAGGGAGATGTTCACACTGAAGCACAGAAAATACAGTCAGCAAACCCACGGAAGATAGTTTTCTAAATCTACAGGAGATGGTCCAGTTCAGCCGTAGAAACTACTTCCAAATTACAAGGCCAGTACAGCTGCAAACAAACTAACAAAAACAAACAAACAAACAAACAGTTCAGGAAATGAAATTCTCTAAAGCTAAATTTGGTGATACAAAACCGAAATTGTCCAAATTCCAACTCAAATGTGAGTTAGAGGTCTGCCTGGTATACATAATAAATTTCTGGCTAGTTGGGACTACACAATGAGACTTAGGTATCACAACCACAAAAACAACAACAAATAAATAAATAAATAAATAAATAAATAGAAAAGAATAGGAGGAGAAGGCAGAGAAGAGGAGATAAGTATATACAAAAAGAAAAAATCGAATTAGGAGAGATTGAGAATGTCAAATAGACACGATTAGAAGAGAAATTCTCTAGATAACATTACAGTTATTAAACTAGGCACAAAGAGGGAATATTGAAAGTTGCAAGAGAGAAGAATCACATTACATATAGAGAGGCAAATCCACATAACATTATAGTTTTAAACAGGGACTCTAAAAGCTAAGATGGCATGAAAGAATGTATTTCAAGTTCTCAGAGATAATAAATGCTGACCAGATTACAATATTCATCAAAGCCATCCTTCATAATTGCAGGAGAAAGAAAAGCTTTCCAAGATGAACACAAGATAAAAGAAGACATGGCCACTATGCCAGCATGAAAGATACTTGAAGGGCAACTGAAGATACGTGAAGGAAACATATACACTGGTGAGAGAGCTAAACACGCCCGTGAGGCCACAGGGAAGAACCTAGCACACTACAAAGTAGCCAAGCCAACAAGGAATGGAAAAGTACAAAATATCACAGACCAATAAAGTGACAGGGATTCATGTATATATTTTTAAGTAATAACTATGAATCTCAACTCTCTCCATCCTCTAGTCAAAAGGCAAAGATTAGCAGATTGACTTAATAACCAACACCAGTCTATTTGCACGGCACTTAAGCATGCCTTACCAGCAATGACAGATACAACCTTAGGATGAAAGGTCAGAACAGATACTCCAAGCACATGGAACATATATTCACTGAACACTGGCATATCTGACATCAAAAGAGATCAAAGCCAAAAGCAAACCCAAAAAATCCCATTACTGTGTGTAAAGATTCGGACAAACCTCAACACTATAGTAGTAGATGATTTGAGTATCCTGCCCGTGAGGATGGACAGGTCACACCGACACCCTCCAAAAATCAGTGGGAAATACCATTATAGAACAAATGAACTTAATATCTACAGATTATTCTATGGAAACCCTGTACAATGTACATTCTCAGCAGTCTATGGAACTTTTAAATTTAATATTATTTATTTACATACATCAAAATATACCTCATTCTAAAAGTGGTATGAAGTAAACCATGGACAAATAAGATTAAAATAATACATGCATAATTAATTAATTAATATCCTAAAATGCTGCATCCCTCCTGGTCACTCCTAAAAGAGTTCCGCCCTCCATTCTCCCTCCCCTTTGACTCTGAGAGGGTAGCACCCACTCTGGTATCCCCCCCATCCTGGTGCATCAAGTCTTTGCAGGATTAGGCTCATTCTCTCCCACTGAGGCCAGACATGGCAGTTCTCCGCTACATATGTGCAGGGGGCCTTGGACCAGCCCATGTGTATGCTCTTAACTTTTCTAAAATAGACAGATATTAGGACACAGAGCAAGTCTTAATGAGTAAAGGACAACTGAAATGTTTGTATAACTACTGACCACAATGGAATAAATTAAGAAATAATAGGAAGAGAAACCAAAGAACCCACAGAAATACTTGGGAATTTAAAACCTTACCACTGGATGATGAATAAGTTACCAAAACAAAACAAAATAAAAACAACACTCCCCCCAAAGAAAAACCAAACCCCCCAAAAAACCTTCTCGAAACTGAATAAAAATGAAAATATAACCTACCAGAACCTATGGAATATACCTCAAGCTAGTCAAGTTTAGAGTCAAGGAAGTAATAGAGGTAAAAATGCCTACATTAAAAAAAATAGCAAAATAAACCAACAAGATAAGGAGGGGCAAGATAGCACATCATGTAAAAACCACATGCTACTAAGGTAACCTGAATCTGATTCCTGGAATACATAGGATAGAAGGAAAAAACTGACTCCTTTACCTCCTATAAGTTGTCTTGATTTCCAAAATGTGAGATGGCATATGTACATTCAATTAAGTTAATGTAAGAATAAATCATATGAATCTCAAGTAAATAGTTTATGGATGCAGTTTTGTCTTAGTTACTACAATGATGAAATACTATGACCAAAAGCAAACTGGGAGGAAAGGGCTTATACTACTTATTGTCCAGATCACTGTTCATCATTGAAGGGCGTTAGAACAGGAATTCAAACAGCATAGGAAACTAGAGACAGGAGCTGATGCAGAGGCTGTGGAGGAGTGCTGCTTACTAGCTTGCTTCTCATGGCTTGCTCAGTCTGCTTTCTTATAAAACCCAGAAGTACCAGTCCAGGATTTTAACCACCTACAATGGGCAGGGTTCTCTCCCATCAACCATTAGTTTAAAAAAGTGCTCCAGAGGCTTGCAGCCTGATCTTATAGAGGCATTTTCTCAACTGGGGATCCTTTCTCTTGGATGACTCTAGTCTATGTTAAGTTGACAGTATATCAGCCAGCACATACTTCAATATCATAAACACACGAACAAAATTAGTACACAGAAAAAAATGAAGATCGGGGCAAGAATTAATGAAATGAAAATGAAAAGAACACTAAGTGAATCAATGAAATTTGTAATAGGCATCAAAGGAATTCAGAGGGTCACTAAAGCATACTTTGAAAACCACATTTGGATAAATTAGAAAAAAAAAGCCCTATAAGAAATGGACAAATTTTTAGACATTTAAGATCTTTTAGAACTAAACCAATAAGACATAGGCAACTTAGGTGTAAAACAATATGAATGAAGCAGTAAAACAAATATTCTTCATAAAAAAGCTCAGCCTTTGAGAGAATACTGCTGAATTTTACAAGACTGTTAAAAGATAAAACCTCTTAGGCCCAGATCCGGGGCTTTGAGTTGAACCATCCCAATATCTACCCCTTTGAAGAACTGCTGGAGTGCATGAGGGGGCCAATCCTACAGGTCCAAATCTACAGGACCTCCAAGACACAGGCCAACAACATGACGTTCAAGAGAGGTTCCAGTACTGATAGGGCAGCAGAGGCTGGAGTCCTTGAACTGGACCCATGACTCATTGTAATGAACAGTTGCAAGAAATGCGTGAAAAAGGGACACACTGTGACACAGTACAGCTCCCACAGGATTTTTGTGGGGGAGGTTCTCAGGGTGGAAAGGGGGTACAAGGGGACAGGAAGGTGAGTGGGATTGAGGTGCATGATGTGAAATTCAGAAAGAACCAATAAAAAATAAAAAAGCACCCCCAAAACCCCTAAAAGCAACCCTTCTGTAACAGAATGTAAAAGAGCACTACTCTTTTATATTCATTAAAATGCATTTGATCAAATCATAATACATTGTTGTTATAACTGTAGGACACAAGCTAAAGAGCAGGCTGTAGGATGAACATAGCTGTAAAGGTCTCAAGACATTTGCAAGTACAATTATGCAACACATTCAAAAGATCATGTACTGTGACCACGTGGGCTTCATTCAGGGGATGCTGGGCTGGCTCACCACATGCCATTATCACTTCCATACTTAAGGACAGAAATCCCATGCTCATCGATGATACACACACTCATACCCACAGCCCCACAGGAAACCTCTGAGAAAGTTAATCATCCCTTTATGATTGTGGCCCAGGGAAAGAAGGAGAGAAAGAACATACTTAAACATTACAAAGCATATGACAAACATAGAGGACATTGCCACTAAAGTTGAGTTTACAACAAGGGTATCCATTGATGTTCTCCATCTTTACTGAAGTCTTAGTTGGCACATTAAGAGACAAATAGGAAAGAAAGGCAAATCATTCTTACTTGTAGATATGAGTCTGTCTATCAAGTGACTCTATAGCAAAGTCTTAGAATTGATATACTCTTAGCAGAGTAGTAGGATACAAAAGCCACCATATGAAAATCAGTAGCTTTTGTACATATCAGTGGAAGAAGACCTCAGAAGATGAAAACATCTCCCATGCTCATGGGATTAACCTAGTGAAAATGGCTATCCTACCAAAAGCAATCTACAGATTCAATGCAATCCCCATCAAAATTCCAACACAATTTTTTTTTTTTTTTTTTTTTACAAATATTGAAAGAGCAATTCTCAACTTTATATGGAAAAACAAAAAACCCCAATGTGATGGTTTGTATATCCTCGGCCCAGGGAGTGATACTATTAGAAGGTGTGGCCCTGTTGGTGTAGGTGTGTCACTGTGGGTGTGGGTTTTAAGACCCTCATCCTAGCTCCCTGGAAGTCAGTATTCTGCTAGCAGCCTTCAGATGAAGATATAGAACTCTCAGCTCCTCCTGCACTGTGCCTGCCTGGATGCAGCCATGTTTCCGCCTTGATGATAATGGACTGAACCTCTGAACCTGTAAGCCAGCCTCAATTAAATGTTGTTTTTATAAGAGCTGTTTTGGTCATGGTGTCTGTTCACAGCAGTAAAACTCTAAGCAAGATGCCCTGGATAGCCAAAACAATTCTCAACCATAAAAGAATTTCTGTGGGGAATCACCCCTGACCTCAAGCTGTACTACAAAGTAATAGTGATAAAAACTGCATAGTATCTGAACAGAAACAGAGAGGTTGATCAATGGAATAGAATTGAAGACCCAGAAATAAACCCACACACCTAAACTAAGGGAAAAATGCTGCAGGTGTCACAATATCTGATTTCAAGATATACTATAGTGCTGTCATAGTAAAAATAGTATGCTACTGGCAATATACACATGTATAAACACAGAAGACAGTGGGAAAGACAATCCAGAGATAAAGCCACATGACTAGTCACTTGATTTTTGACAGAGAAAAAAGTATATATTGGAGAAAAGAGTTTCTTCAACAAATGGAGCTGGGAAAACTAGACATTCACATATAGTCGGAAGAAATGAAATCCTTCTTTTATTCAGTATAAAAATCAATTCAAATGGATTAAAATCCTTAATGTAGGACATGATATTTGGTAATGGTTAGGAAATAGCAGAGAACCACAGTTTTCTAACTAGTTGTCAAGGGATTTATTCATGAAATTATCTCCCCAGCTCTTCAAATTTTATGTAGATATATAACTCATATATATGACAAAATAGCTATGTGATATAGATTATATATAAGGCATGAAAATAGAACAAGTAGGGGACACAGACAAGTGGGAATGGGTAAAGAGAAAGGAGCAGGGGTGGGTATGTGGGGATGGATTTGGTCAGGGTATGCTACAAATTTATGTCTTTATAAATCCCTGCACAATGTATAATGGGTTTTTGCCAATTAAAAGGCCAGTATTATAAGTAAAGAGGAAGATGTATTAAATGCTACATTGTATGTAAGGCACAAAGCGCAGTACATGCAAACCAACAAACAAACCAACAAACAAACCCACCCAGTAGCATTAGTTTCTCCAGGTGCCTATTCACCTCTCACCTCCACACAAGAAGGCTAGGACTGCAGCTGCAAGGAGCCAGCTGCGGTCAGGTAATGTTCTACTGGTCGGTGACTTACACACCACCAAACTACATTGCCACGTTGAACTCTGAAAGTTATACTCTCTTTCTGAAGGTTATGATATACATAATGAATCAGTACTGCAAGGTTTACAGTGTTAAATGTTTTCTCACAAAGGACACTAAGTAGTAAAATAAAATGACCCTTATCTAAGAAAGAATGACAATTGCAGCTGAGGCTAGCAATTAAAAAGATACGCACTGGTACCCTTTCTTCTAATGTAATAGTATAAAAAAGGTCTTTTCAGAATTTTTTTGTTCTACTACGAAAACCTCTCAATGTAGTTAGCATTAAAAATACCAGAGCCACCACTCAAAACAAATTCAAATATACACTGTCATTTTCCCAACAAAGGACATCTGCAGCTTCCTAATTCTTTAAGGAAGAAACTTGAATAAGAGAAATCCCTCATTCAATAGAGTTTACATGCTAACTGCTCTCAATCACTTTCACTATTTTCCACAGAGATGAGATAGTTGCTACCAAGCTATGCTTTTAGGCAGCTATCAATCAAGATAATCTACTAAAAATCAAAAGGCATGTTATTAAAATTAATAATCACTTTTAAATAGCTCAATGGATTTCATATTATCTAGATTTATTTTTGAACATTAAAGAACAGGTGGTTATTAATGGTTCAATATTAGAATATAAAATTTAGGGCAATCTGAAAACCTGTCAGTTATGATTGCCATGTGAGAACATGTGGAGTTAATTCCTAGAGAAAGCGGCTTGCTTCCGTGTGGTCTAGACCTGTTACCATGAGAGGGCGGGCGACGGCTTGCTGTACGGTGCTATGCATCCATTACGTTGGCTTCATTCGTATTCATGATATGATCTGGGATGTCGATGCAATCACTTTGGATCTCACTGTTATTTCAAACAAATCCATAACTGAGCAAAAGGCAGGATGCTGACAGGAGTTAATGTGGGCACTATACTGTTTACAATTGCCTTCTAATCTACTAAATGGCTGTGAAAATTGATGCACAGTTAGGAGTGTTTTTATACAGTAGTACAGATAAAGTGTTGTGCTAAAGGAATCTCTGTAATGCTAAATTGAAATTTTCACAGTGCTTTCTGTTTTCCCTATTCGTATGTGATTAAGTAGGCTCCCAATTTTATGTAAACCATTAATAAAAATTTTTATTAATCCCAAATACCTCATTTTATTACCTGAAATTAGTTTCCATTTTCAGAAAACCATCAATTTGTAATTTTATATTAATTATTTTAAAATAAAAAATATACATAATATCTGAAATGAATTAAGCAATCGTTCTTTATGGACTTGGGGTAGCTGTTTAAAAACCTCTGTGTCATTTGTTTGACTAAAATTTGATCTCAAAACTACTTCACACAATGATGGTAAGGTGGGTATGAGAAAAGGAAGGATTTGTGCAAGGGGGCCTGGGGCTCATATATGGATATATGTATTAAAATTTAAATCTCAACATCAACCATGGCTACAGGTCATCATAGCTATCAGGATGCTGAGGTATCCTTTGGTTTCCAACCTACCAGGTAATAAACGGAGAATAACAGATCCAAGAATCAGCTCTTCAGTGTCACTGAAAGCCATGCCTGTCTGAGGCTTGCCAAACAATATGGGGCCTAAGGGCTGAAGTTGGGTGTTTCCTACTACACAGTCATGCAAAATGGTTCCCAAGTAAGTAAATAGCAGGTGTTCACTTCAACTCAAAACAACCAGAAATTCATACGATTATTGGCTACTGGCTCTTTGTGCTACTTGTTTTAGATGTTCAAGAAGAGGGTTAGAGATTCTGGACACATGCTTTCATTTAAAAATACTAAGTATGCTTGAAAGGAGGGTGGTTACTTATTTCTACAATTCTGTTCAGAGACAAATGGTTTTTCTGAATCTTTTATTTAAAAATATTTTAAAACTCTAGTAGTCAGTTATATATTGGAAAGAATAAAATATGCAGTCCAACAAAATACATATGCCCAAAAATGCAGAGAATGCTTACTTTATTTTGTTTTAAAACCTTTCAGATCTGTCTTGCTTCTACTACTTATCAATATATTTTATGCCATTTTGATTTTTCTCTCTTCAAGTTATTACACTGACCTTTATCAAGTGCATCGTTAATAAAATTAAATAACTGGTTGTCTGATTAGAGTTATACTCTGAGCCTAATACAGGATTTCAAAGTCTCAAACTGTTTATAGTCTGTGGTGCTCTGTGGTAAACTGTAGTCTTATCAGGGAGGTAAAATGAAGCCATTCTGGAAAAGGAAATGATTCTATTGTCCCAAAAGAGTAAATGAATGAATGAAGGGAGGAAGGAAGGAAGGAATGAAGGAAGGGAAGGGAGGGAGGGAGGGAGGGAGGCAGGCAGGCAGGAAGGAAGGAACAATGAACCTTCCCAGTCAAGCTGTTACATTTGGACACTGGTACTTTTGGAAAATTTCAACTATGAAGATAATGTTAAACATTACAAAAGATAACAACACCATGAAAAAAACTCTTTCATCTAACTTTTAAAATCCTTGGTTGTGCAAATATTATAGAGCCATCAGAGAAGCAGAAAGATAGAAAATGAATGTAACAGTAACTATATATCTAGAAAAGAAATAGCACAGTAATCTATACTTCTGCCACTGAAATATAGGAGATAAGCAATATTCTTGTTATCTTAAATTAGTTTAGCAATTTATTTTCCACTCCTAAAGAAATACTATATGGTAAGAATTATTAAGGCCTAAAATACTTAGGACGATGGTATGCCACAGTGCCGTCTACAGGCTTTTCAGGTGTTCACTGAGGCAGATGGAAAAAAATTATTCTGGTTTTGTCCAGATTTTTCATATTATATGCCGTATCATTTGTGTGTGTGTGTGTGTGAAAGTATGCTGTTTGGAAAGGTGATCCCTAAGGGTCAGTCTTTAATATCTATTCATTCATTTGTAGTTGCTGATCTCTTCTTAAATCAAGCTCAGCTCTAGGAAAACAAACACTGGTAAGGTCCTAGCCTCATGAAGCTCAGATGATGGGGATAAAGCAGGAGGCAGTTCACAGGGCCAACTACTGTAAAGATACAATCTCTTAGAAGGGGGCAGTGCCTTAGGGAAAACCAGCCAGGCAACAGTGCTGAGGGTTTAGGCAGAACTTTTTAAAAGCGTGGCTAAACCCCAGGCTGTCTTCTCAGGTGAAGAGGAAGTGGAGATTTGAGGGACTAGAATGAGTATGCATATATCAGAGAATAAAGTGTTCCAGGCAGACAGGACAAGCACTAAGAGCCATGTAGTCTAAGAATGGTGGCTGAAGAGGAAGCCACTGTGAGAATGGCAGCAATGTGGTCAGGAGGTCACAGACATTTGGCCTTGTAGGTCTCTAATCCCACTGAGGGCTTTAGAGAAGAATCAGCCAAACAGATATATCCTAAATGTGCTCAGAAAAGACATGAGGCAGGGCTTGCTTCAAATTGGCACAGTCTAGGTGAGACGTGCTTCCAGATTTGTTCTATTTAAGGGATCCGGAGAAAGTGTGAGCTGTTGATTCAGCACTGATCAATAAAGACTGTGATACTGTTAGTCTTCCTATGGCATTGCAACCAACCAGAACCCCCAGAGCTTCCAGGGACTAAAACAACCAAAGAGTACACATGGAGGGACCCATGGCTCCAGCCGCACATGTAGCAGGGATGGCCTTGTCGGGCATCAATGGGAGGAGAGGCCCTTGGTCCTGTGAAGGCTCAATGGCCCTGTGTAGGGGAATGCCAGGGCGGGGAGGCAGGAGTGGGAGCACCCTCATAGAAGCAGGGGGAGGGAGAATGGGATAGAGGGTTTGCGGGGAACCCGGAAAAGGGGATAACATTTGAAATGTAAATAAATAAAATATCCAATAAAGTTAAATAAATTAAGAAAAAAGTGACTGTGGATAGATTTCCCCATGTCATATTCATTTCAGAAACGCTTTGAGCAATGTCAGGTCCCTATTAGTCCCTTCTTCTTATGGAAGTGATTTTAATAAGTCACTCTGTTTTATAGCTGGATTTGCTCCAGATCTTCTTTTCAGTCTAGGACCTTAGAACAGTGTCAAACCAGGACCTACTGGGGACACTGGTGGCTTGTGATCTGGAATCATGAGAGCAAGAGTTAAATCACAGCAAAAATGGGCTTCCTGAGAGTTGGCGGGTTAGAGTGAGCAACTGCTTTTCCTCCAGACTTCTTCCTATACCTTGGAGGGTTCTAGAGTAGTGCTGTGCATTCATTTGCTCCTATGATATTCATGATGTTCCAACCACAAAAATCTCTGGTAGCCCTAAGTGGGGCTGCTTCCTGAGGGCTCATCACTTCCTATGGCTTTAACCTTGAGATTTTGACCTCAAGGTCAAAACCTAAAAAACTCAGGTGGGTGTTTTTTATGTGTATTTTTCAAATTCCTCATATTCGAATACACGTTTTCTTTCTTGCAAGAAAAAATATCTCACTTCTTTCCTTTACTTCCACTGTTTTAATTAGTGGTACCATCATCTTCTGATTTATCTCATTTTTATCATGGGGAAGAAATAGTAATTCTAATAATAGCTCATCATCCTACAATATAACACCCAATTATCCTCTTTTCTTTTACCCAGCAATTACTCAGCCAGAAACCTTGGTGATAATGGTAGTCAAATCCTTTTCTGGTGAAATTTACCCTGTTAGAGAGCCCTCAAAGGATGCACACGTTCTTTCATTTGGCCACTATTATATATGTATGTATTTATATGTATAAGTATGTATTTGTATATGTATATACTATATATAATATTACATCCTATGCTTGTAAGTGTGCATTCATGTGTATGTGTATACTTTAGAGAGAAATGAACTGCTATCATGTTAAAATATACATATTTCAGGATTTGTCAAAGCTGATAAAGACTACTTGGTTATCTTTGCTAAAACAACAATAAATGTTGAATAGAAGATTATTTTAGTATTCCAGGAATTTAAGTATCTTAGAAACTCCCATTTCCAAATAATATTTATTAGTACTGTATTTGATATAATTTGTTCAGAAATTTATTTACCTGGTAAAAAAGAAAGTTGGTCAGATCAAGTTTCAAAAGTATTTGTCTTTCAGAATTTGAAATATGATAAATAGAACTTTACTCACAAAATTGACTCTCTGTATATTGTCATATATAGTAATATGTGTGTATGTAAAGTTTAAAGTGTTCTCTGAACTTTCATCAGCAAGTCTAAAATGTCATGCATTTAGAAGATGCTCTTATCCAAGTTTTCAATCTGCTAGATTTGTTCCAGTTGCTCTAGACCCATCCTGATGTATACCTAACCCACAGAAGTAAATGTTTGAACTATAAAATAGTATGTCTGCCTTTTCTGTAATTTAACTGAAGATCATCTAGATTGTCATCGGTTAGATGTCTCCTTACAGACATCTATGACAATCTATTTTTCTAGCTGCAGCTGGAATAGGTGGATAGCCTTCAGAGACATTCGTAAGTCCTTAGGATGGGAACTAGAAAATGTTACTACCTCACAGAATAAATGCTTGGTTATCTTTCCACTAATGTGGTCTAGTTCAGTTTCAAGTCAGACGTCAGGTTTGTCTTGGTCTCTCTGTATTTCCCCAGTAGCTAACATAGGCCCGAGATGATAGCTAGTACTCATACTTGTTTTTTACTAAATGAGCAGAGGAAAAGAATATATATAGTTAGAATTTTTAGTTGCAATTTGAGACGGCTCTGAAGTGTGGTTTCCTACTGTGGGGCTTATGAGCACACTTCCTAGGAAAAGAGCTCAGAATGTTAAATTCCTAGAGGTCTGTATATCATTTAAAACGTTTAAAAGCTACTGCTTTGAAGTCCCACAGGTATAAGGTCTACCTCACTTCCCCTCCCCTGCTGCCCACTTTAACAGGCATTCTCTGCTGGCCTGCAAAGAACTGCAAGGCCTTCCCTGAGGACGCTCACCAATTTATTCTTTCCTACTAGAAAGTTTAGCGTTCTCTAAGCCCTCTGATATTTGACAGAGTCCTGCCTTTCTCCAGATTATTTGTAGAAGTGTTAAGTAAGCCCAGAGCTAATGTCAATCCCTAAAGAAACCTACTCCTTAAACTTCTCAACCTTTTCTCCTCCTCGTTTGTTTTCCTTCTCTAAGACAGTTCTTTTACCCTGATCAACTGCTCATCCAACCTTAAAGAATGAGGATTTACTATTTATTTTTCTCAAACGTGGCTATAGGAACTGTGCTTTACACACTTTGAGAACAGAAATAGGATATGCAACGCCTTGGCAACCCCACTGTGTCACATGAAGAAATGCTCTCTCCCACTGCCCAACATACAGTGTTACAAATACTCAAGTACTTGTCACTAAAAGTACATGAATGTGGATATTTTTAATCTTTAAAGAAGAAAAACACAATGGAAAAATTTAGAAATAAGCAATTCTATTGATCTTGCTTGATATTATATTTGTCATTGAAGAGTTGTGAATTATTTCAGCTATTTTATGCTAATAAAGCTGGGGAAGCAAGGGTAGGAGGTTCTTCTGCTCAGGGTGGTATTGCATGCCTCTAATTCTGACACTGGATTTTGGTAGACTGAGGCAGGAGGATCTTCACAAGTTTCAGTTACAAGCCAGCTTGTGCTATAGGGTGAAACTCTAAATTGGGGTTGTAAGATAGATCAGTGGACAAAGTCACTTACTGCAGAAGGCTGATAATCTGAATTCAATATCTAGAACCTACATTTAGAAAAGAAAGCCAGATACATTGGTGTGACCCCTTAATCCCAGCACTTCTATGGGGGGAAGGAGAAGCAGAGACAGGAGAGTTGACATGAAGCTCACATAAGCATCAGCAGAAACAAGAGAGGCCCTGCTTCAACAAAGGGAAGAGAAGAGACATGTAAAAGTTGTCTTCTAAACTCTCAATGTGCATCATTGCATGTACACACACAAATTAACAAGTTACAAATCACACACACACACACACACACACACACACACACACACACACACACACACACACACACACACACACACACACAGAGTGTATAACAGTAGAAAAGCTAAAGACAATCTTTATGCCCCCAATTTGTTTTTCAAAACAATGTGAGTAAACCAGAAACACAAATACACCCATATGATATCTCCAAATGTTTCAAAAAGCTCACACACACACACACACACACACACACACACACACACACACACACACACACACAGAGAGAGAGAGAGAGAGAGAGAGAGAGGTTCTTTCCCTAAATTTACTAATCCCCACATAGTTCTGTAGTATAAAACCAGCATTTCTGTTTCAGGTTTCCATCTTCAAGGGGAAGAAAGGGCTTATTTGATTTACAGTTTCTAATTCACCACTAGGGTAAGCCACCTGGAGGTAGGAAGTGAAGCCAGGACCACTGAGGGGCCCTGCTTATGGGCTTGCTCAGCTACTATTCTTCTACAGCCTGGGCCCATTTTTCAGGAATAGTACTGCCCACAGTAGGCTGAGATCTCTTACATCAATTAATCAAAAACCATGTCTGACACAGAGGCCCACAGGACAATGTAATGGAGGAAATTCCTAAGTTTAGATACTGTCTTCCTAGCTATGTCTGGGGTTGTGTCATGTTAACAAAAATCTAACTTGCTCAAAAGACCTTTCCTCATCTCACCATCTAAACCTGCGTGCACTCTCATGCTCCTTCCCAACCCCAGTATTTGGCACACTCTAGGTTTATTATTGGTCTTCAAAAAATAGGTCCTCCTTCCTCCCTCCCTTCCTTCCTTGTCTGTGGTATTTGTATCTCAGGTCCACTTGTGAGCAAACATGTATGTGAACTGTGAGTGCATGTGGAGGCCCGAAGTTGAAGTCAGGTGTCTTTGTCGTTTGTTTTCTACCTTCTTCTTTCTGAATTAGGGTTAGAGAATATAGATAACATCCCAGATAGACTGGCTGGCCAGTGAGCATCAGGGAGCTGTCGATAAGTCTACACAGCCTGGGGTTATCAGTGTGTATTCCCACTCTTGGCTTTGGACTTGGTTGCTAAGAATCTGAGTTGATCTCATCACATTTACACAATAAGTACTCTATAAACGGAGCCACCTCTCTTTTCCTTCTGTAGTTCTCATTATAATACACCTCAGTTTTCAAGCATGGTGGACATAACTGTATCCCATAAAATACAAAATGCACGCTGATTTTGAAGACTGAATAAGGGGAAGGAAAGAACCTGGTTGATAATAACTTTCGCTTATTTACAAGTTGAAGTAATATTTTAAATATATTGAGTTAAATAAAGCCATCACAGTTAGTCTCATCTGTTTAAGGCACATACATGCTCCACACTGTAACTCGTGGACATGACTGTACTAAGCCTTTTGTTACATCTCATGTATACTCTATTTTTCCCCTTTGTATTTTCTCTTTCTGTACTTCTGACTAGCTAGTCTCTAATGATCTTCCGTTTCACCACTCTGGTCTTTTGCTTGATTGACATGCCACTTTACTCATTAGTAACCTTTAATTTTCAAACCCTACACTCCCATTTTATTAGTTTCCACTAGCTTCCTTTAATGGATTCTAGTTCTTTGGTGAAACACACCATCTTTCATGTATTTTATTTTTCTTTTCTTTTGTTTTGTGGAATATTTTCATCTCAGTCCTTAGTTAATAGTGCCAGTATCTTGAGCGTCTATCTATATACCCATTTCTGTGTACATGAGTGCTTGTGCATATATGTTCATATGTCCTAACTTTTGGCATGTCTCATAATTTTGATCTGAAATCATTATCTATCTATCTATCTATCTATCTATCTATCTATCTATCTATCTATCAAATATTGATTCATATAACAAGAAAGAACATGGCAATTTTTCCACCAAAGGTTTCATCTTTCTCTTCCTGGAACAAAGGGGAAGTGGCAACATTTTAATGTAAGGAGAGAACAGGTTAACCCCAGCTAAGCCACAGCTTTTATAGGACTTCTTTGATCTGTGCTGTTTCCTAGGGCACAGCCCTCTGGAGTTCTCCACTAATGGCCTGGCAGGTTATCATTTCATTTCATTTATGCTTGGGTCCTTCAAGTCTCTAGTCCTAGCAGGGAAGTCCCACATAACTGTCGAAACTTGGTTAGTTTCTTCTTAATCTGCAGCTCGACCAGATTTCAAACATGTGATCTGGTGGCTGTAATGCCATTAAAACTTCACTTCTTTCTCCTATTGCTTCCAAACCGCGAGATGATTATTTGTTTTGTCTAGCATTCTACTTGTTCTTGGCAGGAAAGCTGATCTGCCATCAATTCCACCCCCATTCAGAGACAGAAGAATCTTTCAGCACCTTTTAGCCATCTAGAACACCATGTATTTCATTTATTTAGTTTATTATGTTCCTTCCTAAGAATGTTACGTCTAGAAGTAGTGAAGGCTTGGCTTTTAAAAAAATATAGAAAGAATGAATCCATTGCACTGTATGACTGGCAAGAAAAGAGAAACCTGAATAAATATGATTTTAAAATAAAAACAAACAGATTTATCTTCTGAGTCTCACACCCAAGATGGAAATTTATTCTTCTGTATTTTTCTAGGTTCTCTTATGTGTTAAGGGTTGGATACTCAGGAGTGAACACAACATACATAATCCGCACCCTAAAGAGGGAGACTGGTAGAGATGAAAACCAAAGCAAAACAAAACAGAACACAAAGAAGAATGTCGTCATCAATTTCCCTGACAATGTGAACAATGAAGGGTCTTTGAAAACATCAGGACCCTCACCATTAACAAATGCCATCTAAGGGAAGAGATATTCCTCCTCTCAGGTTTCTTCTCTGAATCTGCTAAAAGCATTACTCATTTTCTGGAACATCCTTCCTGTCCTGCAGCATCAGTATCCTCACAGTGCTGAATAATTTCCCCTCAAAAGTTGGTGTAACTTGAGAAATAATCATGAGATCTTTAGGATGGTTTGATAAAAATACTAAGAATTATTTCAAATCAAGGAGGGGAAATTGAGTGAGTGGGCTATTAGTCTGTTTGGTAGATTTATTCTGAAGACAATTTGAAGTTACTCTCAATGTTCTCAGTATTTTAATATTGTGGAAATACATATTTTAGTGTTTTTCTTCAGTATTTATTCCTGTAGTAGAATGCATAATTTTCAGAGTATATAAAACCCAATGAAAGATACTAACTAAAGAATACAGGGAAGGCTGGGAACAGTTCAGTAGGCAGTGTTTGCTGTGACAGGATCTGAATTTAACACCTAGAATATGTAAAGACAAATGGAGTACACAGCTATAATCCTAGTGCTCAAGTGAGAAGGGAGACAGGGACAGGAAATCCCCACAAGCACATGTGAAAACGAGAACAAGAGACCCTGTTTCAAAATGATAAAGGGCAAACATGCAGGCCTAAGGTTGTCCTCTGTCTGAACATACACACACACAGACACCCAGACACAGACACACACAGACACAGACACACACACACAGACACAGAGGGAGAGAGAGAGAGAGAGAGAGAGAGAGAGAGAGAGAGAGAGAGAGAGAGACGGGGGAGGAGAGAAAGAATGAGGAGGGAGGAAGGGAAAGAGAGAAAGATTATAAAAAGAATAAAAGAATACAAGGAAGAATAGCCAATTTATTATGGTAAATCACACAAGTTTATCATATCCTGTATTTTATAGCTTATAATAGAACACTTTCCTTTGTTAATTTTAAAAGCAGTTCTTTAAAAAATAAAGCTCCCTTTATTTTTTTATTTTATTTTAGTGTGTGTGTGTGTGTGTATAGCAGAGTGATTTGCTTGCTACCTGTTGATATGCCACATGGGTATAGTGCAAATGTGAGCCAAAAGGCGGCTGGTGGGTGGTGGGAATTGAGCCTAGGTCCTCTGGAGGAGCAGTCAGTATGTTTAACGGCTGAGCTATCTCTCCAGCCTTATACTCAGTTCTTTTACATCCAACCTTTCTGGTTTGGGTCTCACAACATTAAACCATGTCCATAGAGGTTTGGTTTTTCCTCACTATTCGTATCTATTAAGTTTAAACACTTTATATATTATATAACTTTTGCTTATTGTTTGAAACAAGGCTTCATGTAGCTCCGACTGGTACTCAATTCTTGACTTTCCAGCCTCTGTCTTCTATGTGTTTGCATTTCAGTGTGCAGCACCTCTCTCAGCCATTGTATACTTTTTGATTCACTATCAAATGTAAAGTAAGAATACATATAATACGAAACAGGAGGGAAAAACGAATCCCCCCAGTTTCACGTGAGGGGAACTAGGCCAAGAAGGGAAGAAGAAAGAACGTTTAAGAATATAAATAAAATCAGTTATGAAACTGAAAGCTGGCTACGGTAATTAAGCTGATCTTTCTTAATAAACACGTATGCAGTTGTGAGTATTTGCATAAGCTACCACAGGGTCCCAAATCAGAAACTTTAGTATTTATAACCCATTAGCCATTGTTTTCTACACTCTCTTCCCTTTCCTTCCGCCCCTGCCCTTCTCTGTTAAGATTCCTCAACAAAACAAGCTTCAATTATGAAAGGTCTGTCTCCTTGTCTCCTTTCCGCTCCCCTTTTATTTCTTCCTGTTAGCCATCCCTAGATTGCTTTTAATAACTCAGATGAGTTACTTTAGCATTTCTGAACAATAAAGACAAATTGATTTCTTCAAATGAAGCGACTAGCACACTACATTGACATTCATAATAATGTTTTCCATGGAAATAGTTTGGTTAGAAATGATACATGCAAAGAAATTGAAGGAAGTAATTATGATTATATTATTAGCAGTTATTGTGGTAATAATTTCAGAGAATGGTTATATCCACCTGTCTGAGAAAACAGACTTTTAACACCAAATGAAGTCATATTCATTACACGAAAGAAGCGATTAGACCTTAGTATTAAAGCCAGCCAACTGTGTAACGAAGCTTTGAGTTTAAGTTTTCAAGCATTTTTAAATGTTTTTGGTCTCAAGACATTGAATAGCGGACACTTTTTTCCAAGAGAAGAGTACCTTGAAGAGAAAAGCAATTAGAATACAGCCTGACCAGCAATCAGTAATCATTACCTGGTACATTAAATGTAGTGGGCCTGGACCTGGCTACGTGATTTAGAAGCTGGTAAGAGGTTTGGAAAACAAAGCCTTCGTGAGTGAAAAGTGAGTGCCTGGAGACACAAAATGGACTTCCTCAGAGTATCAACCCTTCAGGAGAAAACTGCAGAATAAAGTTCTGGAAAGTGAAAACTGGGGGATGCTTTAAAGACAACAGGAGTCAGAGGGATTTAAGTAGAAAAGCTGGTATTTCTGTCAAGTTTAATTTCCGCAAATTTCTAACTTGGAAGAGCTGATGATACATTTCCTAACAAAGGTTAATGTTTCTACCAAGGTGCTTTAAATAAAATCTGAACTTTGTAGGAACTGTGATTGAATGCTTCCGCTAGAAGGGAAGAAATAATCACTAATGCCTTGAGAACGGAGGTTCTGTCGAGTCCCCTCACTGCTGGCCTAGTGATGCTCCGTAGCTATAGCCAGGGCTATAGACTCCTGCTTCCCTCCCTGCTGCAGAGCAACTTCCCAAGCTGCCAGAGCCACCGCTTGCTTCCATTGCTCCCCAGAGTGTACAATGGCCCAATAATTCCCTCCCCGCTTTCTAATATCATCAAGGGCTCCCATTTTACTGGATGATTCTGTTTAGTAAACACACTAGCACTTCTCTTATTCTAAATATCATCTTTTTTCTTGTCCTTGACTTTAATTCCAAATCAAATTGCTAATTCATGTCACTCTCTCAAAGCCTACATTTGTAACATGTTTCTGATTTCTTTTATTCTCTCTTGAGTTCATTACAATGTAATATTTCTTCCTCCCATTGCAGTGAAGCTTCTGTAAAGTTATGAGTAGCCAAGGCGGCACCAAATCCAACAACCATGTAGCAGAGGAGAAATGTAAACACTAACCCAGCTACAAACCCTTTATACAATGATAACCTGACTGCAAGGTACACTGGTGCAATAGAGGCACAAAGCTTGCGGGGATGACCAACCAGCATCTGACTAGATTTAAGGTGTACTCCATGGAATGGAGCCCATCCCTAACACTGCTGGGCTGGCCAACAACCTGAAAGTCCATTGGCAAGGGACAAGGGGAAAAAGAAATACTACTCTTATGCTCAAGGAATGTAGCAATGAAATGCCTCCAAATGACATTCTGCTGTACTCATAGAGCAGTGCCTTGCTCAGCCATCATCAGAGAAGCTTCTTCTTGCAGCAGTTGGCAACAACACACAGACTTCTAGCCAGACAATATGTGAAGAACAAGAGGCTTCAGAAGATTCAGACCTACATGAGATGTCTCCATCAAATCTCCTAACTTAGTGTTTAGGGAGCTCTGTGGGGAAGTGGGAGCATCTGGGAGGAGTTGAGAAAGGGGAAACTGAAATCATAAAACATTGTACTAAAAAAACTTTTCAAGAAAAAGATTTTACACACACACACACCACATCCCACATGCAGAAGACCATATTCTTCATAGACAAGAAAACTATTTAAAAATTACAATTACCAAACACATAACTTTGATGTCTAATTTTCATCAGTTTCCAAGAGGTAGCTACTTGATACACATCAAAATCTAAGAGAAAAATGCAGATGTGTTGCACTGAAACAAATGTACACCTGGTAAACAAATGTTTAACTAAGCACATGTCATTAACATCAGTTTGGAGCAAGTTTGTACGTCTGTAGAGTCACATGATTAACAGAATTTACTTTTATTAACTTGATCTTGCAAAATAACAGATTGGCGAAAACTAAGGTAAAAAATTTGTGCTAAAAAATGCCAAGATGTTTACATATCAGCTTTTATATAAGTATGTTGACATATCAGCTTTTTAAAAAAACAGCTTTTTATATATAATAAACTTTAAGTAGAAAACACTAAAAAGAAAACGTTTCATTCCAGGTTGGTGGACTATCCCCTATCTGAACCATCGGTACTGTGTGTTTAGAATTCAGACGTCTCTTCCCAGGGTTTTTGAGGTTTTGCATATATGCAGTGTGGCATCATAGGGACGATCGAGTGCAAACACAGGATCCCTTCTGCTTCATACACATCACACACACGGGAGAAACCATGAGATGGAGACTCGGAGTCCCTAAACATAGCAGCTGATTTTACAACTTTGCAAAGTCAGGCATCAGCTCAGAGACAAGGGCTGCTGGTGTAAGGCAGCAGTGCAGTGGTGCAATGCTTTCTACATACTAGGTCACAGTTTTTATGCCCCAGAATGCCTCTCTGGTTGTTGTTCAGGGAAGTAGAATTGTCCCACTGTCTGTTTGTACCACCTTCCCAAATTTACAACCCGGTTGGTTCAGGATGCAGATACAGGTCCCTTCTTTTTCTGATATATAGGGGTGACTCGGGATTACTTAGACAAGCAGGCATTAGCTGCCAGGAGGAAGAGACAGAGGCCTAGTGGCGCCTGCTCATCTGGGACTCTCTGATGATTCTAACTATACAGCGTACTGAAAATGGATGACAAGATTTAAGGTAACTTTATATAGTGGTTTCCATGTGTCTGTGATTTCACTGAAACCCGTCACAAGAGAGCCTCTGTGAAGTGTTCCTTCTCATGGTGTTAGGCCAGTGTTCAACATGTTTGAATTTATATTATTATGAGCTAAATATTTTTGGATGGCGGAGGGTCAGTTTGTACTGTTATTTCAAACATTTAAAGGTAGTTTTAAAAAAGGCAAAAATGATAATTAAAAGCATAATTGATGTTCAGTATATCCATGATCTCAGCATTCAGGAAGTCGAGGTGCAAGGATAAGAAATCAGAAGCCAGGTTTGGCTCTGCAGTGAGAATGTCTCAAAAAAAAAAAAAAAAAAAAAAAAAAAAAACCAAACAGTAAATCAAATCCAAACAATATACAGACCAACCCAAAATCACCTCTCTTGCTAGTTGAAGAAGGCATGAGTTTTAGAAAATTAAAATATAGGAAGACATTAAGAATATTAATAAAATGGTGATTCAAATCACTTGCTGGTAAAGTGATCAGGGAGAAGAAATTAATTTCTTCTAATTAGTCGGCAAAAACAGGGTCTGGCAACAGAGTGGTTCATTGTGTATGTGAGCCGAAAGGTTAAAGGCTTAGCTCCATTTCCACAACGGAAATCCTGGCTTCTATCCCATAACTGTTGTGATTACTTAAGTGTGGTAACATATGCAAATATCTCAGCATAGTGCCGGGCCAGTAAACTGCAGGTTTAATGGATGCTGGCTATTATAATTATATTAATTGCTTAAGACTTTACTATCTTTTTCTCATATTGTTCCACAAAAGCTATTCCAAGGAGCAAGTAAATATTAAAATTAAAGCCAAGAGAAAAATGATTCCAAGTTCTAACTTCTCCCTGAAAGTTTTAAAGTAAGACAATTTATTACTGAATAAAGCTGTACTTTCAAGTCAGTTTTGTTCCCTCAAAAAAAAACCCACTTGGAGAAAGTAACTGAATGATCATAGTGTACCCTGGCCAAGAAGTGAGGTTTATCTTGCTCTTTACAGTAGATGCAGTGAGCATTGCTGTTGGATTTCAACATAAACTTGCTACTCCCAAACTGATCTTCTGAAGTAGTTAGATAATTGTTGTACACTTAAGTCTCTTTGTCAGTATTCGTGAACTGTGAAAGTAATTCAATGTTGAACTCATAAAATATAGTCTCCAAGGCCCACGTTTAAGTGCTCACAGTGATTTGTTTCCTAACAATGGAGCTTAACTTAATTTAAAAACTCCTTTGTACTGGACAGTCCTTGAAGCTCTGAGGGACTTTCTTATCCACAGCTCAGCTCAGCAAAGCAGGGAAGAGCCTTTTTGTGTATGTAATATACTATCATCACCTAACAACTGCCACAGCCAAGAACTTATATACCCCTTCCCATGGCCTCAGCGACTCCAGCTATTACATCATTGCCACCACCACCACCAGGACCTTCATCATCAATACCGCCACCACCAGTTCTCACAGCCATTAATGATGGTTAAGAGGAAGCTGACATCTGGCTTTTAAATTTTCTTCTAACAATTACAAGCATCTTTAATTTAACAAAATGTAATGCACTCTTACATAAACTTTGTATTTTAAAATATAGTATTTTTAATTGCTTCATATTTTGGGATTACAATATAACTACATCATTTGCCCCTTTTCTCTATTTCCTTCAAACACATCTGAAGAAGGTGAGGAATAGTATTGAAATATTCATATATATGTGTGTGTGTGTGTGTATAAAATCTTTTTATGCAATATATTTTGAACAGTTTCCTCTCCCCCAAATCCTCACAGATCTAGCCCACTCACCCAGCTCCATGCCTTCTCTCTCTTTAAAAAATAACTTGTGACTAGAGCAGCTGTTCTCAAACTGTGGCTCGTGACCACCAGGAGTCACAGATCATATATATCCTCCATATCAGATATTTACATTGTGATTCATAACAGTAGCAAAATGACAGTTATACAGTAGCAACGAAATAATTTTATGGTTGGGGTCATCACCACATGAGGAACTTTATTTGCCGGTTTGCCATACTAGGAAGGTTGAGAACCACTGCACTAAAGCTTCTACTAAGCTGAGCTGATTTCAGCTTGCAAGTTGGGAACACTTCCCTTTTCCTTTCCTCTGCCTGTATGTGAAGAATATGGCTACCACTGATTCTCATCCATCTGATATGTGAGTAGTCATCATTACTAGATGGTAATGAGAGCATACCACTGCCTTGTCCTCAAGGAATCATGCAGCCTTCCTCAAGGTGATGTCATAAATTACCTGCTGTAGCTCTTTTGTCCACCTAACTTGCAGTGTTACATGTATGTATTTTTGGATGGCTCTATAGAAATCTTGTGAAAGAAAAAGCCATCAGAAGTGGCATTTAATGGGAGAATGAGATGAGGAAAAAGATGACTAGTATGTATATTCAGCTTTGGGAGTAGTTACAGACTCATAACCTGGTTGTTAAAAGAAAATGGAAATTCCCAGTTTGTCCCACTTCCATTTTATGAAAGTACTCGGGGTTTAGTGGAATTAACAGTGACCAGGTGACACAAGAGCAGTGTGACTGAATCTCTGTGGCTGCTGAGATCCCCTCTGGCTTTCCTAAGGAGGATAAGTCTCGCTTGCCACCTCGTGAGTGGAGATGAGACAATGTGAGTGGAGATGAGGAGGTCTAGCTTTTGGGTACAAGGATTTTGAGCTGTTTTAAAGTCTGTGAAAACTTGTGCTGGTGAGTACTCTGCAGTGGGTAAGAATAAGGTTATAGGAAGAAGAGTCTACAGTACATCAGTGAATTAGAGACAAAGCAGTTCAGATCTTAATGCACAATTGCACAATTATAGAACTTAACAGATGACCTTGGCTATACATTACTAACAGTTGAATATGAACACACTGAATTGCTGATGGTAATTTTAAAATTAAAGAAAAGGCTCTAGCTTTTTAACACTCACAAATATGATGCTGGAGTTGAACATCCAGTGAACATTTAAGAAAATAAAAAGGTCATTAAGAATGTCAACAACAACAAAAGCTCAAGGTCCTGCCTTGAGGCCACAGCACAGGTAATTGAGGCTGGATTTGAAGACTAGTTTGTGATGTGACTAGACCTGATGGAATTATTGTGAAATAAATTTACTCACTGAATTCTATTTTAAACAAGATTATCAACCAAGGCAGACCCGAGTCTTTGGCAATGCACGTGATTCAATCAACTCGCCTTTACAATGCTTTCTTGACTACAGTGACAGATATAAGTATTAAATAAACACTAAGAATAATAAAATACTCTCATTTAATTTTTATTTTAGTTTCATATACTGCAGCAATTATCATAATCAAACCCAGATTAGTACAGTACAATGTATGTACCTGACACTGAGATAACATATTAAAAACATCTGCCCTGAGATGAAGAAATAGCTCAGCAGTTAAAAGCACTTGCTACTCTTGCATAGGATACAGGTTCGGTTCTCAGCACCCATAGCGGGCAGCTCACAACTGCATTTAACTCCAGCTCCAGGATACTCATGCTCTCTTCTGGCCTATACACATTCATATTCATTCATTCTCTCTCTCTCTCTCTCTCTCTCTCTCTCTCTCTCTCTCTCTCTCTCTCTCTCTCCATTATAAAAGTTTAGGAGCATTGGCACTCTTGAAAAGAAGTGAACTTGGTTAACCTTATATTTATATTGAGTTTATTGTTAAATAATTAAAAATTTCTGTCAGTGCTAAAATATTAAATTTTCATTAGTTTAGTTTTTAGTTTTATTTGTTTGGTGATTTTTATTTCTATGGGTATTTTGTGCATTATGTGGGTGCCTGAAGAGATGATTGGATGCCCTGGGGCTGGACTTACATGGTTGTGAGCTGCTGTACACATGCCGGGAAATGGGTGCTGGGAAATGAACTGCTGTCCATTGGAAGAGCGGCCAGTGCTCTTAAACTCATGAACCATCTCTCCAACGCCATAGTTTTAGTTTTAAACAGATCAATATCTATATATAATAATAAAAGCTATAAGTTCTATACTATCTCTATACTCTGCAGATTAAGTCATTTCTCGGGAGCCTACTTGCAAGTGTACACAGGGTAGCTACCTACAAGCCTGTCACCTTCTGTGCTATCCAGCATTGCATGGTGGCAGGAACTCCCTTGAGTTTCAGGTTGTGAATTAGCTATTCAATATCTTACTTCTCCTGTACTAACCAAAGCCTCGCATGAAGTTCTGAGGACTTTGACACTTGTAGAGAAGAACCATACTTGCTAGCTTTGTGCTTACTATTAGATTCCAAATGTTCACAATAGAAACATTATATTTGTAGAGCTAAAATGATTATCCTTTTAACCATTCCAAACACTAGAGAAGACAGAGGGAACATTAGGGGAAACAAAGAGAATAGTAGATACGGGAAAATGAACATTCAAAGGTGGGACCCTTGGAATTAACCTACCACCCACCCAGCCAGCCAGCCAGCAACCCAGGTCTGGTGGCATGTCTGAACCCTGGCACTGAGTCGTAATCTCTAGTGTCATCAACTATACCAAAGTTTTTATTTTGAATATATTCACAATAAAAACAATGTAGAATTTAACAATAGACATACAGAAAGAAAAAGAAATGCTTCCTGAGTCAGCCCATAGGAGGCAATTCCCACTATGGCCTTTTCAGATTAATTCATTTCAAGACTTGCAAGAGCCTTTCGTGGTTGATTTACGTATCCTGTTTTGCAGGTGAGGGCACAGTGTGAAAGGCCCAACACTATATTCTGGGCTCCCTCTGTGATACCATCCTGCCTTCAGCTAGTCAAAACCACACGTGTAACTTTCTCCCTTCAAAAGGACTACCACAGACCATAAGCCACCAAAATAATGCCCTAATCATTTGGAGCAGGTGACATGGAAAAGGTCTATAAATGATAAATTAGAAAGTGTTATTGGCCTAAGTAAAACATACTCTCTAGTCCCATTCTGAGCTCAAAAGGCCTGATGAATTCGAATGTTTAAGATATTAGACAAGACAGATACTCCCAAAAGCAAACTTCTCAAGCCATACTGTAATGCCTTCTAATCACATATCTTAGAAATAAATATAAATAATCTAATATGAACACATGCACTATCCAATAGGTGCAATTGAGACCTTTTCAACTTTGAAAAAGACAGGAGAGAACAAAACCACTTTTAAAAAAGCAGCAGCAGCAGCAGCAGCAGCAACAGAAGAAGAAGAAGAAGAAGAAGAAGAAGAAGAAGAAGAAGAAGAAGAAGAAGAAGAAGAAGAAGAAGAAGAAGAGTCCTTATTTGATAATACTTTTGGTAGAGTTTGTTTTTAATCATCATAAAGATTACAAAGTAACTTTCGACATATTTTAGTAAGGCTTGTGTAAGAAGTAATAGCTACTTTACGTTTGGGTATTTTAATGACAGTGTCAGCTTTAAGCACGCCCCCCCTCCCCCCCACTAATTCACACTAACTTAAAAGAAAATGTATTAGGAATACAGCCCAGAAATAAGCAGAGGTAATGATGACTGATGGTCTATTTCTTTCCTTGACATTTAGCTCATGGTCTGCCTCTGATAAGAAAATGCATCTTTCGAAAAACCATTCACACCTCCCTTTAGCATGAAAACTAGGAGATTGCCCTTTTTCTTGTGACACACTACACAATGGTTCCTTTTCAGAATATTTTTCCCATTGAAATTAAGCCATAAAATAAGATGCTTTCCTTGAAAAACAGTATATTAGTGAAGGAGGACAAATGTACTCACGTGCTTTGAGCTGAATTAAAGCACATGAAAGAAAGAGCTGCACTGTTACTTTGGGAAGATAGCTATCAAACCAAATCCTTAATATCCTTAATATTAGTTCTATTTCAAGGTAGTTTTAGTTAACAAATAAAACCCTGTGATTTAATGAAGAATGGATTAACACAGCCTATGCTGTGTTTCTGGGCAAAGCAGCGAAATAAATGAAGCTTGCACTGGCGGCTGCTGTTCCTGGTGACTGCACCGCAGGCCACGTGGCTTGTGCACTCGGCGTCCCTTTCATGTGATGGTTTTGTTTTTAAAGAGCCATGCCTTTTGGGTCATTTAGTCTTGTTTCTCCTCAGTAAATTCAGAAATGACAGATGGTGGCACTCCAGTAACCACCAGGAACCTGGAGGCAGCTTCAGAATTAGAAGTTGAAGAGCGATGAGTTTTGTGGTTTAAATGCCGCCCCCTGCGAGTGTACGTGCTGAACTCATGGTCCCCATGCAACAGGGATGATAGGTCAGGTACCTAAGCCATGACTATTCATGATGGTGGAACCATTAGGTAAGCCTTACTGTGGGAGTATGTTAGCTATGGGTTAGGCAACCTCCTTTGAGAGTGCTCTCCTGTTCATGTTATGATTTAGCAAGAAGGGCCTTGTCTAGAACTATACACCTTGACTTTAGTCTTTCATCATCTAGAACTATGAGCAAAATAACTTGAGTTCATATAAATTACTCATTCTGTTTTATTCTATTATGGTATTTTAAAATGGTTTACAACAGAAGGAAGCAAAGTGTGTGTGTGTAAATAAAGACACTGTAGAATGTTATCTCAAACATTAGACTGAATGCCTATCAATTTCTATACTTAAAGAAAGAATATAAACATGATGTGAGGTTTCTCTTACACACCCCTGAATCTCATTTGATGCAATGTAGATTATTGCAGGGGAAGACAAACTAGAAGACCAAAAACCAATAGGGAAAGAAGGACTTTCCTCTAGATTTTCCTTTTTATCAAAAAATTAAACTGCGATCCCTCTGTGTATTTATTAATCAAAATTCCCAAAAGTAAACCCACTCCACATTTAAAACAGCTGTTCATTATACCCAGCATGTCTCACTCAGTGTTGTGCATGTGGCTGGTGCTTGCCGATGCCGGTTAAGTAAATAAAACACATCACCGCGGCAAAGAGCTTGTCTCTGTGTGTGTCTTAGTTACTTCTAAACCTAGGGAAGAAGACTCGAGGAAATAACGGTAGGATTTCAGAAGAGATGATGGGCAGCTATTTCCAGTTAGTGAGCAAACAGTACATACCATTTATCTTCCGTCCTCTATCTCGTTTCCCTTGGCAGCCGGGCAACATATACAATACACCTCAAGTAAAAGTTAAAAATATGTGGCGCTGGTCCTTTAGAAGTTTACTGGCCCGCACTTCTATACCCTGCGCATCCACAGAGCATCACATTGGCTCTGGAGTGATGGGGTGGGATCACATTGCAAATGCTGTAACAAGGGCAGGAACAGGAGAGAAGAGAAGGAAGAGGGAGAAAGGCAGAGTGTGGCGAGAGGAAGGGAGAGGCATGCAGACATCACATTTCCCGACAGAAAGGCTGAGTTGTGTGCGTGTGCGTGTGCGTGTATGTGTGTGTGCATGAGTGTGTGTTGGGGGGCAGCATACCACCCTACATCAGGCACTGACTTCTGAGTCAAGTTTCCCATCTATGGATCACTGAGACACAAGTCAAATCTAAATCACAGCACGTAAGCACTGTGTAGAGTTATGGAAGACACATTGTGGGAAGTTCCCCTTAATTTCTCTCTCTCTTTTTCAAATGTGATAATATAATTAATTAGCAGTTCGGAAGTATATACCTTACTAGATGCATACATGACTAAATTTTCATACTAGAAACATCCATAAAAATTTTTGTCTACATTGCATAAATCAACAACTTTGATTTATGTTTTACATATTTATTATGATACCACAGTTTTGTTCTATTAAAAACACAAACTCTTTTCTCAAAGGGATTGTTAACAATTATAACAAACTTATGCGGAAATTTGATTAGAATAGCTCAAATGGAATTTGCAACGGAGGCCTATTTACTAAACAAATATATGGAGCCTTCAAAAGATGGATAGAAATGTGTGGCTTGCTTGTCAGTGTCATTTCTCATGTCTTGGTAGTAAATGCTATTTTGATAAATAAAGATGATTTTGATCACATTTCTTGTGCTGTGATGTTTATACAATAAGGATTCCTCACGTAATATGAGAAGTGCTCAAGCTGCTAACTCATGCTTCTCTGGAGTCACTTGTCAGCATCTGTACCCCTGTGTGAGGAGTAGGTCAACGGATGCTGTGGATTTCCCCATGCTGTATGCACACAGATCTCATAGGGGGAAAATCAGTGTCAAGGCATGCTTCAAGAATGTCACTAATTCTATCCCATTTTCCCAAGGAACCATTTATTTTACAATCGTCTTACAAACAAGGATAATGATATTGGGAAAGAATCACCATAGTCTGTAGTGGGTTTGAGTATGCTTCTGTTGGTGTCAATCAACTGTAATGTCAACAGGTGCAAGGACGTGGTAGTTCTAGTGGGTGGCTTGCTTACGCGTACGGGATCAGGGCAGAGATTATTAAGGCAGATATGAGGAATTCTGAAATCAGCACCATGAAAGTGATGCTGACGATGGAGGAGCTGCTTATGTTTTGTAGATGGGCTCTCGTGGCAGCAAAAGCAATGCAAACTTTTTTTTTCCATTTTAAAATCAAGTTACAACTCCATGTAGAAGCTTTTATAGCTGATACAAAATTGCTCCTATAATTCTGTTTATAAGACATACACTACCCCTCTTGAAAGTTCTGCATTCAGGATCCTTTGGAACTCAAATTCTGAAAATAACTTGCCATTTTTCAAGAATTGATATATGTGTGTAGAAGGAAAAGATAATGATCTAACTTGAAGGTCCTCAGGAAACATTCCACAACAAAACAAAACAAAGCAAAACCAAACCAAATCGAACCCATCTGAGGCCCTCATGACATACGCTTCAGCAACTTTCCCCCTCCACTAGGTTCAGAAGAATTAATAAAAAAATCGATTAGTACTTGAGAACATGATAATATATCCTGGTTATGATAGACACTCAAATGTCCAACTGAAACCCACGACTGTAGTTGTCGGAACATAGAATGCACACGAAAACTCTCTTGCAGTTTGGATGTGATTTTGTTTAAGTCTCCAAACTGCTCAAGATTGGAGAAGTGAAGGAGAGGCCATGTTTTTTCTGATGGTGTTTAGAAGAGTTTTTCTCTCACAGCATCAACAGAGTACCCCATATGGAGATACTAGCTTTGAGAGGACTCTAAGAAAGGGAGGCAGTGGTACGCTGTCCTGGTATAAGCTGTCATAGGCACACAGAGTCCTGTAGTTAGCTAAAGAAAGGGAGGCAATGGTATGCTGTCCTGGTATAGGCTGTCATAGGTACACAGAGTCCTGTAGTTAGGTATAAGAATAGTAGCTTTCACGTCATGAGGACTTCATGTCAAGGAATGGTGCTGAGATTTTGGCAAGCAGATGAGCAATTTAGCAGGCTATTTTTCTGTAGCAGAAGAAGATACAGTGGCTTTGGTTGCTTTTATTGTACCGTTGGCTATAGCTTGTTAAATTTCAATTTCACTGTCAGTCCTTAGTATTGTAATGTAATCTATTTAATTGGCCTTAGAATTTTTTGCTGTTTATTCTAATCTTGGTCTATGCAGCAGAATCCTGACCTACACAATATATCAGTACCTACATGCGTCTCTAAGATATCAGTTTCATATCTTGCAGTAGAGAGGAAGGGCAATGCAGATTCCAAGATTGACTGGGAAGGGTTTGCCAGAGTGTTTAGTAGTTTATGGAGCACGGGATGGTTCTTCCTAGCTGACAACTACTGAGAGACACTTGGGAGATTAGTAAAGCACACGACTGGGTGTGTATATGAGAGGATTTCCAGAGACACTGAGATCAGACAGGCTCTGCCCATCAGTGGATTAATATTTTGATGGGTTGACAATATGAAGGCATTGGGAGGTGGTGCAAGGCAGAGCAGGGCCTTTGGAAGACCTTCACAGAGGCATGCCCTTGCCTTTCTGTATGTCTTCCCCTACTTGTCAGCTGCCAACTACACACTGAGAAGTCAAGCACAGCATCAACAGGTTCCTTCAGCCATAATGTTCTGCCAAGCACATGCAGTCGGTAACTGCATTGATACCCATGACACTAGGAACAAAATCCATCAACCCTCGTTTGTTTCTTCCACACATTCTGCCACAGCCCTGAGCAAAGCCAGCCAACGCAGAGGCCTACCTTTTCTGTTTCTGCCTAGGAATGAAGCTGTGGTTTTGGTGGCATTAGGATATGTTTCAGGCTTACGGGAGTCCCTCATAAACTATAATGTAAGCATAATGAGTATCCAGGTTCTCAGCTTTTGGTACTTACAAAATAACATCTAATATTTAAACTCCTTGTACAAATGAAAATAGGCTCCAAAAGAAATAACCTACAGAGAGTTGGTAAGACCTGTCCTAGTAGCTATAGACTCACTGCCTATCACGTTCATGGGATGTGTTGTGTCCACTCCTTCCATGAAGCCCACTAACTTTCCACAGAATATTATGTCACTAGTTAATTTGGAAACTTAAACTAGACTGTGCATGTCCATGTCTGAACGCCCTGTGTGGGTACGATGCGCTTTTCAAACCAATATCTACTCATTTGAAATATTCAAGTGTAGCAATAATAGCTATTTCTGTTTGGGTATCATCTAAAGGGCCTTTTAAAAATAACACTGGTATTTCTGCCTATACGTAAGCTGGTATTCATGATAGCACACACCTCCATGATACTCTATAAGGTTTACCTGTAGGCTGTAGGGTTGTACTGCCAGATTTAGCAAAAACAAAATGAAAAATGGAGCAACTGAAGTTTGAATTTCAGATAGAGAACACATAGCTGTTAATTTAGGTGTCCTCACATATGACACATTTACCCTAAAAGTTATTCATTGTGTTTGGAAAATGGAACTTCAGGAGCGTCCTTCATGCCTGAGTTGTAGCAGAGCCTTAGGACTCCTTGCTACGGTGCAGTGGATGGTGTGTTCCCTTTTTAGAACCCCATACTAGTGGGCTGAAGTTACAAGGTCCATAAAGAAGGACCATGTTTGGTGAGAGTGATTTAGGGGCATCTACAGGCCACAAGCCCTCACTGGCCTCAGATTCAGTGTTTCTTGGGTTTATTTCTCTGAATCCAGATTCATGCCTGGACTTGCTGATCTTTGGCACTCTGTAATCAACTCTGCTTCCTTCTGCCCTGGGCTACTGGGCACAGTCCTGAATCTTAAATTCTACTTATCCTTTACAGACGCACAATTCATAGAAAATACTTTTAAATGGGTCATAAGTTATCAAACGATCTGGCCTTGGGTTGTCATAGTCAGTGGAAGTCACACTTGTGATAACACACATGCTGAAGTTAGCTTTTGTGGTTTTGCATGTTTGGGGACTCGGAGCAATGACAGTGTTGCCTTTAACACTTCTGTAAGCTACCGATTTGGGTATACACATTTAAAGCAGGAGCAGAGCTTACACAGTTGATGTTGTGATGAATGAATGCCCCAGAGCAGAAAAGCTATTCTAGGGTTTCAACTTTTATTTACCAACGCATGTACTATGTAACACACAGGGAGAGGAGTATCAAGCAATTTAGTGTTTTTTATTTGTTAAAGGCATTCTCTTGCTAAAGTGTGCGGAGTGAAAATGTGCCTAAACCTGGAAATATAATACAATACTGAAAGAAAAATAATCTTCAGCATAGATAAGTTTTGCTCAAGTCTGGAGAGAGAACATGAAAATTTCTCAGACTGGCAATTTGCTGACTAGAAAAACACTGTACTTTCAAAAGCCTAATATGGCAGTTGTTTTTCATAGACAAAGAGAAGGTAAAGAAGACAAAGAGTCTACATATTCGACACAGCTTGGCAAAACCTAGCTGCTAGTTTCTTTTTATCCTTGTTATATGTTTCCATATGAGACTTATCATTATCAACAAAAGGAAATAAACAGAAGCAAGGGGGAAGGTCCAGACCGGCGTTCATTAGCTGCTTGTCAGCTATGGTTTTCCTAATGAATTGCCCGGCTGCTCTGTATCTCAGTGATTACAGTACAACAGCTTTTATTAGTCACTGCAAATAGGACTTAGTGCCACCTTATTTACATTCCATTGCAAATAATTAGCATTTCATATTAGAACCATCCAAGGCACTTCTGAACTTGCAGCAAGACAATTTGACATCATCCAACACCCAGTTCTACATTCTGTTCCTTTTAGTTTCAACAGTGTCACCAATGAGTTCTACCATGGCTTAGATTCATGCCAATGCTGTAGCCAGGGATATGAAAAGGCAGCAGTAATTAGACTTCTCAAGCCTGACTTCCCTAGTGGTAGACCTGTCATAGAAAGGGAGGACCTCATATTCAGAGTTCTTAATAGCTCAAACCTCTACAATTACTGCTGGAACATGAATACGACCATTTTAAATAGCACAAAGTAACTTAACGAGAAAGCTTGACTACAAAACGAAAAGACAGAAAACCAGCATCATCTGCTTTGATGGCTGATGCCTTTTTGCTGCTGAAAATTTACAATTAATTATAAAGATTCAAACTTGACAATTAGCTTGGTCAGAACTCTTGAAAACACAGAGTCTATATTTAACAAACTGTAATTTCTATTCTATCAGATAAATTAGAATTTCACATTACATGAGTATTATTCTTGAGTATATAATAAATTTGATATATAGATTTGCACATACTATTCAACAAAATTTACAGAAAGCATTTGGTACAAAACTAGTCATTTCTACATTTAGATAAGTAATGTGTATGGAACTATATATACATGTACATTTATAATATTTTTTAATAAAAAGAAAAGTTTATCACATTGCACTAAGCAGCAAGCTGGGTAAGAAGTGCTGCCAATAGCTCCCATTTGCAGTTCTGTAATATGTTAACTGACGCTTTCTCCTACATGTACCTATAATAAATCAGGAAGTCACTAAGCCAAATAATTCTCAGTTGTGTGACTGTACTCTTTAGGGATGGAATTAGTTGCTGTGACTCTAACAATTCTGGAAAGGCTATCACCAGCCCCAGGCAATGGCCAGGTCCATACATCTGCTTTTACTATCCTGACCTTTCCCTCTCGTGGCTTCCTACTGTGACTAGTTCCGTACCCACCCCAGGCTTTATTTTCTTAAGATGACTGAGTCACTAAGTACAGTAAAGCAGCGGAGGTCTCCCAGTCATTTTCATCTTCCACTCACATGGCTTTCTTTATATGTGGAGCTATTGCCAAAGTCTCGCTCCGCCCAGCCTTGCCACATCAAGGCTCAGATGCCTGACCTAGACACACTTCATTTACAGGAGGGCTGATATGTTAAGACTCTTCTTGTTATGATTCTTTAATTTCCAATTAAAAGTTTTAACTTCTCACTCAATGGTTAAAAGAAGTAAGCAAATGGTGTTAAAATTCAATGGAATAAAAAAATTAACCTTAGAAACAATGTAGCACATACCAACATTAAAAATAAAAGTGTTTAAGACTTGGGCTAAGAGCTCCCGGTGAATGGAATAGAGAAGAGGTTAGAAATCAATGATGATAATAGAGAGTATTCAGATACAAAGCCCTTTCATATTTTATCTTTTCTTTAAAGAGATTAAAGAACTTCAAAGAAACAGAAGCAGTCTCTTCTTCACTGAATGTTTTGTTCCTTTCCATGTTTCTCAACAGGGGCAGTGAATTAGTTCTGTTTGAAGAAGCCTCTTCAAAAAACAAAGCAAATGTCTGTAGACTTTTGCAAGTTCATGTGAGCTATAGTAACAAGTGGGTATTTACTGTGCCCTGGCTACAGCTGGTGCCCAATCTAGGCCAGTATTCCTTGGAGGGTGCAGGTAGTTATTCAGGAGGCAGATAATAATTAGGCCCTCTATCTATAAAGTGATACTGAAAGGAGTAGGAATCTAAAAAACACATCCAAGCAGGAAGACTTGAAAACTCTGGGCTGAGCCAGTGTCCCCCTTCCCACATAATCTCTAAAAGCAGCCAGAGCATTTGGACAGCCAAGCAGTCGTCTTGATCACCACTGAGCCTTCTTTCTCAAATAAAGACTAAGCAGAGGCACATGGGTTTATGTTTTCTTTTCTGCTATTTCACTTTGGGCAATCCTACCCATCAGCAACCCACCTTTGGTCAATTTACTCACTTTTCTGGGCATGACATTCCTTACCTTTCTGTGAGAAATACCCAAGACCTGGTAAGAGTTTGTGATGATGAGATAAGCTAGTACAGATAAGGGTGAAATAGTGAACTACACAGAAAGACTTCTTATAAACCCAACAACGACCCACCCACCCACCAACCAACCAACCAATCAACCACCTACCCACTCACCCACCCACCCACCAACCAACAATCAGGTTGCCTGGTTTCCAAAGTGCAGTGGTTATTGCATTCATTTCACAAATAAGGAACGCTGGCAATAAGCTCAGTAATAGCAGACAAAGGATACAAGGTGATACCTGGGATTGGTGCTGAGGTGTAAAGGTACCCTCGATGTGGGCAGCACAATCCCATTGACTGGGTTTCTGGACTAAATAAAAATAGAGACATTTGGTGGACTCCCAGCTTTTATCTTCTCTGCTGCCTATGGACACAATGTGAGCAGCTGACTCCTGCTGCCATGACACCCCCATCATCATAGGCTCTATGACAATCGGAAGGAAAGTAAACTTTTTACCAAAAACGAAACAAAACAAAACAAAAACCCAATAACCGAAATCAAAACAACCAAAACACAACACCAGAATGATTGGAACACTGACCTGAACTGAAACGCTGTATACAAAAGTGGAGAATGAGTAGACCACTGCTCATTTTGAGTAACTGTTGTGAGACAGATTCCCATGTAACATCTGAACTGGTTATGTAGTAGATGCTGGCCTTGAACTCCTGCCTTTACCTCCCAAGTAGTGGGATTACAGTTTTGAGCCTCAATAGACTTCTTTATTTAACTTTTAAACAGTAAACATGTATTATCTATATTAATAAGTTATAACAAAAATCAGTTAATTGGACTGAGGCAAAAATGTATAAATGCTAGTAACTGTGTCATGTAACATGGGAAAGTTATTATATGAGGTATTAAAAAACTGGTGAATATAGTAAAATATACTTAATTATTCTAATTTTATAATAGGGAATTAAAAGCCAATGTACTTACTAGAGATATAATTTTCAGTATTTGTAAAAGGGTATATATGTGTAGAAATACAAGGACAGAAAATGGTTTCACCAAGGTAGGTATATTTTAAAAGGAGGACACTCTATGGAAGGACTGTAAAGAAGTTGGTTATCCATTCTAGTTCTGGGGAGATGAAATCCCCGAATGACGTCACCAATAACAAGATGCTCAGGCCCTTGCAGTAATGTGGTTAAATATGGCAGAAGAGTGCAGACAAGATATGAATGTGGTAAAGAGTTATAGATATTCCCAGCAGGGTCTTGGCTTTCAAATTCCACTAATGCGATCAGGGAATCTTAATTATAGCCAGTGAACTGGTTCAAATACACACAGGTACAGGATTCATAGGACATTAGAGTGAGCAAGACTCTTTTCTAGTCACTTAGAACATTCACATTAACTGCTTTGAGAATGTATATCATCTTTTTCTGGTATGTTTGAGATTATGGTAACCCAGAGAAGGCAGAGAGCTTAAGAAATGGAAGAGTTCCTGGAAGACCAGGAATGGCTTTAACATATAATGAACCAATGATTAAATACATTGGACGAGAATGAGATGATAGCACGTACTATGACGGGCCTTGGGAACTGTGTGTCTGTCTGTCTTAGGTGGTAGTTGAGGTATTATGGAAAATAATTTATCCTGAAGAATAGGCATGTGGTAATTGCTGTTTATTCACTGTGGTGGAGCTTACAAACATGTGTGGTGAGCTTTACACATTAATATACATCCAACATACATACACAAATGGGTGCATACTTGTATCATGGGTGGAATATGCCAATTTCAAACTACTGATCCCTAGCTACACACTAGATATTGCCAGGGGGTGGGAGGTGGTAGTGCACCGCTGGGTCCATAGTCTCTATCCTGAAGTTTAGTAGCTTCTTGTAAATATAATTATTTCAACATGGAAACTAAAAAAAATAAATCTATACTGAATACTATGAATATAATAAAATCCAGATGGATTGTAGAATTAAATCGAGTTGTAAAAAACAGAAAAGTGTTAGTTCTAGAGAAAAATTCTGTTGGACTCTTGAGAAGTGTTATATGGCTTCATTGGTCAGAGTACTTTTAACAAGTAGAACCAAATGCGTTTTACGGAGAAATGTCCACTCAGTATTTTATAGAGAACAGAGAAATAGTACCATAGCATCACTCGGCTGTAGGGAAGAGCCAGCTCCCTCTCTCAGTGGAGCGTGGTCGGTCTCCCAGGTCTTCCATGAAGTGCGCAGGCTCTAGCAATATTTTGGATTTTAGGCCCACTCTAGCAGTAGGATAATTGTATAACCTCATGCTATATAAACTTGAACGTGCTTAAAAACTGCAAAGGAAAATGGGATGAATTCGATTACATAAGAGCAAACAAAATAAAAAGAACTGCAGTAAGCTGGGAAGAGCTAACAGCGTTTAAACTGTTTTTATTGTAAAGGAAAGATTGTAGGGTGGAAAGTACAACAAGGTACAGTCAGCTGTCCTTCTGTCCACACACTCTGCCCCTGGGAGAGAATCACTCCTGCTAGAAAGACAAATCAGCAGCAGGGTACATGTAAAACCAGTTAACCAGATGATAAAGTTAGTAAGAAGAGTTTAAAATTGCAGTGGAGAACGTGGGCTCAGCAATCTCACTAGTGGAATCTGAGGCCACTCTGTATCACCTCATCTTTGTTACCCTGGAGGACACAATTTGCACTTAGTGAGTGCTCAGTGCTATTAGCAAAAACCCACACTCCATAGCTCATCGGTAAAGATCATGCTGTAGGTCCCAGCCTACACCTCCCTTACAGTCACCGCCCTGCCAACACCACTGTCCTTAGAGTACCCAAAGAAGCCATGTCTTTCCTGTGCTAAAGCTGGGATGCTGGTTCTTCCTTCTCTTTTACTTGAGAGCTTAAATGTCACTACCTAAGAAAATCTGCTCTTTGTCCTAGTTTTTCAACTCTACAATAGTACTATCTTGGGCTTGTTGACTTTTTGTTGAAGAAGGTGTAGACCTCACTAGGTGCCCAAACCAGAAACATTTAAAGCCCCAGCATCTACAATGGATGTTCCTGGGATCCACAGAATGAACATTGATTGGATGGATTTCACGGCTTTATACGACCACAGTCAGGAAGAAATGGAGATTTTATGTCCAACAGCAAGTAACATTTTGCACTTAAATGTTTAATTCTGATTAATATCCCATAAAGTACACAAGAAAATCCAATCATATAATTATATTAAGAAAGAATATTTGGGACACAAAGACAAGCCTCAGCACAGCAAAAAAGAATGTCATTTTGATAAATATTAAGCAATCTAATTAGACGGCCACCATACCGACTTCTGTATAACATTTTTGACCTGTAAATTGTGCCTCCACACCATGAAGGCAGCTCTGTAATTACACCAATCACCATGGCTAAAAAGCTTAGAAACAGAACGAGCCAGTAAATCAACATAAAAGACATAATTGCCATATTCAAAGATCATATGAGGCTGCTTGTTATCTACAGTCCAATATGGTTATTAAGGGGGAACAGGGGAGGCACAAGAGGAACCAAAGTCGGATGCTTAGCTTGTTCACAGCTTGTATGAACAAGATTTATACCTAAATATAGAAAGATCTTTTTTGCTTATTTTTCTTTGATTTTACCACCTAAATTTGGAGACTTTAAAAACATCTAGGTGGCCTTTGCAGATTAATTGTATAATCCAGGTGAATATATCATTTTAAATATTTAAAAATATTTTATTATGAGAAATGACCCACTGGGTTCAACAAAGCCAAATCTTTGTAGGATATTAGAATAATTTAGAACAGCATAATAAAGCCAGATTGAGTTAATGATCTTCAACTTTGACGCTCATTATCTTGTAAAGTTTGACTTGTCCTGTTTTCTTTCTTCTTCTTTTATTTCTTTTCTGAGACAGGATATCATTTGTGGTCTAGGATGGTTTGAACTCAGAGATCTGCCTGCCTGTATCTCCTGAGTTGGGAATAAAGGTATACACCACTACATTCAGCTTTGCAAGTTTTAACATGTTGACATTAGGGGTTGCTATATGTTAACTGCTCTTGTACCTTTGCATAATTCCAGAGCTCTTACAGATCAGTTGCTAGTGGTCTACCCATGTATCATTGCTATCATCATTGTTCTTGTGCTATTTTTGACATAGGCACCTCTCAGGTTTGGATGGATTCTTTAGTAAATTGACAGAACCAGAGTAGAGAATTCTAAAGTTTATGCCTCTGAGCATCAAGCCTGGTATCACATAGTACAGTTTTGTTTTAATGGAATACAGTAAATAACAGAAACGATTAGAAGAGAAAAGATAGTTTACTGCATATAGGAAAAGTATAATAAAAGTTATACTTCTGCTTTATAGTTTTTAGGTTGGGTGTGTGCATGTGTCTAGTAGATCACAATGTATCATAATATACTATGTCTTCTGCATGCAGGTTTCCACTACAATCAGTGAGGAAGATCTTCAGATCACTCTAATATTTAGAATATGCAATTCTTAGGGATGTAATTCTATATGCTAATTTTTCTTCTTACATCATTGCTCATTAAAGAGCATTACTGAGTTATAGACAATTTTATATAAATGAGACTATTAAGAAATTATCTCATTACTGAATATAGAATGCTCATTATCATGAGAAACCCACAAGAAATAGATTTCTAGCAGCTTTTCTAAAAATGAATTAGAAATTAATTTCTTAACACTTTTCAAATGAAAATACCACAGTTAGGGTATCTGTTAAAAAACAAAAACTGTTCTTGAGAAACTAGTAGGTAACTTTGCTACATCTGCTTACATATAAAGTTTCAGGTAAAAATAAAAATCTGTGTTTACAAGTCACTCCACATTAGTCACATGACATGAAGAAATCCAGTTAGCAGTAAGCAGGAAACTTCCTCCCTCCTGACTAGCTCTCCTAGTACTGGAAGCTGCTATGCTGGATGCTGGCCGTGAGGGTCATCAGTAGTCTGGCTCAGCTGGGGACCCGGTGAAGCACAATGAGGAGGAGCAGGGCAAGATAGGCCAATGGGTGCAGAAGTGGCAAAGCATTGTGAGGGGGAGGGGTAAGCAACCACTCGCTAATTGGATCTAAGTTGCTTTCCATAGGAAGAAACACATGACTGGCACTGAAAGGCTGGCCAACAGCCCATGTTTGGGACCAAGCTCACAGTACTCAGAGAATACTACTACTATAGCACAAATGGACATAGAATCAAATTGTCCTTTAAATTCTTATCCTTTATCCACAGATTAATGCAGCTCTCAGACCTCATCAAGAAAGATTCTTTGTGCAATGGATGGCAGCTAGCAGAAACTACCAGCTGGTTAGTGTACAGAGAATAAATGATGCGGGAGTGTTCAGCCAAAATGAGACACAGATGCCGCATCTCCTACCAACAGGAAATACTGGAAGAGCCAGAGGCTAGGGAGCACTGGTGCAAAATAGTGTTTTCTGCATATGACAGGACCACTGTAGTCACAGAGGTTGGGGTTGTCTGCCTAGGACCAATACAGTCTGTATGCTAGAATCTCTCTCCATTAGAACATCTGCACATGGTTATCACAGCAACCAAACTGCTGCCTACAACTCCTCCCTCTGCATTGCCCCATTACCCAGTGCATGTCCAGTCTGCTAGTACAGACAGAAATTTGGTGTTCAGTTGACTTAGATTGTAATTCACCATGATAGAATTGGCAACTAAACTTTTATTGCATTAGTTTCTTATATTACTTATATAACAAAACTCAATTTGTTTGTATTCTTCAGACTCGGTAATTAAAGTCACATACAGAGGGTAGATATCTGATTTCTTTGCAGAAACTCCCATTCCCATCAAATGGAAGTAATGGAAGTAATAAATAATCTGTGTTCTTTATAATGAAGTTAAGTATTATTTATGGATAACAGAGTAGAGTGGATGAAAGAAGTATGGAAGCCAGTCTAATTCAGCAAATACCAGTGCAACATGAGCCACAAAAATGAAAACTTCCTTTCCAGTCCCTCTTCCACATTATCTTAGTATCAGAAGTTCAGGTTTATGAATTATTGAATTGGTGAGTAATTTGCCCCTTTAAATTGTCTAACTCTGCCTCCGAGGAGTCATGTCACCTCCTCTTCATGTCAATGTCATGCATGGCTGGGTTGCCACAATCTGCCTTGGCCACTGGAGCCCAAGCCATTCAGAGCCATCAAATCAATTATAACAGGCGCTGCTGTCTTACCCGACACCCAGTGATTGATAACAAAAGCTGCCTGCTTTCAGTTCTCATCTGACAGCAACAACCCACCCCTGCCCGCTCATACAGGCATTTGTCATAAATCAATAGCAATTCTACCACGTAGAAAGGTGCTGGGCTCACTCACTCCAGCTGGTCTCACTGTTCTCAAAGTTAAAATGTATATATTAGGATTAAATGTCAAGGGTCTAACTTTTAAATTGTCTAGTATTACATGTAAATAATGAGATAATAAAATATCCACTTAAAATAAGAATTTAGTATACAGTGTTTGACTAATATTTAAATTCAGTCTAAATTCAATTCAACTTTAAAAGTGAGTGACTAAAATTTTAAAAGAAATTATTTTATATTCAGAAATTATATATGACAGAAAGTGACATTTTATTTCAGTTTATTTCATATCACATGAAGTATTTTCTATTGACTGTTTAAAGCTAAATAAACATACAAATAGAATTTTGGTACAATTTAGCAATGTCATTACAAAATGTATTATCAATTAGCAATGAGTACTGAATACCCTTCACATATTTAAGATAATAGTTTTTATAAGCAAAATATAAAAATTTCAGCATAAGTACTTACAGATTGTGACCAGTGCACTTAAAACATTTTGCACCCCCCCAAAAACCCCTCCCTTTCTATCTGTAAGAGGGTGATATGATCTAATCTAAGAATTTGGAGAATACTGTGGAAATTGATCAATATATTAGTATGCAGTTTTCAACATCCAAAATACTTATTAAAATATGTATATACTTGACATCATATTAGGTGGTATGCTAATTGAAATGGGAATGATTCTTGTAGTCACTTTGAAGAAGACAGTGAAGATAAAAATGCTATTGAGTTATTTATAAAAAGTACTGTTTAGAGAAAAAGATATATATTACACAGAATTTTTATGACATGTGACAGGTGTTTCATATACATGTTTCACTGACTATTCAAACTTCTAAGTCTGTATTATTTCCAACTTACCTAAAAGGCAAAGGCATATATCAAAGTCACAAATTTTAAGTAATTTCTGGCTAGTTTCCCAACACATGTATTTTGCATGTACTTATCTAGAATTCATTACTTACTAAGAAATTATTGTGGGTTCTATGCTATAGATAAGACACAGGAAAAATACAGGTGCCAAGACAATAGGGAAATAAACTAAGCATGAAGACCAGGAGGTATGTCATTTAAAATAGAACAGTATGAGGTTTAGAGAATTCCTCATCAGAACTGCTGCCTGTGGTAATGATGGCCTGACGTCATTTTAGTAGAGATTCTTGATAAGAAAGACTTACAAAGAGACAGGACTACAGCAGCTATACATGAATATCCTATGGGGCAGTGAGCCACCAGGAGTGGACGGTCAAATGGAGTAGAAAAGGCATATGGCAGGAGGTGACAGAGGGCAGCAGAGAGGCAGTAAATGCAATGCCCAGGCAGACCCAAGCAGGCAGACTCAGACTAACAACTGATGATTAGTGACTGGCTTAAGGCCTATCATTCTCCTGAGCTGAAGCTATTATGCGAAGTAGGTCCTGGCTCAGATATGATCTAGTACCAAATATTAACACTACCAAGATTAGAGTATACACAAGAAGGCATATTTCTCAATTGTGGAAGATTATAACCTGTAATCTCAGCATCCAACAAAGGTAATGGTAAGTGGCGTCTCTTGAACAATCAATTCCTCTATAACAGCTTGCAGCAGCCATAAGGGAATACTTTCTAGAAGACTTACTATTGTGAATATGTTATCTGCATATATTTTTGTGCAGCAAATGTGTGCACGTGCTTCTGGAGGCTAGAATGTGTTGGAGTTACAGACAGCTGGGAGCTGCCCAGCGTAGGAGATGGGCATCAAACCTAGGTCCTCTGCAAAAGCAGCCAATGCTCTTAATCATGGGGCAATCTTTTCTGCCCCAATAGTGGAAATCTTTAGATCAAACCAGTACTCATCTGTTCTAGAAACAGCTAGAGCAGTTGTTCTCAACCTTTCTAATTCTGTGGCCCTTTAGTATAGCTGTGGAGACCCTCAGTCATAAATTATTCTTGTTGCTACATCATAAGCACAATTTGTGACCACTATGAATCGTAATGTAAATAGTTGATATTCAGAATATCTGATATGCAACCCTTTTACAAGGGTCGTTCAATCTCCACAACCCTCAGGTTGAGAACGGCTGACCTACAGAGTCACGTGAGTCAGTTTGACTACTATCGACATTTCCCTCATGTCTCTATGTGTACTATTTTTACTCACAAACTATGTGTCTATAAAAACTAGACTGTGGACTATCAGTGGCTTTCTCGTTTTCAGAAAGCTTTCCCCCCTTTATTTTAAAGAGTGAAGCAATACAATCTCATGTATTAGGAATATCCTTGTATTGATATTTAAGCTCCTTTCTAACCAGCCTCTCAGTCTCTTCTGATCATTCTCTGAAGAGCTATTCCTCGTGCTTAAATCCAAAGTATCAAAATTAACAACTGTTAGTAGAGGGATTAGTAAAGGGATTTAAAAGTTTGAATTTGCATAGAGTTAAGAATATGATTCTGTAGAATAATGTGCTGTAGAAAATAAATGAAACACATTCCATCTACTGAATTGCAATACGAGTCTTGAATGTATTTGGCATCCCTAATGCTGAACTGTTGGATGCTTCATGGCATAGTAGAAACACCATACCACAAACAAGAGTCAGGATTTCTTTATTCCATATGTGCAGTGTGAGCAGTTCATTAATCCTTCTGTATGTTCATGCTACCACTTGTTAGTCAGGACTATGAACTTCGCCATGTGCTATCACAGTGCTGTTCTTGATATTAAGGACAGCGACACCAGCAATAGTAGTAACGAAGTGTCTGTGGCCGTTTACGCCATTCTAAGAATTACTATGAGCAGGGCATTTTGTAAAATGTGTTTAAAAATAGACTATAATTCATCCACACCCATAGAAATCTATGAAGCATGCTTATTTTATGGCTCTTAAAGATGAGGAAACTGAGGCATGGAGAGAGCAAACGTCACAAGTGAATGAGATATAATTGATAGTTGTCACCTTAGCACAAGGAAGCTCGTGTGGCCACTAGGCTTCAATGCAAAAGCCCCATGCCTTTACAGGGTGTCCTAAACACTATCACTACCTACATAGGCACCGAGAGAGATGACCTATGATCAAGGGACACTCTCAGTTTTAGGCCATGTAATCTCACTCTCACCACCCACCCACTTCAATTTTGAGCAAGCCAGAGCTAAGTAAGGAGTGGTATCTAAAACGGTCACCCTATAATTTAAGCACAGGGAAAATGGGGATACAGGAAAAGGAATGCCTAAGAACAGATTAAGACATTGCTTTACAGTAGTTTATCGTTTTACTTTTATGTTTGTCTATTATGTTGATATTTGAGTAGTTTTGACAATTCATCCTTCACAGATCATGACAGGGAGAAGAGATGACAGATTTGTAGGTGGCCCTTTTCAAAAAGACTATTACATTTCCAATGGCAAAATGCTGGAATGTGGAATAAAGACACCATATTTATAGAGATTGAAGGAATTACAAGTAGAGCTGAAAAGTGTCGATTACACAAGGGACTTGGAATGACTCCACAATGGCCAAGCAGTACAATCTGCCGAAAATGAAGAGATGAGCTTGGGGAGACATTTAGAGCATCATGTTTTCAAGCTACGGGAACTTAGGCAGAATGAAAATATTGTGTGTCACGATGATTTCATCAGCACCGTGGCCAGAATGGTAAAGAAATGAGAGAGAAAGCTGGAAGAAGAGAGTCACGGAGTCCTACTACAAGGAAACAGTGCCAATACAGTGTGGGACTAGAACAAGGCAGACTCGAGCGGCTCTGAGGAGATGGGGCATCCTGAATGGGGGAAGAATATGGTACGGATGTAGTAGCAGTTAATCTGTGGAGTGGAAGATAAGGAGTATGGGAAGAATATGGCGTGGGGCTGAGTTGGGCAGCAAGGGAGGTCTTCTGGAAAGGGGTGGAAATAAAAGACTAGGGTGGGTTGGCGTTGGATAATGAAGATCAAGACACACCTTGCTAGGGTGCTTCCGGAGATCCTTGGAGTAGCTGAGAGAGAGCTAAGAAGGTGCTCATTCCGTGTCTCATGTCTTGTGGGTAGGTATTCATGACAGCCCAAATTAAGGAGAGCCCAGAAAAAAGTTTGAGGCCTAGTTTCTGAACATTTCTGTGGAAGAGAAGGTGGCCTATTATTTTTTAATAAGAGCCATTCAAGATCTACTGAGAAAAAGGCTTCTCCTAGCTGATGGAATCTAACAACCACCCCGTTCAGAGTTATACGGGATACTTGGGGGAATTAATGGGATATTTGAAAAGCATTTTCATTTCCTTTAAAGTTTTTATTTATAATCCATTTACATATATTTAAATGCAGTTAGAAAAGCATGTTTAAATTCAATTTCCCTTGAAATTGCCAAGGGACAACAACAGAAAAAATTTTAAGAACAGAACACTGAACAGGAAAAAAATTCTTATCCATACCACAGGCATCACTGTCACTTTCCTGTCTCAACACACACACACACACACACACACGTGTGCACGCACATAGACACACAGACATGCGCATGCAGACACATACTTAACTGTTATGATGGTAAGTTAAAACCAAAAATTTTCTCCCCTCTGGTTAAACTCTAAATTGCTAAAGCTGCATGGGTACCCGTGACAGGATGTCTTCATTTTGAGATTATAGTAACCAACTTTTAACAATGTCACTCTTTTTTTTTTTTTTTTTTTTTTTTTTTTGGTTTTTCAAGACAGGGTTTCTCTGTATAGCCCTGGCTGTCCTGGAACTTACTCTGTAGACCAGGATGGCCTCGAACTCAGAAATCCGCCTGTCTCTGCCTCCCAAGTGCTAGGATTAAAGGTGTGAGCCACCACTGCCTGGCTAGTCACAAAGTCTTAAACTAGATGATAGCATAATTGGACAGATAGTATCAGTCAGTTATCTGAAAAAAAAAAAAACAAAACTATGATTCAGGGACAGAAGGCTTGATGAATAGAAAGGAATACTACCCACTCCAAGCTCCCTTAGGACAATCTATCTTCTGGGCACTTCATTAATCTAGGGAATCAGAGTTGAAGAATACACATCTGTAGGAGACATGACCACACCAACAAGCAAACAGGTTTTAAAGAGGCACAGAGCAGCGACGACTCTTTTTGGCCAGGAGCAAGGTAGATACAGAGCCTGCAAGGTGTCATCCTGAGGCATCTTTGAAACTGAGTGTGTGCCTGGAGAGTGAGCCACAGCCACACAAACTAATTGAAGACATGGAAGCAAAGGGCTGCTTGTAGGAATGCCTAGAGTCGAGTTCACAGGGAACTCATAGGCTGGCACCCTTTCCATTCCAGGGTGGTTTGTTTACATGGTTGCCTTCTCAGGCACTGACAACATTAGCTAGCCAGGAAGAAAGGATGTTATAACTTATCTATTTCTTTGTCTTTCTTTCTTTTTTTCTCTTGTAGCTAGAGGTTTGTCATCGTGTGTCACAAAAGCCATGAAGGTGAAAGATAAAGAAAAACAGAAGGGATATGGAACCAAAACATAACATGGTACAGGTCAAAATGTCTTTGACCCGTGATTGCTGAAGTGTGCAATTTAGGGGTTAATTATCATTCAAAAACCAAATTTCAAATATTTAGCAGTGCCTTCTCTTAGAGCTGGAGATCATTATTTACAAAGAGGGATCTGAAAAAATTGCTTAAGAGATTTTCAGGGGAGTGTGTCAGGGAAGTTGCATTCTTTCATAATCTAGGTGTGGGGAGGATGTCTAGTGGTTTTAGAGACACGCATGGACAACTGAGAATTAACTTCAAGGCAATGGTGACCCCAATCCAGGTAACAGATAGCAATTCAGCCTTGACATAGACCGTGGCATGTAACTATAGCGTGCATCAACAGCATGCTGTAGGATTTCACAGTAGCATGCTACTACCTGGTTGAGAACAGGAGGCTCACAGAGAAGCAGCCATGCAGCACTGTTCCTCTCAGCTCTGGGAATCTGGGAACTCTTTCTAACAGACTGATACACGGTGAAGCTAAATGAGTAATGCACAGTTCACATGCATCTAAGAAATGGTTCTTACAGGGAAACATTTTCTCACTATTTTATCAAATGATATCTCATTTGGTTGTTTATCAGTTTTCAGTGTCGAAAGTATGTTCTAAGCTCTGAGCAAGCAGGAAGAACACTAGTTACAAAGGACATTTCCAGTGACTAACTCTCAGAATGATAATCTGAGTCTCTTTGTACTCTGGTGCATTCTTTAAAAATATAAACATATCTAATAGATGGTAGTTCTCTCCTGTCCCATATCACTTCTCTTCCCTTTAAATTCATGTTCAGTCAAGAAGATGTTACTAATGTAGCATCATTTTTATTGTACATATCTTTAACTTTTAAATAGTTTCAATAGTTTCTATTTTCTAGAGATAAATAAAATGTCAAATAAAAACCATCATCACATACAAGTTGTTCCTGGCCTTTAAAATCCTACAATTCTTGATATTTTATGCTGTTTTTATGTTGAAACTTGAAGTCAAAAGGTGAGAATTATTATTCCATATAACTATATCCCAAATCCTCCTTTTCTGGACAAGGGGAATCTTAGTTGTATAGTAAATTCTTGAGAAATTTATTTCAAAACAATTGCTACCCAAAACTCTGAAAAGTTCTGATTCAGTAGCTCTGGAGTAAAATGCATTAAAGCACAATGTAAAGGTCACCAATGAATATGCTCATATTAACTCAAATAAAATAATAACAACAATAACAATAATAATAGAAGAAAAGATGAGGAGGAGGAGGAAGAGGAGGCAGCCATGTCATAGAAAGGCTCAGAATCACTGACAGCATTTCTCAATTACGTAAGTTATAATTTAAATAGTTATTTATTTTCATGTAATAACTGGCAAGGAGAAAAATGAATTTATGGTGTTAAAACTAAACAATTGAGCCACCATCACACAAAAGTTATAAAGCTATACTGACATGCCAAAAAAGATATTTAATTAGTTGTTGGAAACTATTCACTTCTGTCTACTTAGAAGAAAACTGCTTAATGTTGGGCACAATCAGAAATAGTTCAGATAATTTTTTTAAGCATTGAAGTTTGACATATTTGCCTGAAAAATCAATGAGAAAGTGACTGGGGGGGGGGGGGGAAGAAGCAATTAAAACAGCAAAACAGAAACATTACAAAGAAGAAAAGTAAAGCCATACCATCAGGTCATCAATTACCAGGATGTGGGGATAAGCCATCAATATGTGTGCGTGTACACACACACACACACACACACACACACACACACACACACACACACACACAGAACATTCTTTCTAGTGATGTTTGACTCTGGTGTCAGTGAAGAATCACTAGTCCTCTTTATAAATCCTCACTTTTGTTGGTGGGGGTTAAACTGGGACGCCTCCATCCACAGTGACGTGTTAGAATGACCCACCAGCCTTTTGGGGAGCAGGATGAAAGGATCGTTATGATGTTTCATTCCTTCCAATTTTCTTTATTTTAAAAAATCATAATGAGACAGATTTGCTTGAATGGGAGCTGAAATAGATTTTTAAAATTCTGGTCATCCATTTTGTCATTTTCTCAGTGCAGTGGTACTTGAAAGTGATCTAACCTTGGGTTGGGTGTGGCCTTGCCAAAGGAGGAAAATACTGAGTGAAAGATGGGCACAGAACCTTACCAGCATGGCTCCTAGGCTACACACATCATTTCCTCAAGACAAATTTTTTACACTCAAATGCTATGTAGGACTGCAGGCTTCTTTTTGTAGGAGCCTGTTTTGTCAGGCTCCTACAGAGGGGAGGAAATACGTTTTGGCTCCTGTGTTTTCTTTCTACCTAGGCCAAGAAGTCTGAACAAAGACCCACAGCCAAACATTCGGTAAAGAGAGAGCCCATGTAAAGGTCTTCATTAAGTCCCTACCCTTGGAGCTTGGAAGAACCCCTGGGAACATGAGGAGAAATTGTGGGTGTCAGAAGGTTCAAGGACTCTGGAGAACACAGCCTGTGGAATCAACTAAGCAGGGCGGAGGGCTCATAGAGAGTGATGCTGCAATCAGGGAGCCCTTATAGGTCTGTGCTAGGTCCTTTACATAGAGGTATGGCTGTTGGCTCAGTGTTTTGGGGGTACTCCTGACAGTGGTAGTAGGGGTGTCTCTAACTCTTTTGCCTGCTTCCAGGACCCTTTCCTACTGGGTTGCCTCACCCAGCCTTGATGTGAGGGTTTGTGCCTGGTCTTATTGTGTCTCGCTGTGCCATGTTTGGTTAATGTCCCTGGAAATCCTGTTCTTTTCTCCAGGGAGACAGGAGGTTGAGTGTGGATCTGGGGAAGAAGAGGGTTGGGGAGAGTGGAGGGAGGGGAAGCTGAAGTCAAATGTATTGAAAAGAAAAATCCAGAGGCTTGCCTTCCACTAGACAGTCCCTGAGACTGGTGCCTTGTTTGAGCTATCTTACCAGATAGAAACTAAGGGTAAACTGTTGCACAGTTCTACAGTGTAGGCCCTGGCTCAGTTATTAGTAGTGCTTACAGTGCTAGCCCCAGAATAAAGTTGTTAGGAGTTCGATGTCTCTCAGAATGACTCCCTTATGACATTTGAGTGTTATGTACTCTATGACCAAATATGCCTCATCAGATTCAGGCTTTAGGTCTTTCATCTCTCTGGATTATCAGAGCAAGGGTGGTCTGGCATAGCTAGACTGTGCTGTGAGTCTGCTCTGCCAGGAATCATCTGGTGTACTGTTAAGTTTTGTCTCACAACATTCTCTCTGCCTAGGATGTGTGGGTGTTCTAGGCTTCATTCGTTCGTGGAGCTGAGCATTTGCTTAGGCCAATAGCTACAATTGGCCTAGCTGACAATATCTCTATCCAATGCATTGACTGAGGCATGAAGAATCTTCCTCATATTCTGCAGTTGTTTTCATCTGTCATGCTGAGAACTCAGTGTTTAGAAAGTACAGACTAATTTTAAAGTAGATGATTTAATAAAATGAGCCTTTATCTTATAGAGATTAAAGAACATCTAAAATATTTGCATATACATTTTACAAAGAAGTAGTAAAATATTCTTGTCTCACTTAAACACTAGAAATGGAGAATACACAAGTCTTAAAAATTGCAACGAGTCAGTTTCAAACATTTTCCTATAGAATTTATGGGATGGTTTCTACTTTCAAGGATAAATGGGACTAAGTGGATTCATATTAGAAGCACACAAATAATTTATTATGATAACCATCACCAAAAGCTAATTTCTTTGGAGGCCCCAAATGATACTCTGGTAGTCATCTTTCCATAAGAGCAGGACTGTTTGATCAGGATTTTATCCATGGGATTCTTTCCAAGAAAGTCCGTCACATTAGGACTTTCTCCCTGCGTTCTGTCTTATCTGTAGCTATCGTTGGGTACTTGGCATACCAATTTCGTCTGAAACTAAACAAACATTAAGCTGATAGTAAGAATCAGCTTGATGTCACAGAACCACAATATTAGGTCTACTGAAGTTTAATAGGATTTTAGGCAGGATGTACCACCAGTCTGTTCAATTAGAAGGTAGATAGGTTACATTTTGCCTTAGAAACTACCTCAAAATTTATTACTGTGTTTACACAGTAGCTGGTGGAGTAAATTTTTAAAATCTCATGAACTAACCATTTTTATGGGTCAGTACAACTTTAAAGGGAAGATATAATAGCATAATCATAACTCACATTTTTTTCCTTAAAATTATGATGATTTTTTCTTCCTCAAGTGCCTGTAGCAATTAGGTTTCATGATGAATTACTACTTGCCAGGTTTAAGCACATTTTCTCAAATTGAGCTAGCTTGAAAGACCAAACAATTGGTAGACATCACTATATCTTTTACTTTTCAAAAGGAGTGAGTTCACATTTCTGCTGATTTTCAGTTTCAGCTCATTTCTGGCAGTTAAATAATAAGTCTCTAAAAATAAGGGCTTATAAAGAGAGGGGAGTTACCAGTACAAGCTGAATCCGATACCTATGTGAATTGCAATTGGTTGGTTGTGGCCAAATGAGTATTTTTTACCTTAGGCCATAGTAATGCAGCTTCAGATGGAAATAAGCATAACCACTGATCTATCTCCTATAGCCTCTGGGCATTCTGATATTGAATGGAGGCCTGGATAAACAGTTGTTATGATTTGCCCAGCACCTACCTCTGAGGGGCTGGTGTCAAATTCATCTTCATGTCATCAGTACCTTCGCAACAGGTCTTAAACAGTCTTCTCTCCCTCTAAGTCCCAGCGCAACAGTTGTCAGGGTCTGAGTCAAGCTGTGCTTCTGCCCACACAGTGGCACTCTCAGCACTGTAGGCTGCTCAAATGATTTTTTAAGCAGAGCAGCCGGTTGCCTTCAGCAGCGATGCTTTTGGGGGCACTCTGTGCTGTTCACCCAGTGTCTCTGGCTGCTCTACAACTGTGCTAGTTAAGGGATCGACAGAAGGAACAACAAATGGCTACAATTAGCATTCGCCCTGCTCCCGCAAAAGAATTTCATTGCTATGGCAACAGGAGTTACCCAGACAACACAGGGCTTTGGCTTAGAACAGTGTACTGCATTGTACCATGTATAGAACAAAATAGCCATGGATCAGGCTCTTTCTTCATGGCACAGAGATCTCTGCCATCATATTTAAGTGTAATTTACAATAACTGATTTCTTAATTTGCAGAGCTCACCAAGGTACTGGCTGTTACGGGCCTGAAACAAAATATCATTGATTTATCCTTTTGAAATTTCCAAAATAATTAAAGAATGATGGTTAGATCCTGCTCATATTGTCTTATCTTTCTAAATATCACAAGAGGCGGCCAAGTCTGATCGCTGTCTCCCTGCTTCTTACAAATGCCCTTTTCCTTCTGCCAGTTCCAAGATATAAATGTATGTAACCTATGACTAATTAATATGCATTTCCTCACATCTGGATATTCAACCAGGTTCCAGAAGGCTGTAGTTGCAGCAGGAAGGAGCAATGTATTCAAGCAACTTACAGTGAGAGCTACAAGCCTGAGATCTTCTAAATCATTTATCATCAAACAGGAGAATATTTCGCACACTCTTTTTGAAGTAAACTTTCAAAGCATCAAAGTGAAAAGTCCTTGTAAGTGAGATGGAAGAAGTCATGTAAATAGCTTAGAGATGGCTTACCTTGGCCATTGTCCCATGCCTCTGCAGTCCGGCTATCTATGGATATATATGGATCTGTGCTACTCACAGGCATCCAGAAGCATTCTCAAAGAACTAAGGGAGAGGATGTGTCACAAAAAAAAGCAGAACAAGGCTACTTGGCATAGTTCTGGCACATGCCAGTTATTGTCCTGAAATCTGTAAAACTCAGGTATTTTCAGAATTCAGTCTCTTTCTCAATGTCCCTGTCAGCAGGACACTCAACAGTATCACTAAAAACAGCTCACATATTCTGAGTGCAAAGTGCATCCTGCGGTTTAGTTTAGTTCTCACAAATCCTATATAAGGCAGGTATAATTTATGCCCACTGATGGTTTTTGAGCAGTGGTAGTGTTGAGACTGTGAGAGAGAAAAAAGTTTAAACAGGTGAGAAAAGCAAAGCAAATCCCTTTGCCCAACACTGCCTGAGGCCCAGTATTTTTCAAATACCTACATTTTTATTTTGATCATTATGAGCCTTGTCAATTGTAATGAAATAAACACAGCAAAGCAGCTGCACGTAGACAAACTCTGGAAGAGTGGGTCTGTCATGCAATTTGGTATAAGCACACTTCTCTCCTGCTTATGTACATTTCAGGATAATAGAAGCAGAATTAGGAAAGTGTCCACGAGTGCCTAAGGATAAAATAAAATGATCTCAAAGTGTTCTGAAAAACACAGAGTGCTAGGAAAATGGATTTTACCCAAAAAACTTGTCAGCTCTTATGGATTCAAAGAGATCACTCTTGGCATTTACTTATTTTAAATAAATCAAAGGAAAAAGAAAAATAAAGTACACAAATTGAACAGATTCCTAACTGACCCCTTCCTATCTAGCTCTACTTTCAAAAGCCTCCATAAGAAAACTGGCCAGTCTTTCTCTTCAGACATCTTCACAGTTTTTAGCTGTTTAACTGATTCAAGAACACGCTAAGTTCAAGTTTACTCTCCTAGCTGATTGTTCCCATTTCTCCTACAAAGCAAAGAGGGGAGCACAGACACAGTCTTCTCACTGTCCTCTTGCCTTCTGAGATTTTTGGTTGAATCTTTCACTCCAGAAAAAGGAGTCCTGTGATTACACTCAGAGGTGGGTGGTTTATTAAAGTGATTTAGAGTATGATCTGAGTTCAATTCCTGGCTCTACTGTTTGACCCTTTAATGATTTGAACAAGTTACTTGTCCTCTTAGCCTTGGCTTGCACAATGTAAATGCAGCATCCAGCAGTGTCAGATATGGTCGGTTGTCAAGTGTTGTTCTCCTTGAAAATCCTCTGAAGTGACTCTGCTCCTTGCTGGGATGTTGGGGCGAGTCATGTCTGTTGTCCGTCTCATCAGTTTTCAACTGTAGACACAAGTTCAGTGTCTGCCACTTACTAGCTAGGATTATTTGTAAAGCCCCATTTTCATAATGAATAAAACATAATGGAGAACGAAAATTCAACACCACTTTGCATTTAGAAAAACAAACTCTAACTTGTACAAAAGTTGTGGCTTAGCTATGGCAGGCAGGTGTTAGGACAATTATTCTACGTCACTGGTAGTATTATCAGTATATGAAAACAATACTCAATTCTTCAATTACTACTCATATGAACTTTTAGTAAGCGTTATGTTCTATTGAGAAGATTGCAGACATTACCTGATTTTAACCTTTATAACATATTAAAGCTGGACTGGTTATAGATCCATTTCACAGACAACAGAACTGAGCACGAGAAACAAGCAACCTCCCTAGGGATGTGCACGCAGGAAAGGGCAGGCTGTGCCTTATCTCTCTAATGCACGCAGCTAGGTTAAGAGAATTATATCCCAGAGAACTGTGATCCCTAGGTGTCGTCTCTAAATGCATAACAGTGTGGTGTGTATGCTATACATTCTCATTGGAATTAATATCCCTTGGAGTCAGATTCAGCATCCATTTTTAATTATTTAGAAGTCACAGAATTTGTTTCAAAATGATACAGCTTCTAAGTACTAAATGTTCATTGATAATGAACAAGATGTTCACGGAGAGGGCACAGGCAAGACAGCATCATTCACATGGTAGAAATAATTTTCAATAAAATTATAAAATATTAAAACTTAATGAGCACAGTCTCAATTAGGAAAGTGAAAATCTGCTCATTAAACTTGCAGATGATACTTAGCTGGGCAGGGGTTAAATGCTTAAGAAGAGAGAAATGGAATTTAAAGTGACCTTGATAGATTAGAGAACTGCTTCACCAAAATCGGGATGAAGTCCAGTTAAGAGAGGAACAAAACAGTTAAGCAGAGCATAGGAGCAGCACATGGAACCCGCAGCGGGGAACTTGGGACATTGCTGCAGGGGGACAAAGTAGCCACGGATGAATTAAGTTAACTACCTCTTGACAATGCGCCTTGTTTATTTTCCTTATCCCATCAGTGATAAATCTACCAGCACATTAAAAAAATCATAAGAATTCAAAGCAATAGTTCCAGGCTCTATCATATACCAGTTAAACCAGAATATGTGGACACAAGCCCCATACTGGTGTTCTTATAAAAACTCTCTAGATCAGAACCCATGACATGTCTGAGAAAGGTCTGATCAGCTTGTTTGCTGAACTTACTCCCCCAACTCCTGCATGTACATACACACAAACATAACCAAATAAAATTATAAAAGTCTCTCTTGGGATTTTTATTTTTTAACAGACAGGGATCACAGGTTATATGAAGTACGGAAATACAGTCAAACCCTTTGTGTGTGTAGGCTATGCATGTCTAAGCGTATGTGTGTGAGTATGCGCCTGTGTTGGCATGTGACTGGAGGCCAGAAGCTGACATCAGGTGTATTTAAGCATTTTCTGCTTTGAGTTCAGTAACTGGCTAGGCCAGTGGTTCTTAACCTTCCTAATGCTGTGACTGTTTAATACAGTTCCCTCTTGTTGTGATGTCCCCAAACCATAAAATTATTCTTATTGCTACTTCATAACTGTAGCTTTGCTGCTGTTATGAATTATTATATAAATATCTGTTTTCCGATAGTCTTAGTGACCCCTGTGTTTGACCTTCAAAGGAGTCAAGACCCATAGCTTGAGAACCACTGGGCTAGGTGCTCGGGTCAGTGAGGCCAGCGATCTGCCTGTTTCTGCCTGCTCATTGATGAGATTATAGATGTTTGTGTGTATACAAGTCTTTGTTGTCAGTGCGGGGATCTAAATGTAGGTTCTCATTGATGTGACTCGAGGACTTTACCCACTGAGCTGTACTCCAACTCCCAAGTCATAGAGCTTTTAGCCATATGAAGATTCACACATACACAAAACAGACCTGTTACTGTATATGATCGATGGTTCACCAAGAAAAACTAGTAAAAATTCTCAATGATGATTCAAAATACTCAAAACAAAACAAAACAAAAAACCGATGATCTAGTCTGGCTGTTCTCAAAGCATGTTTCCTAGACAAGTATCACTTTAAATTATTCAAGATGGTAAGTTATCATTCTCTGTACAAACCTATGGAACCTGTAGAAATCTGTGATCTTTGTATCTCTACCCCTAGGTAATTCTGCTATATGCTAAACTGAGAACTGAGGCTCTCAGCTAAGCACACAGCCTTGTGTATTTATACAGTGCTTATTTTCTGTGGTGATTTTGAAGTCTTCCTAGAAATCAGTGGGGTACTCAGGCAATTTTTAAAAATCAATATATGAAAGCCTTCAGTGCTATTTATTAAATAGATTCGCATGTTAATTTCAGTAAAGAAAATACTAAAATTGCTGCTAAAATAGTCTGGCAGGCAACCTTAGTTTGTTAGCTTGATTTCTTACTGTTCAACTCGCTAGGTGGCATGAAGTTGACTGAGTAGCTACACAGATCCATGAAGCTGCTGCTTAATTACCCAAACCTTCTGGAAAGGAGGTCCTGAGTTTCCATCTATGTACTGCGAAGGTTTGGGTCCACTTCCAGTGTTCATCACACACTTCTACCCCATCCCTCCAGAGCACCCCAAATTGATAGAATCCCAAGCACTTAAATATTTTATTATATATGTATATATATGACATAAACATATGACTTAAACTTTTTGGCTCGTAATGTTGAAAAGCATCACAAATAGTAACAATAGCCTACAATTTACTTTGGTGGAATAATAAAATGGAAGGGTGGTAACATTTTAAAATTCAGACATAAAGTTCTGATTTTTTTGTTTGTTTTGAAATGGATTACACAGTTTAATGAGAAATACCCCTTAAACTGTCCCCTTCTTCATTTCTGGCACTTTACTTCATAGTTTATCAATTATAAAGATGGAGAAATATATTGTTTCTTAGCTAGCTGAGAACATTTTCTCTGATTGGTATAAATTCTGAAAGCTATCCTGGTATGGTTGAAGATTTAATGTGCATGTACACTATCTCAGGCTGCTGGGAGGAGTATAATGTAGCGCAGGCAGTCCAACCCACTGAGGTAGACAGTACGTATAAACAACAGTTCTTCCATCTGGTAGCTTACTATGATAAGCTTTTAAAGGCATGTGGAAGTCAAGGCAGAGGAAAGCTAGCTAGAGAACACTTGGCTTTACTTTCTCCAATATACTATGTAACAGTCAAACATGCTGACTTCAGGTTCTCTGGAAAATACTCACAGATAACTTCTGTAAGCACACCTGTCTGATTTTTAAAATGTAAGCAATATTTATAAATGAGTTAACAGTAAACTAATTTCTCCTTTGTATAACCTTACGGTTTTAAAATATTCTACTCTTAAAGAAATGCTTGCATCATGAGGAGACTCAAATACATTGGTTTCTAAACAAACTGAAAATATGCTTTACTTTTATTAGACATGTTTGATCACAATGACAGCATAAATAGTTTAAATACACCAATCTAAAACACCTAGATACTGAATGGAATGTTTCAGGGACATGTTCAATCTTTGGTATTGAGACACCATGTTATCTACAAAGTGATGCTTAAAAACCATGCAACTGTTACAAAAAGTAAATAATTTCATAATGTTTTAAGTTTATGATTTTGTGTTGGGCAGCACTCGAGTTCTGCCTCATGAGGGCTGCCTCAGGTTGGACATGCTTATTAGGTCTTAATTATAAATGTTAATCAAATATGGCACTCAGTTTACAAAAGCATAAAAAGAAACCCTATAAATGTGAAGGATAATGTTTATGTCATCCACTACTGTATCGTGAGGAAGAAATACATTAGGTGGGGCAGTCGAAGATACAGATTCAGCAAGCCACACCCTTAGCTGCACTTCCAGAGCATCACCATTTGATGGTAGCTTTAGCTTCTACTTCATAGTAATTCACAATTTAAAACTACTGTAATTAGTAATTTATAATTTTGCAAATTTGATAATATAAAATTGTGTGACAAAAAAACAACCAACCGACCAAAAAAAAAAAAAATATCAAACCAACCAACTACCCCCCCCCCCAATACTGCAATCATCTAGAGACTCCTCTGATCTCTGTTTCAGATCTGCCTAATGATATACTAGAACTATGTCTTACCAGTACATACAGTTTTGTTAACGGACCATGTACCCAAAAGAGCTTAAAGCAGGAAAAAAGTGCCTCAAACTTACCATACAATTAAACCCACCTATCTTAAGTCAGTCATCTTGAGAGTTTACCTGATTCATGTTTATGAGATACAAGCAGATTCTAAGAATATTGCGTGATATTCAAGCAATATTTCTTGATTAACAGCAACTATTCAGTGCAATGAATGCATGTTAGATTCAGAGTTAGAAGGCTCAATCTTCAAACATAGTTTGAAGTAATTTGTTTATTCCTTTTTCTATGTAGGCATTCATATTACTTCACTAAAAACATGGTTTTCTGACATCTTCCCACAGCAGCTAGCTTTCTGAGGATATTCTTGGAGAATCAATGTGTAGCCAGAGAAGCATAGGGATAGCTAGGATAGGATTGCTATTATAGCACAAGGGAAAGAAAAGAAATAAACTGAATGGACTTTAATAATAGGATAAGCAGGTGGAGATTTTATAACATGCTTGCTTCTTAACGTGGACCACTGTAGACTGACTATTCTTAAATCCCTCATTGTAGTACTGTTATGTGGAGTATCATATTAACATAAAGTGACACAGAGACTTTTTTTTTAACTACATGTTTGGCATGTAGAGTTTAATAGAATTTAATAGAATTCTAAATAGCATACAGAGCTATAGTGGCAGAGTACTTTCCCAGAAAAATGGGATAATATCTGTACTGAAGTTAGTCTAATTATGAAATGATATACAAGTCACTTGTAAGGTAAACCTCGATCACAACTACAGTGATATATCCTGCCTGGATTGTTTAGATCCTCATGCACTATTCATGGAAGTGTACACTGGTACAACCTTGGAAACTGGTAGGTGGTATTTACAAATGCTCACTGTACACAAACACAATGAAATTGCAATTACACTTCTATGTTTATATGTGACAGCATCAAAGGACACATCTAATAGCAGGGTTCTTAGCAGCAACATTTGTTATAGCCCAAAGCAAGAAACATAGCTATTAATCTGAGAAAAATATAAATAGATCTATATAGTACAATACTACACAAAGAATGAATGAACTGCAACTTCATATAACAACATGGATGGATATGCTGTGGATTGTTTTATTTATAAATAGCGCAGGCTAAAAGTAGATTATGCCAGCACAGTCAGGTATATTTGGAATGTGAAACACTGGCTGAGAGGATCTGGAAGGAGCTACTGTACTCCGATTTTAGCTTCCGATCTGCATGCTGGTTCCACGGTTAGGTCCATTTTACAAACCGTAATCATGCCTCATACTTAGGAATTATGCACTTTTCCATATGTATGTTTTCTTCATTTAAAATATGTGCACACCATGAGAGAAGCTAGAGACTATATGGAGAATTTAAAACAAACCAAACATCTGCAAAGCAATCAAATACATAGTGCCAAGCAATCCAATGAAACAGTGGGAGTTTTACTATGCAAGAATTTGTATATTTGTCTCTTATCACTCATTTGAGAAATAAGATTTAGCATTTCTCGGATGATGATAACAGGGCTTATGAAGACTTTGCTGTAAACTAGCTAAGATTATAGGTAGGATTGGAGGTCTGCGTAAGAGGAGAGCATGTGACTGCACCATATGGACTATGGTTGAGGCCAAACAAAGTCAGTCTTTGTTTCTGAGACAGGGTCTCACTATGTAGCCATGGCTGACCTGGACCTAGCTATGTAGTTCAGGCCTGTCTCCAGCTCTCAGATATTCTCCTACTTCTGCCTTCTGACTGGGGAGATTGAAGGCATACACCACCAAGCCTGCCAAAACCAAACTTTACAAAGGGGCTCAGGAGCATGGAAGCTGCCAGGGGGTCGAAGGCTGGCAGCAGACTATGGGAAGTGACCAAAATTCAGCAAGTTAAAGAGTTATTCTCAAAGCCCTTTCTGATAATTAAAACAAACTGCTGTATAGAAGGCAGAACTCATTTCTAGGAACTATTCCAAGTTTCTACAAGACAGTCCCTGGACTCACGGACTCCACTCTATGACTCACCCCGAGCAGACTTTTCTATTTAGACAGAGGGATGAGAATTGAGATCACTGGACGGAGATAAAGTAGGTTAATAGAATGGAGAGTGGTAGCCCTGTCCAGTTTCCCGTAAGTGAGCAGCAAACAGAAAGCCCCAGAGCTTACAACGTGATGACAGCCGTGACACTGGCCTGAGAGGAAGTGGCTGCCAAAGGCCACAGTGTGGCCACAGGTCTGCCAAGCTTGCCTTGGCTCGCTCTATACAACAAGACGAGGTCTTCACTTATCTACCGTGTTTGCCTTCAGTGATTTCTGTTGGCTTATTAAAAAAAGAAAAGAAAAAAGGCAGCTACATCTGCGAAGATGCCAAATGACAAAGCACAATCAATTTTAAATGCTTCTTCGAGATCATTCTTTGTCGTTTAGGACCTGGGAAGGACCAAGCTGAAAGGCATGAAATGACAGCTAAAGTGAGTAAAACTACCTTCATGGCTTACCAAACACCAGTGTGAGACCTCCTTAAGCCACACCATGTTAAGTTGTGGATAATAATAGTAGTAGTAACTAAGATAATTAATTCTTTTCATACAGTTGTATCCTTGAGGTTATATAGGCTCTGAGTGATTGGCTTGTCAGGACTAAACATAATGATATGATATTAGCATTTTTAATGCTAACTTTAAATAGTGTTTTACTGGCTCTTGCTTAAGTGTGGAAATATGAGGATTTCTGCTTTTATTTGCATATCATATTATAGTTTTTCTATTGTATAAATGCTTTCATGAAAAAGTCTGTAACTTAAGAGGCCCAATCATCATATTTCAAAATGAAAACGTTGCCAGAATCTTCTAACCTGGAGATTGTTGCTTCAGACTAGATGGGGAGCAAATGGGGGCTGCTGCTTGCTGTCCTGAGCATTTTCAGTCTCTCTGTTTTCCTGTTCCTCTACAAACTGGGATAAAAGCAGTTCCTTTGACTAATGAGCCCAAAGAGGTTTGACTAATAGACGAAGATTACAGGCATAATTACTTAAATGATCATGTACATAGCACTTAATGATCATTATCATTTATTCTAATATTATTGCTAATAAATGGTAAAACTGTTTAAGCTAAATGCTGTCATTCCACACAAGTGCATCATGGCTAACAGTTATAATTCCTAATTTCCGAGGGGGTCGATGAGGCTTCTTTAATGCACGTCAATGCTTGCTTCAATTTATAGACGTTTAAAAGGGAGACAATATTTAGTATTTATCCCTTATCCTGAGTACATAACAAGCATTCATGCTGCCATTCCCTCTAAACCACAGTCGGCTAATAACCAGCTGTATCCCTGGCTTTCATGAGATCAATTTGATATATGAAAAGTCACTCTGCTCTACAAAAGAGTCAATGATGGTATAACTAACACCAATGTCTCAAATGCTAATTTCATTTCATTCTTTTGCTTACTAGGATTCAGTGGCTAGAGATTGCTGTCAAGTTCTTATGCACCCCTGAGAGGCTACTTTTACTCTAAAAGGCAAAAGCAGCAAAGTGGTACTTGAGTTTTTCCTTGGCTCGTTTCTGTCATTATTTTCTCTCATATTAAGAGTGACAAGAGAAAAAAAGAAGTCAGAAGTATGCTGCAGAATCAATGTCCAATGTTTTCTACAGAATACGCACGAAGGTTGGAGGTGAGATTATTTTACACGCAAAAGCATATATATATATATAGTTTTGCACAAGAGACTTTACTGCACTCTTAGCATCCCTACCGCTCCTTGGGAATGCACGCTGAAGAGCCATTTAGCTTTTAGATCACACACAAATAGTAATCTGAGGGCTAGAGCTGAAGGAGGTTTCTAGGTTCTTATAGATCACTGGGAAAGAGAAAACAAAGACAACTACACAAGTGTCCATTCGGAAGAAGGGAGGCAGGTACCCAAGGAAGGGAGGTCTGGGCAACTGTTTTAGCCCTGCCCCTTCCCCTTGAGACAAGGTCTCATGTAGCTGAAGATGGCCTTAGCTTTCCGATCCCCTTCCCCTCCTGATGATGGGGCTATAAATGTGCTCCATCTTTACATGGTGTTAGAGATGGACAAAGGCTTCCTGCATGACAGGCAAGCACTCTACCAAGAGCCACATCCCAGCCTCCTAGCTATACATCCAAAGGGATAAACTTTCATTCACATCGTGAAAGGAAGCAAGATTCCTCACAACCTGGGTCTCTCCATGGTGAAGCGAGAGGGAAGAGCTGGAACAAGTCATCTTTACACTTTGGTCTCCTCGGGGACATCCATCATTCCGTGCCATGTCACCAGGTCTATTCTTTCCACTGTTACATACTATTGTTTCAAATTAAAGGCAGCATCATATACTTTATTTTTTTCAGTTTTTCCTGATGTCATTATTGTGAGTCCCACAGGAAAAAATTGATTTTCTTTATTACTCTATTTTAAAAAGACAAGTTTTATAGCCTTTCTCTGTGTGTGTTGTGTTCTCACTGAACTTTGAAGCTCATTGATTCTACTAGGCTGCCTGGCCCACAGATTCAGGAATCTACTTGTTTCCAAATCTTCGTTCACCCTCGCTCCCCCAGTATTACTCAAGCCAGTGCCCAGCCTCCTCATACAGGCCCTCATGCTTCGGCTCCAAGCCACCTCACCTGCAGTGTTTCCATTTTCTACCAAATAGTTCATACTACTTCATATATAAACAAGGTACAGGAAATATTGACAGAATTGGTTTTAATCTTATTAGTGTATCTGCTGAGCAGACCACTACAACTGTAGTTAAGAATTCCCATTGTTTTCTCCTGATAAATGAGCTGGGAGAAAGGTGGGGTGTGATGAAGACAAACAGTACATTCAGCCATGGTGCACCTCCTTATTTCCCAGACAGCTTACAGTGCACATAGCAGTTTAATTTTGGGAGAGCTTGGGAAAAGTAAACTTAAAGGTTGAACCATATGCCAAGATTACTCTGTCATTTGGACGTGGACTAAACTCTGAGCTGCAAGTGAAAGGGCCTGGTCCCCAGTGTGGCACTGCTGGAAGAGGTAGATGTTTTGGGAGGTGAGGCCTACTGCTATTTTTTAAGTCATCAGAGACACGTTTTTAAAGGTGATTGTTGAGGCCATCCTCTTTTCTATTTTGTGTGTTCTGGAACTTGTGATCTGTTTGCTCCACATTGTATTCCCACACACATCTCAGCAAAGCCAACACATGATAACCAACAGACCAACAGCTGTGAGCTGAAATAAATTTTTCCTTTATAAATTTTTTATTTCAAAATTTGCTATAGTAACAGAAAGTGGACTGAGATAATCAACTGCACTGAGATTTCAAATCAGCAACTATTTGACTAACCCTCAAGAGTGATTCTCTGCTGTTCCTCAAAGTCATGCTTGTCTTGCCAGACCTCCCAAGATTCCCATAAAGTACCTTCAACTCTACTTCGATTGTTAAATACCTACTATGTATCAGTCATCATTCAACAGTGTTTACTTTTTGTACTGACAACAATCTTGAAAACTGTGTATCTGTGGCTGATACAGATGACAAAAGAAAATAAAATGAGGGAAACATCAAAGCAAAACTAACGGTGTCCTTTCTCGGAGAGAGCTCAGGTAATGGAGTTGGCACATGCCTGGCACATGCAGCTACAGTCAGGTCCCTACTGGTCTGGCTCTAATGCCAGCCAGAGATATGGCACAGTGCAAGCAATGCCAAAAGCCCACATTCATGTGTGGTGTTCCCTAAATGAGCAGAGATTAAATAAGAAATACTCCCTAAAGCTGTCATGACTCTCTGGGCTGGTATGCTACAGCATCCCCACCTGCTCACTGCCTACAGGAGCTTTGTATGGTGGGTGGAGCTCGTCAGAACCTGGAGGCCCTTGGTCCCAGGGTCTGAGAAGGACCTTGGCCACTTTTCTCCTCAGCCTCCACACAGGAGTCTTGCTACACCAACAATCTTCTTTTACCACTGGACCATCAGCGCAAAAACTACTTTCTATCTTTCTGATTGATTTCCTCTCACGTTCCCTAGAGGGTACCATCATCCTGCACCGTCCTTTCCTCCCACACTTCCAGGAAGAGATTTTATATCCTGGTTTTCAGAGGAAATCAATGTGACATGTGAGACTTTGAACTCTCCTGTACAAACAGCTCCTTCCGAGTCTAGTGCGGCCCCCTCTTCGTACTGTCCGAGGCCACTTCACTTAGGCGTTTCCCTCTCAGCACTGAATCGCAACCTCTTACCTTCATAGCGTGTTTCCTTCTCACTACAAAGGCAGCAGAATGAAGGCCGTGCTCTCTGCTGCATGGAAGGAAAGGAATGTAACTCTCACGACATATATACCCCACTAGCCCTAACTACTCGCCTTTACCCTACCGTACCTCACTTACATAAAGTCCAAACCAGTGTATCTGCACTCCTCTCCCACTCACCGATGCTGCCTGCTCCGAGTTCCACTGTCCTACCAGACCTGCCCTGTGCCCTTCTATGTATGTCGTTTGCCTACATGTGTTTGTTCATCCCTTCCTGCTGATCTGACCTTTCTGGCTTTGGTGACTACTGTTCTCTTGGTATCTATGGACAGGACTGATAACTTCTGGGGAGATTATATTTTTTCTTAGCTCCTCCATACCTGTTACATCTAAGTGGCATTAAGCCCAGCCTGGGGATGAGATGGGCTAAAGTGATCCTAATATCAATACACTCAAGTCTAACCTCAGCCAGCCGGCCTGCTCTACACTCCTGCTCTTCTCATGCAGCCTAAGTGTTTATTCTATGTGATTGACAACTGTAGATCTGCTAGACACTTGACACATTTTCACATTTTACATCAATGAAAATTTAGTTCTAAAATAGCAAGTCATTTTATCAGAGACAACTTCCTGTATAGAAAATTATCACACTAGTAATTTGCTACGTAGGTGTTTCTTGTGGGTTGGATATAGTCATTGTTTTGAAATCATCTGTAATCACTCGCATGAAAACCTTTTAAGATGGGTCTATTTATATTCCCTTGTATGTGTGGTCATCAGTCTGTCACTGAGAGTCGCTTCTCGCTATAAAACATCTTACATCATGTGCATGTGGTCTTGAGGGATATTAGAGTAGACAGGAAGTAGAGTAGGTGGGGTAGAAGCTGCCTGTGAGTGACCTCCCATAGGGAACCCAAGAAACGCACTGATTCACCAAGCTGGATGTGGCTGGCCGTTTCTTTGGTCTGTCAGGGCTCTATCTATCACGAAGACATTTCTCCTTGTCTTCCCAGGAAAAGTAATGCAGCCGTAATCAAACAAAATTAGTTTGTTTTGTTATTTTTGTGAGAAATTTGGTTAAAAAAAAAAACCCAAAAAACAACTGATCTTTTTGTACGTTTAGAAAAAAATATGCAAACCTAATGGTTAAATGAAAGTAGGGTTCAGAGTTTCTAACATCTGTTCATAGACTCCGTAGACGCCACATTTTGAACCTTTATCACAAGAAAAAGAAGAGATGCAGAATGGGCCATTTTTTTAAAAAAAAGATTATCATAATCACAGCGCACTATGGAACACAAACAGAAGAGACATGTTAATCATGACAACAATTTCAGGAAGTCCAAGGACATTATTTTCCTTATACAATAGTAGCTCATTTTCTTTTCACTCAATTTAGTCCAGGCTTTAGCACACATTTGTGGATGCTCATTACTGCAGACACATTTGCTGCTTCCTGCATAAATGGTCTTTGAGAAAACAATTTGAAATCTTCACTACTTGAGAGTTTTCTAGGCTGCTCATGCTTAAGAGTCTGCCTGATAATGACTATGACAAAAGGTTGTCCTGCCCTGACTATAAAATTAGAGAAGAAAAGCCTTCACTGTCTATCCACAGGGCATCTTACCTCGGCAGGAGTCCTGCTGGGGTGAGTCTTCTTCTTTTGCCTGACTACAGAGTAAATACAAGAGACTGATACTTGAATAAAATATGAAAAGCACCCAAATTGGTTCATGTTCCTGGCCAAAAAAAAAAAAAAAAAAAAAAATCCCCCTGAAAATATCTAATTTTTGACATTTACAAGTAACATATAATTCTGCCTGAAAGCCCGAGCATAAAGGTGTCAAAAACAATTAGTATTTTAATAGCTTCTTTCTTACATTATTAGGCAGGCATGAGTTCATCAGCAAGAGAACAAAAAGTCTTCTTATGCCAATACGCCGATAACAGAATATATAAGAGAAATCATACTATTTTACTACATTGTTCCTTGTGTGCTTTCTATAGAAAACAGGATACATTTGAAAGAAATGGAAACGGCTGTTGTCAACATTTACCACTGTGTAAGATCTCTTGATGAGGACTGTTTTTCCGTTGTGCTCCTTGCTTTTAGCTTGTTATGCCATGTTTCGTTGGGATCCCTGGGAGGCCTGCTCTTTTCTGAAGGGAAATGGAGGAGACAGTAAATCTAGGAGGGGTGGGAATGGGAGGACAGGAGGGAGGGGAAACTGTAGTGGTGATGTAATATCAGAGAGAGGGAGAGAGAGAGAGAGAGAGAGAGAGAGAGAGAAAATGAATGAATGAATAAAAGCAAGCCTTGAGGTAGTGTAATGGCCCAAATTAACCTGTAAACCCCATGTGCCCAGGCCCAGTCTGGTAACTTCCTGGAATTCTGGGAGTTGTACTTCTTGGAAAATAACAAAGTCTCATGGGAAAGTACGGTAGACTTTCTAGTATGGCATATTTGTCCTAATAAACTCCTAGAACATGTGGCTCCAGGATATTCCAGGTGGGAAATTCCAGGGAACAGTCCTGACCAAAGTCTACCTCTTAGTATTTAATATTAATAAAGCTTGCTTCAATATGACCCAAAATGGTGGAATTTGTTTTTCTCTGCTGAATCTCAGGATTAACAGTAGTCAGCAGTTAGTACACACTGGTGAAGACCTTTGCAATTTCGTAATTATACCCCAGGCCATGTTCTTGCTGCTTAGGGAAAAGAAGCAAGAGAAATAATGAGAGCCAAGACTGTACGGATTGGGGTTAGGGTGGCTGCAGATGGCAAGTTTCTGATGCGCAGACACAAGACTTACAAGTCTTCCTTAGAATTAGTGTGCAAAGAAGATGCTAATTCAGAGATATTTAGCTGGCTCCATATTTAATTCTGACTTCAAATCGTGAAGAGTGGCGGAGCAGCTGTGCCTAGAAGCAATACAATCTTATTTCTATAAAAATCTCTCAAAGCTCCATATATAAGTGGGAGTGTAAAAATAGATAATCAAATCCAAATTAAGGCTATTAAGAACTGATTTACTGTAAAGATAATATAGCAAAATTTTGTTTAGGTTATAGATGTTCACTAAAAATGTGTAATACTTGTTTGCCTAAAATTTTGATTATGTTTTATCTTATTTTGTCATAGTTAAATAGTTTTATCATTAGGGTTTTTAATTGCATATAGTTTGTAAATCTTTTCTGATTACTCTATATCTATTTATCTTGGGGAAAAAAATCCTACTGTACTCCTTAATGAAAAAAGAAGCCATCTAAGGAAGATGCAATCCCACAGCAGGCAGATGCACCATGAGGGGGTGACTCAACAGTTTATATTTATAGCTCTGCCGCAAAAGGTTAACTATGCACTTGGAAAGAAAAATACCCAAGGATAGTAGGAGTTCCCATATGTGGAAAAGCACTATCCCAGTGCTTTCTTGTATTGTATTGTATTGTATTGTATTGTATTGTATTGTATTGTATTGTATTGTATTGTATTGTATTGTATTGTAGGTTATAGAGGAAACAAATGGTTAAGAAAAAAAAAAACACAAAACACAAAACAAGGATACCAAGTCCTTACTACTCCTTAAATCTTTGTGTGGATGACATTTCTGACTGTGATCAAGTTTTCCACACAGGAGCTATTTGCATAGACACAAGACTTCTAAGTCTCCCTTAGAATTAGATGTGTTCCTTCCTCCAATCTCAGAGTAGCCAGTGTGGTGCTTTGCCCCACCCCTGCAGCAGTTCACATGGTCACTGAAAGTACCTCCTGAATTTTCCCTTTGGATTTTACTTGTCCCTTCAGGTCTATGCTTATTACTCAAATACCAAATTAGTCCAAGTTCCTTTGCCTAGCAACAGACTCTCCATGAAATTCTTCTCTATGTGAGCCTTCACTTTAAACCAACCAGATGACTCATGAACCCTTAATTGAGAGCGTCAGATTTTCATAAAAAAGATTTCAATTTTTTTTATTACTTTTAACTAAAAGAGTAATTAGATTTTTCCCCTAGGTTTGGAAAAGCATGTGGTCTCATCAGTGGATATATTCTTTCTTTTGTTTAATGTTATATATTTTTGACTGATTGATAGAAGAGCCCCTGTGTCTCTAGGGAAAAATCTAATGAAGCCTATATCCCATCTTCCATATCTGACCCCTTTAAGTAGAGACCATGACTCTCTCCTTCTGATAACAACTAACATTTAAGGGAGAAGATGAAAAGAGGTTAATTGTACTCACAGGAGAACATTAGCACTTGGCCTATTAAATTCCACTTATGTAGGTGGCTTCTAAATAAGTGTTAATTGTTCATTTCAAACCTAAACACAACCATGTCTGTTCACTCAACTTGTTCTTTCTTAACATCCATGGTCTGACCATAAATTCAGCTAAGTCCTGGACTATAGCAGAGAACAACACAGGCATCCTGCTGGATGGTTCTGTCTCCTCTCTAAGAAGTTCTTGAAAACCATGGAGGACAGATACTGAAAGGAACACTGTCAGAATAGGATTGTCATCCTACACTGGATGGAAACAGAAACCACAAGCCCCCAGGTTCTAAGAGGTCAGAAAGGCCCCGCTGAGAAAGCACAGTACTGCTGCTAGGGGGTCATCTCTGCTATTCAGACTCTCGGATCATTTCTGTTTACACTCTGAAGCCATGTCTAGAATACTGAAGACAAGTCTGGGTTAGTCTTTTAAAAATTCTGATCTTGTCAAATTTTGCATATTACATGCATTCTAGCATTTAGCAAATGTTAGAAATTATTACTGGTCTTTCTCCGAATTAGACAGTGTGTTGGGGTAGAGTATTTCAGATTTTATTTTTAAGATAGAGTTTCATGTATATACCAAGCTGCCTTGACCTTGAACATGCAACACATCTCTAAGACTGGGTTTAAATATGCATGCTGCCATAGCCTCCTGAATGTTTAAGCTGGTTAGTTTTTATTTTCAACCCCATACAAGCTACAGTCATCTGGGGTCATGGAAAGAGACTGAAGCTTGGTACCATGTGGCAGAGTTAGAGTCCGTAAGGGAGCTCAAAAAAGCCTACCCACGAAGGTACAGTCTCAACTGTAGTGGGACCCCAGAATAACAGAGAGCAGGGCTGTGGTGTGATCGCCAAGGACAGTGGCAGGTGTTGAGAGGAGCTGGCTTGAGCATACACAATACACTAAGCTATGTGTTTTACAGATAGGAGAGTCCAGAAGATTAAGATTATAAGCGAATTCCAGATGTTGGACACAGAGGTTTTTACAGTTAGATTTTGATTTAGTTTGGTAGCATAATAACTGTGCTCTGTTTTTTGTTTGATTGTTTTTGTTATTGTTGTTTTATTTTTATCTTTAAATATGAAGAATATAACAGTTTTATTTTTATAGAGTCTCACAGTTAAGATTTTGGACTTTTAGAGAGACCAAATATTTGGAAGAGAATGAATGACAATATTTATATATTTTAAAAGGCTAACTGGCTTTTAAAGTTATACCTGACTTTTATACTGTAATATCAACAAGTGCTCATGGGGATAAACAAGAAAGGAAATGTTATGGTTTGATACTGATATATTTGTCAAGTATTGACAAGGGGTGAATTGTATTGGTTAGCTTGTTTTGCCATCTTGACATAAGCTGGAGTCATCTTGAAAAAATAAACCTTAAATGAGGGAATGCTTCCATTTGATTGACCAGTGGGCATGTTTGTGGGATCCAAGCCACTATGCGTGGTGCCAGCCATGGGCAGGTGGTTCTGAGTTATGTAAAAAAGTAGGCTGAATAAGCCATGGAGAGCAAGCCAATAAGCAGCTTTCCTCCATAACCACTTCAGTTCCTGACTCCATGTGCTTGCGTTTACTTCATGACCCATTTCCATTTGTGTTGGACTGTAAGCTATAACAAGATATAAACCCTTTCCTTCCCAAGTTGCTTTTGGTCATGATGTTTACTATAGCAATGGAGAGTAATCTGAGATACTGCAGAAATTAAAGATCTGTGCCTGTACTACTATGCCAACCTTTAAGTATCAGTCATCCAGCATGTAAGAGTTTCTCTCTACCATTTTAATGACTTGCACATACAAAGCAAGTACTCTGTATCACTGACTAAGCCACAGCCCTGGCCCTAATGTATCTATGCAAAATGCCTAGGGAGGAATTATTATAGTTGTTGAATATAGTAGATTATCACAGAAAAGTAATTCGATTTCTGCATAGGATATCAAAGCCAAAGTGAATGAAATGTACAGTAAAAGCTATCCCTGGAATATTTCTGGTAGAGGTCTGTACAGGATACGAGACGGATAGCTGTCTATGTGTAAGATTCCCCCGCTTCTGGTGGCTACTGGAGAGAGGTGCTTTATATCAGGGTGTCAAATGAATATGGCATTTCACAGTGTGGAGATCTAAGAGATATTTGTTTAGTTTATTTTTTTTATTTCTGAAATAAGAGAAGCTGTATGCATATAAAGATAAATATACAAGGTTTGAAACTATAGCTATAGTTTTAAAATGACACTAACAATATACAGCCAATAAAAGACATGATGAAAAAAGATGAGCTAATAAAATTAATTTGTGGTTTGGTACATGTGTGTATGTATTTGTCACAGTTCTCCCAAGTAACAGAATGTGTAGACTGAAAGAATCACACCCCTCCCTTTCTGTCTTCCTATTTCAAAATCTGGATTAGAAGTGGATCTTCTTACTTCAGATTAAGCAAGCATTTTTCATAAGAGTGTTCTCCATGTTTGGGTTTTAGTTCCAGATGTAGTTAAGTTCACAACCAAGAATAGTCACCACAAGTCTACCCCTTGTCAACCCGACACACAATCATATCTTGTTATTAAAAAAAATGCAAATCAAAACAAGTCTGAGATTCCACCTCACACCAGTCAGAATGGCTAAGATCAAAAACTCAGGTGACAGCAGATGCTGGCGAGGATGTGGAGAAAGAGGAACACTCCTCCACTGTTGGTGGGACTGCAAGCTGGTACAACCACTCTGGAAATCAGTTTGGCGGACTCTCAGAAAAATAGACATAATACTACCCGA
>CM052708.1:34066128-34167231 GCA_028551405.1 Uromys caudimaculatus | reverse complement strand
ACAGTGTGACGACAGATGTAAGCAGAGTCCAGGGACAGAGAACGTGACAGAACAGAAACTGAATGAGTAAGAGCAGACGCTTGTAATACAGACTCACAGACAGGACAGATGACATCCATACTGGATCTTTTAAAAAGTTCAACTCCTTGGTAAATGTTAGGACTGAAGATAAGTCACCTCCATTTAGCAATGGTAGTGTCATCCGTTGTAACAGTACATGCAGCCCATCTGTATTTACAGTTTCTCCAAAGTTGAATTATTTGTAACTGCACTAACAAATAAGGCAGGGAAAAATGTATGCAGGTCTCAATATTTCACATTTACCTGGATGTATAGTGAATCCACTACTTTAAAGTAGTTACCCCAGTAAAAGGGAATGTCAAGGTGGGAATATGGGAATGGGTGGGTGGGTAGGTGGGAGGAGGAATTCCCTCACAGAGGTGGAGGGGGAGGGGACACGGGGTTTCCAAAGAAAAGGGGAATCATCGGAAATGTAAATAAAGTATCAAAAAAAATAAAAAAATAAAAAAATAAAGTAGTTACCACGAAACTGCATTGCTCTGAACGGCGGCAGTAGACAACTCTGATCAGAAATGTGCAAATGTACCTTCAAACAATACGACTATGACAAAACATTCACTTGCGACCCAATTAGAAAAGCTGAAGAAACAACTTCAAGGAAATAAGGCAGTATGGGAACAGAGCAAAGACACATCTACACGCTTTCACTCTCATGGGGTGCTGCGGCCTGAGAACTTCACTAGCACAGTAGTAAAAATCACAGACCGACAGGATAAAAGCAGGTAAGAATAACATGCAATTTATGAATAAAGTTTATTACCATGGTTACAAACTTTGAGAACAGGCCTCTGAGACATTGGACTAAGACTCTGCCGAATATCTGTTAAAAAAGAGAGAGAAATTTAATATAGAAGTGCGTTTGACTTGAGAAGGAAGAGAATATCATGTAATTTTTCCAAGCTTAGGTATTTTTAACAATGATGCAATGTTTCAATGTCCTGAAACACTTGGAACAGTAACGGTCGGCCTTTTACTTCAAGTTTAAGTGTGGGACCCTAACCTCCATGGCACAAGGTGCATATGGTTCTCATGATGAGACTCGTTACACTAGTCAGGATTTTCTAGGTTCAACGCATCGATTTGTTAGTGCACTACTGACACCAGCCCACTGGAATGGATCTCTCTCTGAACCTGTCTCTGCAAGAGACTGAGCAAACTAAGGAAAGTTAGGAACAATTTCTGCCCACAGCACTGTTCTTGTGACAAATGACTTTAAAAGAATTAAGGAGAGAAACTGCTCTTCCCTAGAAAGTAATCATGAAATAAGAAAAGAATTCACCTTTCAGCTTTGGTGTCCTTTTTCTTCTGTCGCGGAAGGCAGCCCCTGACTGCAAGGCCTCCAGCAGACTATCCATCACTCCTGTCTCATCACCCTCTGTGAAAAGAGATGCAGGGAATTCCATCAGCCCTCGGGGTTACCAAAGCAATGTCAAAGCACACGTGCAAACAGGCGATGGTGATGGCAGGGAGCAAAAGGACAGACCCCAGAACTAGACCAGGAATTTCCAAACAAGAAAAGATCTAGCTCTGTCCTAAATCAACATCTTTTAATCAGAGCCATCGCATCAGTGCATGTGTCCTGTCCACTAAAGAGGACACTAAAGGGTGGGACACTGCTCTTACAGACCAATGGCACGGTAATTTAGATGGAATGTGCTTCCAGTGTCTGCGGTCATCATAAATCACATTTCTTCTAGAAATGAGTTATTTTTTAAAGCATAAGACTAGTTTCTAAAAGGGACCAGGTGTGTGGTACAGGGCCTCTATTATACAGGTGCTGTGTCTGCCAAAACTTACCATAGACATTTTACATGCAAGACTCTATGAACGAATGTATTTCTAATTACACACACACACACACACACACACACACACGCGTGCACACACACACACACACACACACACACACACACACACTACCCTGATATATAACTCTTCTGATAGATAAAATATGTATATTGCCCTCTGACTTCAGGTGACACAGAATAATCACTACAAGCTTTCATATAATTCATGAAAGTTAACTTTTACAATTAAGATGGTAAACCCAGGGATGCTTTCAAAATATAAAGGTTAGCATCTGTCAGGGAGCACTAACTAAGGCCTCCTTTGTCCCACAAGGCAGCTTAATAGCCAGCTTCCTCTCTGAAACTGCATGGCTGCTGTAAGGGCACATCCAAAAGAGGAGATACTACTTTCCTAAGAACTTTCTTCACTGTTAGGTTTTTTTTCCTTCCCTTTTTGGAGCCATGGTCTCTTTATAGAGCACTACTGACATGTGACTGTGGCAGAGCACACCACCACACTCCTCTACAGTTTATAAACAGATGCACACAGAGAACTGTGTATCAGCTGCTCCCCATCTGCTCCTGCTGCACAGTTTTAGACGAGAGCTAAACCTTGGAGGTGTGATCAAAAATGGTGGGTGAGAATCCGAGTATTTAGAGGTTGTCAATTTACACATACATTTAATTCTGAAGCATTTCAATGTTTACTGTAAAGTACGTTAAATATTTTAGACAATTTAATAAGTAACTACTTACCTAATCTTTAAAAATTTACACTCAAATTCAAGTATATTTTTCCTCAACATAGGTCCATGTAATATTAAACATTGAAGGTAGTTATCAGTGAAAGTAAACATTTAAATAACTGAAAGAATTTTCTTTCTTTTTTAAATTTAGTATTATGTTTGCTTGCAAATAAAAAGCAGGGAAGAGAAAAATAGAGAATTGTTTAAGGAAAGGAGAATGGGGTGACAGCTAAATATAAAAGTGTTGGTGCTGCTCCTGGGTTGTAAAACAGTTATAACTGACTGCGTCTGGCTGGTACTAGATGATTACACTGCATGAACGCTAAGCTATTGATGGGCGTTGACTACATTAAGGCCACAAAGGCTGATCCTACTGGTCCCTGGAGACAGATGCTGGCAGTTTAGGCTCATGAGGTGACTAACACTGCTGCAGCCTCCGTTTTCATGGCTTTGAACATGCAGCTCTCTATAATGAGTGTCTTTCCCACTTTCTTTCCCAAGCTAGCTCCTACCACTACTTCAAGACAGAAACTGAGACCATCTGAGACCATGCCCTGCCCCACGTGTGCTAGCTCAGTGCATATGGCGCATACGACAGAACATCCTTTAGAAAGTTGTGCTGTTTCCTAGACTGTACTATTTATGAGACAAAGAGCTCCTGGAAGCCAGGATAGCTGAGGAAGAGCTCATTCCGTTCATCCTCCCCCTCCCCCCAAGGCAGGGTTTCTCTGTGTAGCCCTGGCTGTCCTGGAACTCACAGATCTACCTGTTCTGCTTTCTGAGTTTTGGGATTAAAGGCATGTGCCACTACTGCCTGGCTTTATTTATTTTTTATAGGTAGCAAAATCCAACTATTTCATAGAAACAAGTTGTCTATTCCATTATATTTGCTTATGTACTTGGTTAGGGACATAATCATGTCTCATATCATTGCTAACGAATCTCTGATTTGAAGTTTAAATAGATTCGGGTATGTCAACTCTACTCGTGTTAAATAGAACTAATATATAAGATGATTACATATAGGAGGGTGTTCTGCCCATCCTAGATGTGTTTCAAACACTTATCCAACACATGTTTACCATATGGTATTGTGTACTGGAGCATTACTGTGCATGTATGATACCAAGGTTGTATGGATTACCAAGAACTCCCTCCTGTTTGCAGAAGCACAGAGTGAGGTAGATGTGAAAGAGTGGACACCAAGAGGAAGAGAGGTCTTGGAAGAGGAAAGAGCAGAGACAGAGGCAAATGTACAAAATCCAAAGCTGTTTAAATCTCTATACATACATCTTTCTACTATACACCTAGGAAATAAGGTCAATTTACATTAAAAACTACAGCCTCATCTCTTCTGTGAAATAAATTAGACTACCTGAAATAGTGCCCCAGCAGGACTGAATAACATATTGCCTCTCATAACTTGTAAATGGAACTTTGAAAATTGCAGTGTTGAGGGGAATGGAGAAAGGAAAGTCTGGGAGGAGACATCTTCAAAGTAGAATGAATGAGGTGAGGATGTGAAGGAGGAGGAGCAGTCGAGGAGCAGCCGAGGGCGTTGGTGCCCATGGATGGAGGAAGACAGAGTATGGGGAGAATTCTGAGTTTGGTGGGCCATGATGGTTAGGTGCTATCTTAGTGGGAGATGTCTGCAGTGAGCACTAAGTGATGTCAGGGATTAAGCTGGAAACGTTGGTCTCAACCTGGTATGATGAAGGCACACTATTTTGAAGGTCATTCTCTATTACAAGTAAGAGTAAGATGGCACCCCAAGACTTGTGGAACTCCCCAACATAGAGCATGGGCCCATACGCCATTTTCTTCAGCCAAGACAGAATGTTAAAATTTCATACAACCAAGGAGTAATGCATTTTAAAAGCTTCCTGAAGGCTAAAAACTGGCAATCAAATCCAATAACTTACAAAGGAAATAACTGAGAATGGGGCTAGACTGTTCAATAGTAAACTGAATGCCAAAAGACAGTTGCCAGTAAGGTGGGGACAGAAAATAGCCATGCTCAGACAATGCAGTCTTCTAGGCATGATTTCTCAGAGACAGAAAATGTGTTATGGTTTGGATCTAAAATGTTTTCAGAATCTACATGCTAAAGGCTCTTGGGAAGTGATTGGCCCATGAAAGTTTAAACCTCAGCAATCGCTCAATCCACTGATGAGATATTTGATGAACTACTGAGCGGTGACAAATGCTTAGGAGATGGGACATTGTTCCTTTCAGGGTGTCTCTCCCTGCCACTCAGGTTGCTGGTGCCCAAGAGATGAGCATTACTGCCCCACACTCACTGGAGTTGCTCTTTACCATGGCCCAAAGGAACCAGTTGATAATGGTCTAAAATCTCTAAAACAGAGTGCCAAAAGAAATGTTCCCCCTGTGTTTCAGATATTTTGTTAAAGAAACAGAAGGCTGACTAACACATGGTGCTTGGGGAAAATAAAGAGCAAAAAGAAAACAAAAAACAAATGGGGGACCAGGAAATGAGACCCAGGAAAGGTAGAAGATAACCAGTGAATTTAAGGGGAGTCCCAGGATTCCCAGGACCTAAGGCCCAGAGCAGTCTGCACTAAGAAGCTGAGTGGAGGAAACAGATCTTAAGATTTGTCTGACCATGTATAAAATCAACCGTGGATGTTTATACAGATCAATTATAAGACGTTTGAAAAGCCAGAGACAGATAAACACAAATCTTAAGCACTTTGTTTTTAGTTTGCATTAACTTAAAAATAAACAATGTGCTAACAACTGCAATTTGCTTACCCATTGGTATACCAACAGCATTGTAACCCTGAGGAGGACAGCCATTATGAAGTGATTAAGTCATGAGGAGGAGCTCAAATGGATGGAGACATTGCCCTTAAAAAGAGTGTTGGGCAGATGGTTGCCCCACCACCACCATATAGGCTCAAAGGAATAAGGTATTATTTGTGGAGAGGAGAAGGAACCCTTTGCAAAAAAAGTATTCACAGAGCTCTGATTTTCGATAGCTCAACCTCAAGAATCATGAGCCAATATGTCTCTCCTGCATACAAATTCCAGTATATAAGGAAGTTTGTTATAATAGCAAAATGTTCTAAAGAAACAAGGAATATTTAGAACGTAACAATTTTATAAATGTTGGTTCATCTGATGACTATAAACTCTGCTGTGATTCTAATGAAAGCCAACAGAGCAATGGGGTTGGTAGGTGACAGGTAAGCACAGATGGGGAGAGAATCTAGGGAACCAAATCCTCAGGCTACTTACCAGGAACTCAGTCACGTCTAAAATGAAAACTAAATCTAAAAAGTGACGTTCAAATTCCTGAAAATTGAAAAGGGGAAACTGAGGAAGAGTAAATGATGAAGACGCTGATTTTTAGCCTAAGGCAGTCACATGTGGGAAGGAGGAAGACAGTTCACAAAAGGTAGGCCACAGTGCAATGGACCCCGGGTCAGCGACCTGACCTAGGGAGGGGCAATCACACAGGGCATGGGGCAAATGGCCCAGAGGTTTCCTGCACACCCACACCTTAAGGAATGGCGTGGAGAACAGCTGAGCAGCTGGAAGAGTGGATCTTCTCTGCTGTCAGAGCTTTACCAGCTGGGTTCCAGACCTAATGAACCACCTGGAGACCGCAGACATGAAGAGACAGGGCAGGGGCCAGAGGTGAGGAAGGTGAGGCTGGAGAGGGGAAACTCACTGAGAGCTGGCTGGGCCATGCTGAGGAGTCTGGAGTTTACCTTCATGAGTGATGAACTCCCTTTACTCTAGAAAGCATTGCCGTCATTTTTCTACCCAGAAAAACATTCTGGCGAGTCACCTCATGGCATGGCTAGAAGAGAAATGGCTAGGGGTTCAGATGAACTAGAAGCGGTGACAGTGAAACCAGAGAAAAGAGGAAGAACATATCATTCTTGATCTGAATCTAAGGGGCGATTATACATAAAGATGAAGCTCATGTTTAGGTTGCTGGCTTAGGATTCATAATGTACATAGATAGTATTCATGAAAAATGGGAACACCTATGGTAATAAAAGAAACTGAGCCAGGAAAGGAGCTTAATTTGGGATGTACTGAGATGTCATGAAATAACTAGTTATTAAAAACTGATTAAGGATGTCTAGATGGTTAATCAATTCAGAGGCCTAAACTCAGGGCACAGAGCTTGCCTAACTGATTAACTTACAAGGTCACTGGCTACACAGTAACCATGGAAGAGTATACATAGAGAGGAGTGGTAATGCACAGGTTTTTGATATAGATGTTTTAAATTTGAACACTAGTCCTCTACAAATCAAGGGAATTTACTTTCATCTTCTCCCCTGTCCACTAGCCCCTAATTCTCAAATGAGAAGAAAGGCACCCAGTTCACAAAGTTAGTGTAAGCATTAACGGGGATGACTAATGTCCAATGATCGCAGAGTGCCCGGCACATGGGTAGAACTTATTAACAGCTAATTTCTGTTCAGCAGCATTGACTTTAAAGTGACACTTAAAGAGTGTGCAGAAAAGGGCTGAGAAGCCATGAAGTCAGCTTATGTGGAAAGAGGGCATGAGGAAGCAGTGAAGATCATCACTCTGGGGCCATTTTCTGCTGTGTGTGGTGTGTGTACTAGGTAGTTTTTTTTTTTTTTTTTTTTTTTTTTTTTTTTAACTTGCCATTGTTTTGGAATTCACGTTCTTTAAGTCTCACAACTTGGAAAGGTTTTAGAGGGAGTAAGGGATGCAATTTTAAGGCCTGGCCTTTAATATGAGGATAGGGGTGGAGAACCCAGTCATCTTACAGACTGTTAAAGTGTGCTACTACACCAAATTTACAGGCTCACCTTTAACCCAACCTTCCAGAAGACAAAACAAAACAAAACAAAGAACAAAAACAAAAAAACCCAAAAAAACAAAATCCATGGCTGTTACTCTAACATGCCTTCATCAATTACTGTTCTGTGCAGCTGTTTACAGAAGCCTTTCTTGGTACAGTATCTCAGCCCTTAACCTTCTAGATTAAAGCACAAAATACTACTTAAACCAGAGAGCAAAAAGACAGGGATAACTTCAAAAGAACTCTCTGAACTGGTTTTAATACAGAAGGAATGCTGAAAATTTGAGTCAAAGGATGTAGAGAGCCAATTTTCATTGGAACTTAACCAACAAAGAGAACAGCAGAGCAGATCTCTTTCATACTGTAAATAACCTCAAACCATAAGCAATGGGATCTGGGGATAAAATAAATTATAATAGTTAAAATGTTCCATTTTCTTTACCTGTACTCATTATTTGTCTAATGTGAATGGGTTGGAGTTAGAAGCAAAAATTATAGTATTTTCTAAGGAAAGTGTCTTCCACCCTGAAGCTGACCAGTACAAGGAGTTATTAGTTCTTGTGGCTGGGTTTCAGTTCCCACTCTGATCATCTTTGGCCCTCTATACCTTCCCGAAACTATGAGATGGGTTCTATAATAGAATTTACCTTAGCAAGCTATTGTCAGAATTGAGTTAACCTATATAAAGACAGTGTCTCCACCTGGTCAGGGCAGATACACATTATCTGTTATTTCATTTAATACTGTGACTCCTTGTACAGCTGATTGGAACATGTAACAAATCCATTCTCAACCATCACCTCATCCCTTGTCCACTTAACTAGAAAGGCTGGAAAAGCTAAAAACAAGAAGCTAAAAACACCCAACTTCCCCAGTCTCCCTGCCAGCAAAGCTAGAGATGCCAAGGGATGTACTGAGGTGCAACGAGGCATGGGAGACATCTGTGGGGTTTCTAGACATAAACATAGTGCATGTCCATAACTATTGTCCCATTTCTCATGGACTGGAATTGTGGCAGCTAGAACTGCAACTGTAGAATGCTGCCCCCTTATGGTAGTCAAAAGATTAACACCAATGATAGGTTTGGTTGCTCCGGGCAATACCTAAGTGAAAAATATTTTACAAATACAATGAAATGTGTAAGTCACAATCATCATGCGATGGATTACATATTATCTAGATTTTAATTTACCTAATTTCATGGTTTACAGTAAATAAGATTACAGAGATAACAATTATAAAATGATTGTTCTCACAAAAAGTTTTACATCTATTATTTGTGGGTTTGAGTGTGAGTGTGGGTGCTGGTATGTGTTAGAGGTCAGAGGACAACTTGCAGGAGTCAGTTCTCTCTTCTGCTATGTTGGTTATGGGAATAATACACATTTTATCAGGTTCAGTGGCAAATACCTTAACCTAACCCCATTGCTGGCCCAAATAAAGGATCATTATGTGTGTTTTTGTGTCTTAATAACAACCAAAAAAGCCATTTTTGGACATTACATATACATATGGACACCCAGGCAAAATAGTAATATAAATACTGGCATGAATAATATTGCAGATCATGTAGTCATGAGGAGGGCACATACTCATAATATCAGTTCTGGGGAAACTGATCAGGAAGGTCAGGACTCTGAAACCAGTGTGAGTTTTATATAGTAAGATCATATCTCAAAAAAATCCTCAAATGGTCCATGAGCCTACCTGAGGAAATGTGATGGGAAGATTGTAAGAGCCACAGGACCAGGAAGTCCCCTGTGAGGTCAGAAGCTACCCCGTAAAGTCTCACCTAAGTGACTGTCTGAACAAAAACAGCAATAGGCACCCCAAAGGGGGTTGAGGAGAGTCTTCCAGGATGTTACCACACACACAAAGAACTACAGCCAGCTACAGAATATGAGAGCTGGATAAACACTCTTCACCAGGGGAGAGCACAGGCTATCCAACAGCGAGGAGTCACCCCTCAGCACACACACAGAGGCAATGTTACACAGACCCGAGCAGGCTGTACTTAGAGATATATATTTAAATACATATTTGTGTGTAAAAACTATTAATAAAAAAGGCCATAGATTTGCAAGAGAGCAAGGAGGGATATGTGGTAGGGTCTGAAGGGAGAAAGGGGAGGGAAAATGATGCAACTGTATTATAATGTCAAAAAATAAAACAAATTATTAAACAAAAACCTAAAATGAAACAAAACTCTCCCAAACGTATAAACCCAGACTTTATAGCACATTCACATGAGAACAGTGTACTGAGTAATGTAATATTTTTCATTTCATTTCATTTAAATTTATAATCATTTAGTAAGAAAATGATTTGGGGATGACAGTTATTTTGTTTACTGCATATAAATAGCTAATAACTGTCTTTTGAATATTTTAAAGTAAAACTTTGTTTTTAAAACCAAAAGAATCATAAACATATTACAGCCATGACTTGGTAGGACTCATGCAACTGATGTATGAATTTTTAATTACAAAATATTACATTAAGAACTTAAATAGATATGCAAAGATTTGAAAGCTCTTACATATGAAATGAGCTGTCCTTCCTCAAAGCAGTCTCTATCACAGAGAACCACAGCTGGACACAATGAAGAGGTCGAAAGACCACGAGAACCCAGCCCCAGAAGATCCATCTACATCACAGCTCTCACATCTATGGCTCAAGAAGCATCACTAAAGCAGGGACAAATAGATTGTAAAATGTAGAATACCCGAAAGTCTGCTGTGAAAATCTCTCCTAGAAATCCTGCAAAACCAAGACTGGAACAATGGCAATACCAATGGAAGTGTGAACACAGAAGGTAATAGTCCTTCAGGGTCCCAGTTCTAGACAAGGAACGACAGGTAAGTAATAACTGATGGAGCAGTAACCTCTTCCAGGGATGCGCCTGCTGAGTAGGTTTCCAATGCAATGTAGTTAGCCCTAAAACCACATACCCACCACCAACAAAAATGGACTCAGTAGGTTATATCTGTATATACTATGCATACATGTGAACACACACATGTATGTTAACAAAAATGGACTCAGTAGGTTATATCTGTATACACTATGCAAACATGTGAACACACACATGTATGTCAACAAAAATGGACTCAGTAGGTTATATTGTATATACTATGCATACATGTGAACACACACATGTATGTGAACAAAAATGGACTCAGTAGGTTATATTGTATATACTATGCATACATGTGAACACACACATGTATGTGAACAAAAATGGACTCAGTAGGTTATATCTGTATACACTATGCATACATGTGAACCCACACATGTATGTTAACAAAAATGGACTCAGTAGGTTATATTTGTATATACTATGCATACATGTGAACCCACACATGTATGTTAACAAAAATAATCAGAGAAAAAGAGGGTATCAAGTGAAGAATTGAGGAGAATGCAGGAGAGAGTCAGAAGAGGGAGACTGGGAAGGGCTGGAGGAAGGAACGAGGTACACAGGTGATATAGTTCTATTTCTTAAGAACATATTAAAAATGAAATAACGAATCTTTTCTAGGTAAGAGAATTCCTAACAGTATTTTCTCAGAACACTTGTCCCACAAGAAGCCTTGTGTCTGAATGGATATGCTACAAGTGAGGGTAAGACCACATGGTTCTGTGGTCAAATGACTTTGATCAGCAATGTGTCACATGTATGGGTTCAGGTGACACCTATCAAATGTGTCATGAAAATGAAAAGTTCATTCATGCTAAGAGTAGTGTTTCAAATCAGCAGGGGATAAGATGACATCCAGTATCTACTGTCCTGACAGCAATCTGTTCGCCTTGCTAATAATAGCAAAATAAATTTCAAGTAGATCAAACAATACAACTCTAAAAGATTAATCTGTAAAAACAGAGCAGATAGGAGGGAAAACAATTTTCATTAGTTCTAGAATATGAAGATCTTCAATGAAAATCCCAAAACTCAAAAGTCATATAAATATCTAAAACTTGAAGGAAATAATAAGCCTACATATGAACAATAAAGAATAAAATGAAAAAAATAAATCAAGTACGAATATCTCATAGGACTGAATGTCATAAAAGCACATGCAACTCAGTAAGATAATGGTCAATAAATACCTAGGCAGATAGTATATTCCAGGAACTGTCCCTTACAGTCATTCATTTGTAAAACCTCAGAATTCATAAGTTGAAATCCTAATCTCCATGCAGAAAGCTAGAGCTTTGAGGGGACCAAATCTTGGGAAGAGGGGCTTCATTGAGTGGGATTAGTCTGATGAAAAATACCCAAGTGAGCCTTTGTGCTATCCACAATGGGGACAAAGATAGAGGACATTATCGTAAACCAGGAAACAAGTGCTCCCCAGACACTGGATCTGCTGGTGCCTTAAACTTACAGAATTCTGACTCCAGAACTATGAGAAGTGAATTTCTGTACCTACCATGTTATGAAATATGGTATGCCATTTTAGGAACCTAAATGGAAGCTCTATACAAAAGTGAGTCCTATCACCTTTTTCGTAATTAAAGATATTCCAAATAAATCAGTGAGAGATCATTTTCATTTATGTGTAAGGTAATAGTTAACATGTATGACATATCAGTTTTGGAGAATGTTAGGGACAGAGGCCAAATCAATATTAGAAAGTGTTGTGGCAAGGTGAGGCAGGAGAGTTGACTCAGTGGTTAAGTACTGACTGTTCTTCCAGCAGACTCAAGGTTTAAGTCCCAACACCTATACTGTGGCTCACAACCACCTGTAACTCTAGGTTCAGTGGTTCCAATACCTTCTTCTGCCCTTCATCAATACCAGGTACACATATGATGCATTGGCACCCATGCAGTCAAAACACACATGCACATAAAAATTTTAAAAGTCTTAAAAAGAAAAAGAAGTGCTTGGGAACGCAGGTCACTTCATGCACAGTTGATAAAAATGAATGCAATCTCTTTAGAAAGTAATTTAACAATACCTAGCAGAGGTATAACTGCATGACATATGAAAAAGTGTTTCTGTAAGAAAATTATCCTACATATACAATTCACATTATGCAAGGGACTTTGTGACACGACATGCAGTAGTTTATAATTGCAGGAGGCTAGAAACATCCTGAATGTTCATATGCAAGAGACTAAATGATGATACCCATATTCCAGATGCATGTATGTATGTATGTATGTATGTGTGTATATATATGTGTAAAAATAGTGAAATATATTTAAGCTGTTGATGGGGGCCACTCCCAAAGCAGGTTAATGAAATGGAGGGCAGTTATTTTATCATTGAAGTTTTGAACAGAGACATTTCTATGACCATTCATAGCTTTGTCATTTGACAAAAATGACATTTTTCATTTCTATTTTTATAACTACCACACGGTGATAAAAAGAGGCACCAACCAATTTTCTAGTGATTATTATTATTAAAATATATGCTTATTTAAAATGACTAAAGTATTGTGTTTTTAGGTGTTCACATCTGATGAGTGAATTCATTGTGATCTACTCTAGCAATCAGTGAAGAGAGCAAAACTTAGAAACCATCCATCACTCACTCCCTGGTAAATACATTCCCTTTGTGGGCTATGTGTGTAGCATAGGGTCCAGTGTGCTGAGCAGAAGCCTTCTGTTGTTGAAGCATAAAGTGTCGTGGAATAAAATAGCATATCAATATAAACTCACACATAGGTGTAAAATGGTGATATTTAACAAGATATAACACACACTGCTTCCATGACCCTTTAATAAGGAAGTAACCCTAAGAGGAAAGGTTAATGACAGTGTGCCACCACTTCTGGTGGAAGCTTCATCTGGCACCAAGACCTTTACTTCCTCCTAGAAGTAAGTTTGAGAAGCTTGACTAACATTTACTTCCCATTGAAAGTGTGTGTACTGGCTAGTTTTGTGTGTCAACTTGACACAAGCTGGAGTTATCACAGAGAAAGGAGTTTCAGTTGAGAAAATGCCTCTATGAGATACAGGTGTAAGGCATTTTCTCAATTAATGATCAAGGGCGGAGGGTCCCTTGTAGGTGGTACCATCTGTGGGCTGGTAGTCTTGGGTTCTATAAGAAAGCAGGCTGAGCAAGCCAGCAAGGAACATCCCTCCATGACCTCTGATCAGTTCCTGCTTCCTGACCTGCTTGAGACCCAGTCCTGACTTCCTTTCGTGGAGCATGGTAGCGTAAGCTCAATAAACCCTTTCCTCCCCAACTTGCTTCTTGGTCATGATGTTTGTGCAGGAATAGAAACCCTGACTAAGACAAATTGGTACCAGCGAAGTGGGGGTATTCCTGTGACAAACTGACGTTTTGGGGAGGACTGTGGAAGGACTTTGGAACTTTGAGCTAGAAGAGCCATTGGGATGTTAAGAGCTTTGTGGGGTGTTCTGTAGGAGCTTGGAAGATAATATTGAGAACAGTGCAGAAAATGGAGGCCTGGCTTGTGAAATTTCAGAGGGAAGATTAAAGACTCTTATCAGGGCCATTGCTAGTTTGATTTAAAATTCTATGGTTTTGTTTAGCTGGGGCTGGAGAAATCAGCTGTGATTAACAAAATACCAGAACTATTAAAGCAAAACCATTGTATTACTGGGACTATTGATGCTGGTTAGCTGGAGCTGGGAAATTGGCGGTGATTGGGAAGAGAGCAGCATCAATGAGGTGAAATCTTCTGAGAAGTGTTTTCTGAGAGCACAGAGGCTGCATTCCAGAGATAGCCAGGGTTGTACCTTGTGCTGTGGCTGGATTGGTTATGTGTAAGAGTCACCCAGGTGGTACTGGTTTTGAAGACATGAAGGAGTCATGAAGAGCAGCTGAGGCCTGGGCACTGTGAGAGGCCTAAGAAGGCCATTGGTGAAGGTGCAGCCTCAGTTGCAATTGATGGCCCAGGACTGAAGGGGTCATGCAAAGGAGGTGAGGCTTGGCACTATGAAGAGAGCCTATGAGAAGCTGTTGGTAAAGCCTAGTTGTAGCAGAAGGCAGCAGTGTTTAGGAGATGCCAGTACCATGAGATGACCACCAAGAACAGCAGCAGTAGTGGAGTACAGGCATCTGGAGCTTAGAAGATAAGCTTAGGGCAGAGCTGGAGAAATCTCAAGCCCTTGGAGGAATCCAGAAGATCGTGAGTGGATCCCAGACATTGGATGGTTGGAGTTCGATTTTGCTTTTGATTGTGACTGTGGCCTGATATTTTTCCCTCTTCAAGAAAGAAGGTATTTTAGTGGAGCCCACAGTTAAGAGACTTTGACTTTTTAAAAGACTTTGAATTTTAAGAGATTGGATGTTTAAAAGGGACTGAAATGTTAATATATAAGAATTTGTAAAGACTGGCACTTTTAAAGTTATTTAGATCTTGGGAAGGAATAAGAAAATAAGGGTCGAGGCTTAATGGTGATGTGTTTGTGTGTCAAGGTGACAAGGGGTCAATTGTACTGGCTAGTTGTGTGTGTCAACTTGACACAAGCTGGAGTTTTCACAGAGAAAGGAGTTTCAGTTGAGAAAATGCCTCTAGGAGATCCAGGTGTAAGGCATTTTCTCAATTAGTGGTCAAGGGGGAGGGCCCCTTGTGGGTGGTACCATCTGTGGGCTGGTAGTCTTGGGTTCTATAAGAAAGCAGGCTGAGCAAGCCAGGAGAAGGAAGGAAGCCAGTAAGCAGCATTCCTCCTTGGCTCTGCATCAGCTCCTGCTCCTTGACCTGCTTGAGTTCCAGTCCTGACTTCCTTTTGTGATGAAGAGCAATTGGAAGTGTAAGCTGAATAAACCCTTTTCTCCCCAACTTGCTTCTTGGTCATGATGTTTGTGCAGGAATAGAAACCCCGACTAAGACAGTGTGTTAGAATGTTTCTGGTTTGTTTTACTATTATTTATATTAGTGAAGAATTAGAAAAAGTCTTCAATTTTTTTTAACTTATAAAGTTCTTGGTTGGACAAAGAATGAAGAGATTTCAGATGATGAAAAAAGCTCAGTTCATCAAAAATTGAAAAAAGTAGAAGGGTGGAGCTAGGAAATGGTACCAGTAATTTCACAGGAGTAGTTTTCTTCCAGGAGAAGCTGAGCTAAATGGACAGGAGGCTCTGAGGAGCCAGCGGGTGGGGCTCGAAAGGCAGGAGGCCCAGAGGGTCTCTGACAGTCATGTTCTGACAGCAGCAGATGGCCTGCACTGGAGGAAGGGGAAAATAAGGTCAGGGAGGCGGGCTGTGGGAGCCTGGATTCAAGGCTGAAGAAGTGCCACAGAATATTTTTGAAAGGTGTGAAATAATCAAGACTGTACTTCACTGTGATTAAAGCTGGCATGGTGTGAAGGTGTCAAGCCTGGGTGGCTGGGAGAACGGTGGTATCATTAACCCAAAATGAGAACATGAAAATCAGGTTTTATGTGGAACATGATAAGTTAGGTTTTAAATGAATTGACTTTGAGGTGCTGGCAGAATATTCAAACTGTTTTGTTCGGGAAGGAGTGGGAAATATCAAACTATGAAGTCTGCAGTTTAATTCAATTCTACAAATAAAGTGCTCAGTACTAAGTGTTAGGCACTGAACTAGCCCTGAGATGCTGGTCTCTGGGACTTACCACCTGAGAGTTATTTTCATCCACAATTAGTGACTACCTGAACAAGAATGAAGCAGAGTGCTGGCCCCCTGTGCAGCACAGTGGCCAGAGGGATTCCAAATGCCAGCTGTGGCTGCTAAGTGAGCATTTCTAGGTTCTTATTTCACACGCTCATATATATGTACATTTCTGGTTAAATGTTTTATCTTTAAATCAATGCCCACAGATAACATGGTAAACACTGGAGGCTTGTGGATTAGCATTTGGGGTTTCCTAAATGTTCTTGGTTAAACCTACTTCAGTGTTGTCAATCGTACTTCAACAAAAGAATTTATATGGCTCCCAGTCTGCAGTTCATTTCTAGTGTGACTTTTTGACCAAAGTGCTATAAACATTTGTTCTCTTTTGCTTTGTTTCTATGGGAATATATGGATTTACTCATATTAAAATATGGTGCTCCTTCTCTATGTCTTCCCCAGTCTGATGCAGAAATCATCACATTAGTATTAAGAAGCAGAGACAGTTTTAGAAATCTTAATTGCAACAACAACAACATATTTCTTAAAGAAAAGGAAAAAGGTCATTACGGCAAACCTGACTGGGTAGAAAGTGGCAGTGTTGGGGAGTGACATGCTTCAGAAGCCACAGAAGAACAACAATGAAAACAGAGACAAATGAACTTTCAGTGAACTCGTTAACAATTACAAATGAAAAAAATCTGGAGGCAAAAATGTACTCAATTCTCTCTAGAGAACAATGTAAAATTCTCTTACAAACCAACTGGTACAAAATATTGGCAAAATGAATATAGAGAATTCCAAATAAAAACTGGTATTAGGTGCCTCTGAGAATGGCTTTATGTTAAAAATAAGGGATACATAGGATGAGGAATTAAAACTCTAAACATGGATTCAGATACACTAGCAATCACTGCTTTGATTGAACATCATATTTGCTAGTCCTGCGTTGAGGCCTTTATCTAGATCTTTTTTTGTTGTTTTTGTTTTTCGAGACAGGGTTTCTCTGTGTAGCCCTGACTGTCCTGGAACTCACTCTGTAGACCAGGCTGGCCTCGAACTCAGAAATCCACCTGCCTCTGCTTGCCGAGTGCTGGGATTAAAGGCGTGCACCACCACTGCCCGGCTTCTTGTTCCACGTTCTACAAAAGTCACTACAACCATTTGTAAAGTCTGGGAAGCTGGAAATCAGGAGGTGATGTGTCCAAAGAGCAGCAGACAGGATGTGAACAATGCCTTTCTGTTTCTACAGCTCATGCCCTCCACTCTAGTTTCTTAGCTCAGAGGTGTTAGGTAATAATTGAGAGTGTTCAGATCCTTAGCTTTGTTGATTTACACTTCCAAGTGCTATGGGACGTTTGATAAAGCGAAAAGTCACAGCACTTCCATAGTGGGAGCCTTAACCAAATAAGAGAAAAGAACAACTTAAACTCACAGGGAGTCAACTGCCTATTGCAAGAACCTGTCAAAATAAAAAGAGTTATAGGCGACTCAGAGTCAAGTCCTTCTTCACAGGACAGACAGAGCCATTTCTCCTAAGCAGCAGTGTTTGGAACCAGCAGACTCACCCATCAGCAGGGTTCTCTGAGCCTAAATTGCTAAGGAGCCACCAGAGACCCTTGTCTTCCAGAATCATCTGGCCACGTTCTCTTTTATTATAACTACCATGGGGATTCGGCAGCTGCCTTTCCACAGCCTGCCCATCATCAGTAAAAAGAACACCCCGAGGAACCAATGACCATTGCTTTTGAACTGAGAACTGAGATACTGAACTTCCAACTGAAGAGGCAATTTGGATCACATATGTGTCCTTTAGCCATCAGCACCCATCTGTGAGAAGGCACCTACCAGCCTGTGATTGGCTATGCATAAAAACCTCCCCATCTGGGTAAGATGGCTCATTAGTAAAAGGTTGCCATTCCCAGATGGGCTAGATCATAATAAGATTCTAGGCCTACCACCACCTTGCTTGTTGACTAGCCAGATTACACTTTGTAGTCAGTGGACACAGCCTTCTGCTGGTAAGACCCATCCACTGGTAACAGCCTTCTGCATGGTAAGACCCCACAGTTAGGTTAAAGCCCTGAGGCCATTAAAACAATCATCATTCTTCATTACCACTGGGCAATGGCTAAGGCTTCTGATCTTTATCCCCTCTAACATTATCCTCACATTAGAGGCCACTAGCATTTTGTCAACAAACATTTCCTTCATCTGGGCTCTCATTGGAAATGCAGAGATGACCCCTACTGTCATCTTCTAGTAATTATTGATATTCTCAAACTTCATATGCCTAAAATCTAACAGGTGAACAACAGTGGCACCCTTGCTTTCTTCCTGATCATGTTTGCAACTGTCAATAATACGTCTTCCCACTACAAAAAGAGCCACCTTTGACACACATGGCATTTGAGTGCACCATTGCCATCCCTCGGGTTCAAGTTACTTTACATACCCACTCACCTTCTCAGTCAAAACAGACTTTGGAATTTGATTCAATCTTAGAGACTGGTTTGGCCATCATTCTGCCTGAATTCACTTTCAATAAAAATGCTAACTTCTTCCTCTCTGCAATGGTCTAGTCTACCTCTTGGGCTTTATGACATAAGACTGCCTTGTTCTGTTGCTCCTTCTATGGATACTAATTTTCAAGCTCTGTCTGGCTTTCCTCGCCCTCAGCTTCTGATACTATTCTTTGCTTCCACTGCCTCACTCCCTTGGCCCCTCTGCTTAAGACTTCTAAGTTGTTCCACCATCACAAAATCTACTGTAGAGCTGGGACTAGGACCCTTAAGCATTCTACTTTGCAGACTAGAAGATTTGCCAGAATACAGGGTGTTCTGTGATTAAACTGGAAGTATCTTCTAACTAGAATGGTTGGCTATCCTAGCCTCTACTCCAACACTCACCAGATAAGGCAATGTGGATGCTGTCCTAAAGACACATCTCACCATATGCCTGGATATAAGTTCCCCTCTCCCTCTACCTACAGAAACAAACCTTTTTGTACTTCGACGGATTTATCACGCTTTGGTGTTCTAGTTTTACCTTTTCTGGAAGTAGAAAGTGGAAATTAGATTGCTTTGTGGTAAAAACTCCAATGAAAAAGGGAGATTGTGACAAACTAAAATGGGTGTGTGTTATAAAATGAATCTAAATTATCTCTGTCCCCTGTTCCTGCGGATAACTGAGAGTCAGCTGTGCACACATCTGTGGGTATTTATAAACATTTCCCATGTGTGAGAAGCTTATGGGTTGTAAATGGTGAGCTAATTAGTGAAATGCTAGTCATTTCTACTGACAGTTGTTATGGATAAAGATTTTATCCAGGTTAAATTGAGCTCCAGAACCTTGTTGATCACAGGAGGCCATTCTACCTTTTATGATAAACCTAAGTAGTTACATTACATTGAACATGGTCCACATTAAATATAAATTATAAGTAGATCAGGATGCTAGTTAACACACGTTAATGAACTCAGTTCTTAAAAGACTAAAGTATGTATTGAGTATTTGTCAGGGAAAAAACAGAGTTGTCCCTCTGCAGACACTTCTGTAGTATATGACCTATTCATCTGTGTCTACACATATACTAAGCATCTTCCATTATGTTGCCCTAGTGAAGGGGGATGCTAGAGATGTGAGGCAGGAGTGGGTGGGTGAGTGAATACCTTTAGAGGCAAAGGGGAGAAGGGATGAGATGAGGGGTGCAGAGGGGAGACTGGGAAGGGTGACAACATTTGAAATGTAAATAAATAAAATAATTGATTAAAAAAACAAAACAGTAAAGTAAGAAGAGACCAAGGGAGCAAAAAGAGAAAATCAAGAGTATAGCTTTAGCAAATAGTCAACATGAGTAATTGTTCATTAATGAAAAGCTCTGTCTATATGCATATATCCCTGAATATGAAAATATTTTCCTAGATTCCTAATATTGGCGCCTTTTTCTAAGTATCTCGTACTTTTTAACCAATCGTGTGTGTGTGTGTGTGTGTGTGTGTGTGTGTGTGTTCTTGAGGAATAGCTCAGTAGTTGAAGTGCTTCCGTTGAATGGGCACTGATACTAAATAGACCCTCATAACCCATGAAAAACAAATTTAGTGTGATACACATGCAGTTTGGAATGCCAGTGCAGGGAAGGCAGGCATGAGAGTGTCCAGGGCATGCTGTTTGGTCAGTCTGACCTACAAGGATCATACCAAACCTTATCCTTTGGCCTCTGAACACACATATGTGTCCCACTACCACCACCACCACCATAGTGCATGAAGAACACTGTAAACAGGTAACTGTAAATTTGTAATATGAATAGGAATAAAACATATTTTTCAGGAAAGACATTCATACTAACTGCCAAATGAGTTAAAACATACCAGGGTTTTATGTAACAATGAATTTACAGAATACAGATGTAATTTCCCATGACATATGGAATTTTATTTGGTAGATGAAAGCTGTGCTTAGGGAAGGCCACTGGCTGGCTGTCATTCAGATACTGGCAAGAAGGGTGGAGACATGGTTGCCTGACCTCTACGCTAAAGCAGTGACATTATATGCTCATGCATGCATTCAAAGAAAACATCAACCTTGTCCATAATGCTCAGAATCTTGGTAAGTGGAAAACAAACAAACAAACAACGTCTTAATTACTTGGTTGGTCTTTTTGCATATCATACATCTCTATTCCTACTTAATTTTGTTCTACTTAGAATGTATAGACTTCTAACAGCGTATGTTTAACTTACATCTTGTCTGTCTCCAGGGTAAATACAAGGCCACACAGGCACTGTGTGTACTTATTTTGTTTTCTTCTGTTTCCCTAGGGCACTAAATAGCAGTTTGGCATAGTATGTACTAAATAAACATTTGCTCAAGTAAAGTTTTAGTAGGAAGGATTTTTCTACCAATACAATAATAATTCCACTAATGAAAGAGGTATTCTGATGCTTAGTATTCTAATTTTTTAGGTCAGAAAGTTAATTGTAAGGATAAATCACAAGGGAGCCTTGGGAAAGTCTTTCAGAATACCAGATAAGGTATAATTACTGCTTAAAAATATTTTAAGAAATGACTAATTACTAACTACAACACTATCATGTGTGCCAGGAAACCAAACATGAAGCAAGTTCACCAAGGGTATTCTGAGATTTGGAACTGAGTTTCTGGACTAAATTAACTAGAAGAAGAAAGGATGAGATTGGTTTGTCATCTGAAGTGGGAATAAGACAGCCTCTCCTTTTCTTCTACCTGGACCCAGAGTCTCACTCAGGTTTTCCACAATGGAGCACCTTCAACCTACTTCATGGACTAATAGCCCTATTTGCTTTCAGTAGGTGTCTTAGTCAGGGTTTCTATTCCTGCACAAACATCATGACCAAGATGCAAGTTGGGGAGGAAAGGGTTTATTGGGCTTACACTTCCATGCTGCTGTTCATCACAAAAGTAAGTCAGGACTGGGTCTCAAGCAGGTCAGGAAGCAGGAGCTGATGCAGAAGCCATGGAGGAATGCTGCTTACTGGCTTGCTTCTCCTGGCTTGCTCAGCTGCCTTTCTTATAGAACCCAAGACTACCAGCCCACAGATGGCACCACCCACAAGGGGCCCTCCCCCGTTGATCACTAATTGAGAAGATGCCTTACCGCTGGATCTCATGGAGGCATTTTCTGAACTGAAACTCCTTTCTCTGTAATAACTCCAGCTTGTGTCAAGTTGACACACAAAACTAGCCAGTACATATGTCAAAGTGCAGTGCTGTTTCAGACCCAATCATAACAGAACCAGGAAAAGGACACAAGATGGCTTCCAAATCTGGGAACTCTCTAAAAGGAAGCGAGGCAAGCAGGGAGGGGAAGTAAACATCAAACATGAGAAAACATGAATAACTGAACTCTTTGCTGGAATTACCAAGAACATGGACAGCTAGCAAACACACACACACACACACACAAACACACACACACACACACACACACACACACACACACACACACACACACAGACAAGTGGAGGTACTCAGTGGCTTAGAAGTGGAGCCAGATTTTATAATATATATATAATGTATATATATTATGTATATATATAATATAAATATATATGTATATATCTTTGCACAGCTGAGATAGCTGTATTAGCTATTAAATACCAATTTGCTCCAATACACAAACATGTCAAACAAACATGACACATGTCACATCTTGTCCTATGACTGGAGTAATTTAATTTTCAGTAGGTAAGCATAAATCGGACAATTACCACTGAGAAATTCTTGTCCCTTATACGTAAATTATATACATACTTTAGTAATGCTTACTGAACACCCGATCTGGAACATACCATATTAAAAGCAGCAGACATTAAAAGTCTAAGACACTGCTGATGTTGGATAAAAACTGTCTTCATGGGATCCATCAAGAAACTATGGGATGCTTACCTTTTTTCTATAAATAGGCTGATTTTGTATGTTAATGAGGAGTGCCTATGTAATTAGTGAAGTAAGATAAATTTATACTTTACAAAGTCCCTGGTGAGTTTATCAAAACTTACTCTGTTCCAGATTCCTCACTGTATGAAGGTAAAAGCACACAGGAGTACGTGTATACACACACATACACACACACACAGAGAGAGAGAGAGAGAGAAAGAGAGAGAGAGAGAGAGAGAGAGAGAGAGAGAGAGAGAGAGAGAGAGAGTGTGGGGGGGAGAGAAACCTACATTAGCAAGCTTGTAATGACCAAATGGAATGGATGTCTCTCTAGCAGGAATTCCTTCACTGCTAGGAATGGAAACACTGCTAAGAGATCTCATTGCCTTCTCTTGTTCTTTTGAGGCTGAGGAATGATAAAACTGAGTCAGTGATCTATTTCTGTTAGGCTTAGGGTAGGATAACACTAACATAAAAAGAGAGTTTTCTCATAACAGAAAGAAAAGACTCAAAGCCAGCATTCCTTGCCATGCTCACCTACCAAATGACTTAGCAATTCTGAACAAGGCTCCTAACAAGAACCTTTTAGATTCTTCTTAACAGTTGGTAAATCCCCACAAGGCCTTCAATGCAACACAAGGAAACAATGCTCAATGCTATCAGCAGATATGATGGTCAAGGCAAGTGTCTGGAGACTGTGGGGGTGCACACTTTAGTGCCTTACATGGAACATTGCAAATGCCATGTCCCTCAGGTCACACTGCTAGCATCCTTTGGACTATCTTTGTACAGGTGAAAGGGGGCCACAGTTAGGGTACTTTCCTAAGAATGAGAGAAAGATAATTCCAATGATTATAAATCACTCTTTCAACTCCAAAGCTGGTAACAAAGAATGTAATAGGCACTCACAGCAAAACAGACTGCTGAGTCTTCTTAAACATTTAAGAGTTAATATTTATGTAATGAAAATAACCAATGCATTCAAAAATAATGAGTGACTGCTATCAAAAGACACTATTCCTTAATTGAAAGAGCATTAACAGTGTTGGTCCTTAGAAACCATTAAAGTAAATAATGGAGGACAAAGGTTACAAAGCAGCCTTTAGTTCATGGGCATTGAAGAAAACACAGTATAATTAGCATTGCAAAGCCAGGGGTCACCACTGCCACGCAGCAGTAGTAGAGTCACACAGGACTTCTCAGAACTGCAATGTGGTGGAAAGCTGTTGGTTCTTAGTTCTTGAGTGAAAACAAACCTTTTGCCTCCCAAGTACTCTTCCTGTGATGGCTTTGCAGTTAAGGTAAAAGGAGGGACTGTCACTCACTTAGCATCTTCAAACTAATTGCCAGTCAGAAAGAAGCTGGAAGACTGTCAGTGGAATCTATGCTGCTTCTTCAAGCAGCATTCTTCACAGGGCGCTCTTGACTGGTACTGATGTACCTCTGATTCAGCACTAATTCCACAAAAATGTTTCTGCTTTGCACGAGTTCCTTCCTGAATAGCACTAATAGTTTAAAAATAAACATGCAGAGAACTATATTGGACTAAAATTACTGTCTCTTCTACCCATTAATGATAATTATTATTGGAAGCTTATTGTGACAATTCACTCTGCTTGGGCCATAATCTCCAACAGCAGTTAGCCATCCATTTTGTTAGCACACTACTCTGTCATATCCTCGCTGCCTCAGGGCCTTCTAGCCTGTGTTAAGGCTGCCCTCAATATTCACTCTGTTAGTATTATGTTGCTTCTAATTTTCCTGAAGAACCTTGGATATCTGAGAAAGGAAGCCATCCAGGAATATTTTAAAATCCTATTAAAAAAGAATGTCTAATTTCATCTACACACTAAATGCCCATTCATACCATTCCAAGCAACATATAAATACTCCATTCCCCTGCTTGATTCTCCATGTTTGCCCTGGGGGAATATTGGTTTGGCATCAAAAGCCAAACACGACTGAGCTCAGTGTCTTCTCCTCTTGAGGTAATGGCTGTAGACCTTCCTGAGCAATTCCTAATAGAGTGGACAGAAGTTCTTCAGCTTTAAGGACAAAATGTCAGCATGAACCAGAACAGTGGGATGGCACACTAGGAAAACTATAAAGCTCGGGTCTTCCTTCATCTCTACAGGTATATATACACAGCACCACAGAAGGCCTGCACTGGGAGGCACATCCTGGACACTAGGGCCCAGTCAGTTCCGGCTCTTCTGAAACCCTCGGAAGTTCAAGCACACAGCTCCTCCTGTCACAATACACTGGACAAGATCATTTTGTTTACTCAGAAATATGGTTAAGTATTGAGTTTTCCTAACAATTATAATTATTTTTGACAGTACTTCTACTCAATCTTTAATGTGTTCTTTTTCAACTTGCTTTACCATTTTGTAAATGGATGATTTGTGATCATCGGAACAAGAACGGAAACAAGAAGAGCTATTGTTTTTACTCTGTATCTTAAAAACCAAAGGCTACAGTCTATAGATTATTGATCTATATCATGGATTTTAAACGGTTAGATATCTCATATTCTAATGTTATGGAAACTATTATTTATGTTATAACTACTCATAGCATAGTGTCAACTATAAACATAGATGCAGAGTAAATGGCTTAAGTACTTTCCACAAAACTGTGAATATACGTGCTGACTGATTTGCCTCTAGGCCTATAGTTTGATTTATATTTTAACTTCTCATATAAATAATGATGTGTTAAACTGAACACAAAATAAAATATATGTCTTTAAATCATCTAAGTATTTATAATTATTTGACAATTGTGATATCTGGGGTATACAGGTACAAGTGATTGATAGGTTAGGAAATAAAGAACGAATACTGCCACGCTCTTTATCAATATGGATTCTAGAAATTGAAATAAAAACAAGATAATATTCTACATATGTTATGCTGCATGACCTTAATGGTTACTTAGAAGTAAATTACTACCAAGTACAAGTTTGTTCAGAAAAACATATTAAGAAGAACACATGAATTGAAATGAATCATATTTCATAGTATCCAGTCAGCTAAGAATTAGAAGATAGATAAGGACTGTAAGCCTATAATGCCAGCTACGTGGGAAGGCGAGGCAATAAGATCTCATATTCAAATACTGCCTGGGTCATAGAGTTAGTTTAAGGCCATATGAGGCAACTTATTGAGACTCAATATCAAAATGAAGAATAAAACCAAGTAAGATGGAGGGCCAGAGGTGCTGGAGAGATGGCTCAGCAGTCAGTCAGACATTACGCGGAGTGAAAGACCTCAGAAAACTCGGCCTAAAACAGGTTATTTCCATCAAATCTCTTCCTCAGGGCTGAGGGAGCTGGGAGAGGCAGAAAGAGTATTAAGAGCACAAGCACATGGAACAGACAAAGAAAGCAAGGCCCTCCACCTCAGCACTGATCAAGGTACCTATGGTGTCCCGGAGACCGAAGCAGCAAGCACAGGGTGGCACAGGGCTGCACTGGGTCCTCCGCCTTAGTATTATGGCTGCCATTTTCCTGTTCTTACGGGATTCTTGAGTGTGTAAACAAGTGGATCTATGGATTTTGTGCCTTCCCTTAGGCTCTTATCCTACTGTTTTTCTTGTCCAACTCCAATGTGTTTTTGTTTCATTTTATTTAGAAGCCTGTTTGTTTTGTAATGAGAGTCAAAAAGGGAGTGAATCTGGACTGGGGCGGGGCTGGGGAGGAACTCAGAGGAGTAGAGAGAGGGGAAACTAATCCGGATATATTATGTGGCGGAAATCCATTTTTAATAAAAGGAAAAAAAAAAAAAAAAGAACACTTGTTGCTCTTTAGAGGACCTTGGTTTACCTCCCAACACAGACATGGTTGTTCACAACAGTCTGTAACTCTAGCTCTAGGGGACCAAGCATCCTTTTCTGATATCTTCTGCCTCTGCAGGCATCAGGTTTGCATAGCCTGCACTTACATACACGAAGACAAAACACTCTTATATATAAAGCAAACATTTTAAGTTGAAAAAAAAAAAGAGACATGTGCGCGCGCGCGCACACACACACACACACACACACACACGCACACACTTAGGTAGAGTGTTGAGGAAACATACAAGATGCTCTAAATTGAAGCCCAACTACAGCGGTAAAAAGGTACTTCTGGCAAAAAGAAACCAGAAATAAACCTAGAAGTAGCAATGTTCATGTTTTTGGTAAAGTAGATTGTGTAAACAACTCAAGAGAAGCAAACAGTAATCAAATCCATAGCCTCATATTCAATACCTCTGCTGGCAAATCTGTCTCGGAATATGTGATTTTTCAGACCACAAGGAAATGTAGGAAAGCAAGTAAGGTATATAGCTACACTGTAAAACACAGCATGCCCAATGTGATCCAGGACAGCCTTCCTCTAACCAAATTAAGCTCTGCAACATGAAGGTTCCTATTTTGTGGTATCTGGTATCAGTCCATATCAGGTTTGCCAGTCAAAGAATTTGTACATTAATATTATATTAGCATTGGCTGTCCCCTTTCAAAGAATGCTGCATACTTACAAACCTCAAGAAGAAGGTAGTGGAAACAACCCTTAGATTAGCTTCACTGAAGACAACATCCTTTTTGTATGCAACTGTGTGTGATTAGTCACTATAGCTTTTTGGCTGACACCAGTCAGGTATCTGGCTTTAGGTACAGGCTAAGCTTCACTTTTCCAGGTAGAAAGCCATTTCTTCATTTTACAGAACCAGTAGATTAGACATGTATAGTGATGCCATCCAGGTTCAGGTCCCCCACTGAAATGCATCTAAAATAACAAGCGTCAAGGCCTCTGACTCTTGAGGAAATGAAAAGCAGAGTAGTAACTTCACATTTACCCCTACACATCAGAGGAATAAATAGGATAAGTTCCGCTTACAAATAAGACAGTAGTCATGTTTTCATGTCTGGAAGTAAAAAGTACACAGTTCTTATCCAGATCCAAGTAGTGATTCGACAGGGAACTGTCAAGGGGACATGAGCACTGACTGAGGGCAACAGTCGGAGCTACGGGATACTCTATGGTAAACAAAATGATCCCTGTGTTCATTGTTCATTTATGATACAACGGATATATAGGATGTGACCAAGAGATATAGGAGGTCCATACAGGATTAGGTGGAAAGAAATTCACCAGCATGGTTTTTTTTTTTTTTTTTGGTTTTATTTGTAGTGCAGTATAAATAAGGTAAATCTGAGTTTGCAAATAGAAACGTTATGGATAATGACCGTAAGACTGCAAAGACAAAATTCTTATATGTAATTCACACCATACTATAAGAATTTAAATTTGTTTAGTCGAAATTAATCATATGAAAATTGAAATATAATCTTTTCGTTGTTGTTGTTTTGGTTTTTGTAGATAGTTTTCTCAGTCTAGCCCTGGCTGTCCTGGAACTAGCTCTTTGAGACCAGGCTGGCCTTAAACTCAGAGATCCACCTGCCTCTGTCTCCTGAGTGATAGGATTAAAGGCGTGTGCCTTCACCTCCAGGTGTTTTATGCAGGGGGTTGTGGGAAATATTTAATCTTTTATTCCAAAATAAACTTCCTAAGAATTGAAGTCTTTCTCTTAAGCACATAGCTAAAATTGAGTTGAGGAAAAAGCACTGCAAAACCTCTTGTGAAATGAGTGGAAAATCTGTCACCATCAGTGTGTCTCAGAGATGAGTAACAGAGTGCCACAGGAGGAGAGAAGGAGGAGAAGGGAGTTGCGGGGGGGGGGGGGGGCTGAAAGAGGAGAAACGAAATGGGCAGAATGTGGAGTGAAGAAGAATAGGAAGTCAGTTACCAGTTTCAGGATATGTTGTGCTCAAGATGGCTGTCACTGCCCCTCTCTTGGCTTACAGGCCCCCCCAACCCCCAGACATATTGAAAGACTAGAGGATGGTATGTGAGTTGCACAGCTACACAGAACCAATACGTATTAATGTGCACAAAAAAAATGTACTCTTCCAGTTTTGGTTGTGAGCTTAGCCTTTAACAGTTAAGCCATCTCTCCAAAGCTTAGTCCTACTGCAACTTGAAATGCCAGGCAGGTTGATATCCAAGGGAGGCCTATCTTTTTCTGAGAGGAAAGCGGGGAGGGGAGACTGGGATGAGAGGACGGTGAGAAAGCTAAGAACAGGATGTAGAGTAAATAAATAAATTAAAGTAAAAAAAAAAAGAAAAGATGCATTCAATGAATCTCTGTAAATAAAATTACATCGTTTGAATAAAAGAAATTTCTGTGCACACATGAGATATACTCAAAGACACTTGGGAAAGCTTTCTAACACTCTGAGGGCTCACAGGACAGAGTTTTGGTGACAGCATCACAAAACTTCATGTGGCTGAAATGCTGGAGGTGGAAAAGGTATTTCAGGGCAATTGTCCTAGACGAGAGCGTGCTGTATTTGTATCCCTTATGAAGCTTACCTCTGTGTAAATTCTGTATCTTAACTTTTGAGATTAACAACAACAGTATGGGGACCATTTCCATCTTCCCCAGGATAACTGAGCACTGGACTCTGCTGGACTATTTAGATCTCGGAAGAGTCCCTTAAGAAGTGAGTGGCACTGTGCTGAGATGGTCCTCTCAATCCTTAACACAGACATGAACAACTGGCAATCCTGAAGACCAAAGTAGACCTTTAGTATAGCAGAGAAGCATGCCTAAGTTAAATCGTGAAAATTTGCTAATACAGAGGAAGAGATTACCTGACTGAAAACCACTGACAATGGTTAAAAAGAGAGAGCTGTCCCTCTCTGCTGAGGTCAAAGGGACAATCCTCAACCATCATACATAGGTAACTATGTCTACTGTGGTAGTTTGAATAGAAATGCCCCCCCATGGACTATGCATCTGAATGACTGGCTCATAGGGAGTCACCATATTAGAAAGGGTGGCCTTGCAGGAGTAGGTGTGGCATGGCGTAGTAGGAGAAAGTGTGGCACTGGGGGCAGGCTTTGAGGCCTTTGCTCAGGCCTGGCCAGTGTGTCTCAGTCTCTTCTGGACACAGAACTGTCAGCTACATGCCTGCCTGCATAAGGAAGTCAGCTTCAACTAAATGTTGCCTTTTATAAGTGTTGTCGTGGGTGGTCATGGTGTCTCCTCACAGCGATACAAACCCTAACTAAGACATTTACTGTCACCAGTTTCCAATATGATTTCCTTTTTTCTCAGTCCATGGTTAACTTCATCAGTTGTCAAGGAATAATATGATGATTAAAATGGTGACCTTTAGTAAGAATATGTGAACCTGGGCTACAATGACTCAAAGACTCTGTGCAAGTAAACTGAAGATTCTGATGAAAAGTCTCAAGTTCTTTTTTTTTTTAATATATTACACATGATAATAAACATGCGCAGAGTCTGGGAGATTAAAAATGTTAGCAAAAGAGGTTATAATTAATGTTTTATCAAAGATGGATGAAACAAAAGAGAAATGCACCCAAGCCAACGTAACTTAATTTGTTGTACCATCCTACACAGAGAAATGACTAAAGCTATTGGCTTACTTATAAAAATCATTCACTGATAACACTAGAAAACTGAAGGTACTATTGCAAAAAACTAGAATCTGCACAATTATAGAAAATAATCTAAGCTTTATGGCATCTATAGAAGAGGGGTAACTGTTCAAACCTTTCTGAAAGCAAATACAGACCGAAATTGCCTATCTGTTGAGACTGCAGAGACATTCCTAAGTGGTGTTTATGCAATGCACATTTCCTCTAAAATGGAAGCCTAATTGTTTAGCTGATCAGAACTGTGGAATGGAAACAAAGGAGCAGTTTTGGCCATGTGGGTAAACAACAGATTCCTAAAAGCTAATTATCCGCTATCTAATAGACTGAAGCTGCACCAAATGAGACATTTAAGCCTAATAAATAATAGACAAATTGTAACCTAAAGACTAAAATATAGGGGCTGCTAGTATAGTTTTTATTGCTCCATTAAATAAGCTCTTATTTACTTCCTCCACAAAACATAATTATACAACACTGAGTCCATTTCAAGACCATTCTGATGTGTTATTGAAAATTATTTGAATCATCTTACATAAGCAGGAAATCTTAAAACATAACATTTGAATTCTATTATCAAATGCCCTGTTTGTTTCTATGGTTAAGAAATAGAAATGGCACTGGAAAAAGTTGTACATAATTACATAAATCCATTATTCCCATTTATGTCTTTCTAGAAAAGATTGCATAAGGGTAGCTATATATTTAAATAAATACTGTCATCTATGCTCAATACTTTGTATAGATGTTTTATATTTTAGTATTTTCTATATTAAAATAATTCAAAATGAAACACCATCTTTATTAATTCTACATGCATATCGTGATAAAACAGGACATTTTGAAATTAATTTCCTTATTTGTTTATAAGATAATTTCCAGGCACTGTCAGAAACCACCAAACCTGCCTATGTGAGTATCTTAGAATTCCAGGTCCTTACATTTCTTGCAGAAAGAAACAAGTGAACATGACTTTTAATACTAGAATGATAGAGACCCTACAGTGTGTTTTCAGACTTACTACTCAAAGGGAATTGTAATAGTGAGTTTATTTTCGGGAGAGATTTAGCTCACAGTTTTACTTTCATCCTATTAACGGAGCCCCATTTTGAAAGGACAGAGATCACGAGCCCATGTAGATCTGATCATAGCTGTCCATTCTCCCTTCAAGTATGGTCAACAACAAAGTACAGAATTTAAATACTCTACCATCTTAGGTAGTGATTAGACAATTTGTATATCTGTAAAAAAAAAAAAAAAAAAAAATCTCAGTTCTTTTTCGGATGGTAATACCAAACTCAGGGAAACCTGTGGGAAGGTCTCTGTGAGCTTACGGCAGTTACAGGAGGACTCCTCTCTTGCTCAGTCATCTCAGGGTTTGCTGTGTCTTAAAAACAAAAATTAGATGAAATGAAAACTTCCTGTCCAAAGAAGTAACAAGTCCTAATATTAACCCAGTATTTAATGCTATTTTTATACTAGTAAGACCAGGCTAAAGAAGACTACGATGGTTTGTGAAGTAATGTTCTATAGAGAAGCAATACCTGCAAAAAAATATTTATATAAACTTTGAGCTGATCCTCAGAAAAAGATGCTTAACGGTATAGAGTACATAAGCAATACAATGAATTTCAGAAATGTAAGCCTGCTTATGCCAAAGCAAACATACTTTGATAATAGTCAGAAATATTGTCAATTCCTTAAGACTTTTTATTACCCAACATTTTCAATTAGAAATCTGAGATACAGGTAATACTTCCTTTGTTATATAAACCAGACTCTGTCATGCCAGTTCCGAGCCAGTCACTTCAACTTCTTACTTCCCTTTGTATAAACTGCTATTTGAACTTATGTAGTTGGTTGTCTGACCATTCAAATGCTAGCTTTCTGTACAAAAGAGACATTGCTCATTCTCAGTTATTATCTCAGCATGGAGGAAAAAAGCATCTTGCTAATCAATGAAAAATGGCCTACATATTAAATCTTTATCAATACTAGTAAAACAAGAAGAGAAAAATCACATCGGTGCTCAGATTTGTCACTGTAAAAGACAATGCATGTAGCCCATGATATTCTCTATCAGAATGCAATCAAACGCGGGTAAGATGTACTATGTTAGATACCCCATTTCCATTGCAGAAAGGCTTCAAGTGCTGTAAAAATGATGACCAGAAAAAGCACATTCAACATACGTTAGGAAGGGTACCATATTTGTATCATTTAGGGGGGAAAAGCAAACCAGAAAGAACAGCTTTTGATTACCATATAATTTGTTTCATTATGGGGGTTATTTTCAAAGACCAATGACTGAATTAACAATTGAGTTGCCTTTAAAGGGAGAGATATTCCGAATATCTGTCTTGTATTGTTGACTTTAAAGAGAGCTTTGTTCATTTGTGAGAACAATTTTCTACATGCCTTCCAAACTTTGTACCCTGAATTCTTTAAATCAAAACAAATGTCAAGAATTTGTTTCCCAAATTTTCAATTTCAAATATGTCTTCAAAAGATAGAAAATACTTCAAAAGTAGTGTGCTTCCATCAGAGCTTTCTATTTTGTGGCTCTTGTAGCAAAATACATTTATCATGACAGTTCAATATTTACATAAAACAATGTATTCTGGTCATCGATTTCCCTCCTTTCATTTCTCCAAATTCCTTCCCACTTCCCCCTCTATCTGGTTCTACTCCTTCTGTTTCTCATCAAAAAACAAATGATCATCTAAGGGATAATAATAAAATATAACAATATAAGAGAAAAGATAATACATCATAATAGGATAAAACAAATAAATAGAAGGAAAAGAGCTCCCCCCCCCCAAGGCACACGAACAGATATAGGCGCAGAGAATCACTTGTCCCACACTCAGTCATCCCAGAACAGCTCTAAGATAAAAGCCGTAAAGTGAGTGTGTGTGTTTGTGTGTGTGTATGTGTGTGTGCGTGCATGCAAAGGAACTGTAGGATTAAAAAGAGAGAATATGCTAGAGAGAGAGAGAGAGAGAGAGAAATATGAGAATTAAAGGGTTAAAGGGTTAAAGGTTTAGGGGGGAGGGGAGCCCAGACAGGACACTGAGAGATTATGTCTGGATTAATGGAGTTTTTATAAATTGTTATTACTCAGGCTATGCTTAGAACATAGAACTTCAATGGAAAATGTCAACAGGTGTGCAACATAGGACCTTAAGCCATGAATGCTGAGCAACCCTATGGGCTGAAGATATTTCACTTACTTGGACACATTTGTCATCATTTGCAGACTATGACTTGAAAAAAGACTACCTAATATTGTTACAAAATCATCTAGGGGCCAAATACAATGAGCTCCATGATAAACAGAGAGGCAATGGAGTGTTTTATTCTTATATTTTAATTTTTGAGAGAGGGTATCACTATGTAGGTGGCGGAAAGAAATTAAGGGAAAAACACTGTAAGACAACAGAACATATGTCTTACACATGCGCAAAGACACACACACAAAGAGAGAGAGAGAGAGAGAGAGACAGACAGACAGACAGACAGACTCTGTAATCAAATCTGTCAAGGGTTTCAAAAAGTATCCAGCACAGTTAGAAAACATACGATAAATTTAGTAGAGAAGACAGGTAGTGGGCACAGCCTTCCGCAGTACTGTCGCGCAGCTTCAGAAACTATTTCTAGGTATCCTGCTTCAGTCACAGATCTCCTACCCCCTAGTCAACACAGGCTACTTTTACATAAACCCTAGGCATTGTGTCTTTTTGTCTGGGAAGTTTCAAGATGAGTGGCTGAAGAATACTGAAGCATTCTGACAACAATATCGTCATATCTAGAAGAAATGAAGTATCCAACTGTTTCTTTTGTCTACAGTTATTCATAGCGATTTCAATTGGTAGCCCTGTCCCTCCAGTCTCTGACTCTGTCTCCTCTACCCACCATCATTCCCTTCTTTCTTCTCTGCCTGCCCTTCAAGTTATGGAGACTGAACTCAGCCTCAAGCTCATGCGCACCAGGCAAGTGACACACAGCAAACTTTACGTCTCTCTTAATCAAGGTCCTCTTTCTTCTCTTTTCCTCCCTTTTCCTCTCTCCTATGCTATATTCAGTGGAAGGAATCAGTCTATGTCCTGCAGAATTTCCTGTGGAGTTTCTTATGGATGTAAATGTATTAATGTAGACAAGCACTGTTACAGACTTGCTATCTCAGCAATCACAAAGGAAGAGAATCTTCTTGACTCACAAGTCTGCCAGAGCACCAACCCTAGAAGAAACAACACACACTGGCAAACTGAGGGGAGGAAGGTCCATGAGGAAAGATGTGTTCTACAGCTAACCAAAGAAACAAGCGATCATATGTGCTTGCTCATCAAGTGCACTGAAACTCTGATGAAGATCCGTGTGAACCTTGCGTGCATGGCCGGCATACAGTGAAGGAGACTGCACTCACCACTTTTCATCTCTAGTAAGCGCTTTTTCTCCTGCCGCCGCTCAAGCCGTTCTCTCTCTGCTCGCTCTTTCGCTATCCTGGCACGCTTGTCCTTTTCTGCTGCTTCTCGGTTTTTGATGTTTTCCTTTAATGCTTGCTAATACAAATAAAATTTGAAAATTGATTAGTTTTAACCAGTGATTCCACAAGAAAATTATCTAAAATCACACACAAGGTACAACCATTGAGTGAATCCCTTTCAGATAACATTTAATTCTTGGATGAGCAGCAGTAATATAATATATACACATTGACCCTTGTTACACATGTATCTATAAATAAATACCCTGCTAGGTTCAAAGCACCTGCTTGTAAGTGGAATTATCTAAAAGGGAAAAGATAGACAGAAACTAAAAATAAAAAGGCATTTAATATACAAATCAAATCTGCTCGCTAACATATAAAGAGAATGTTAACTCCCTAAGAGCTGTCCATATATCCTCTTTTATAAGCTATTCAACTTTAAGGGAAGCAGCTGAAGAAATGTGAAAAAGGGATGAAATCTCCATCTAATGTTCAGGAACCAATATGTTTTTTGTTTAGATGGGTGTCATAAAGGCAACTATATAAATATTTGAGGTCTCAAAGTCAGATACTGCAACTGTTGATCAAAACCAATAACATGCTAATGAAAAGAAGATCTCAATGGATATGTGATTAGTTAATTAATTTCTTATTTCTAAGTTTTATACCAATCAAGCAATGCCTCTCATGTGGCATTAGTGAGAATCAGCAGGTAAAGGTAGAATTTTCTAAGTGCCAACAAACAGCATGGCATCATATTACATCAAACAGACTGTATTTCATTGAAGCATCAATGAAAACAAACAGGCTATGTCTTAATTACCAATAATATTTTAAAAGCATACAATTAAACTACAAGTAAACAGCCTAATATTTTTCTTCTAAATGCAGCTCTAGAGACTGAACCAAGGGCTGCTGCAAGCAGGCGAGAGCTTTTTCAATTGGATGCCATCCCCAGCCAATTGGTTTTCTGTTCATTTGTTGCAGTGTTTGGGATTAAGGGTAAGTACTCACAGGCAAGTCACACAGACAAGCACTGATTGAAAGTATAATCACTCGTTTCTCTACCTGTCTGCATTTGCATGTACACATGTGGCAATTCATGTGCACATCCATGAATGTGGAGATCAAGTTCTGATGGCAGGTGACTTCCTCAGTGGCTCTTAGCCTTACTTTTTTGAGACTGGGTCTCCCATTGAAACTGGAGCCCATCAATTTGGTTAGACTGCCTCACAAGTGAGTTCTAGGGCAAACCAGGAAGCTCTGGGGATCTGCCTGTCTCTGCCTTCTCAGCACTGGGATTAAAGACGTTCTCCACTATACCGTACACAGCTTTAACCTGAGTGCTCAGATATGAATACAGGTCTCTTAAGACATGAGTGGGTGGGTGGGTGGGTGGGGGAAGGGATGGGGGTTTCTGGAGGGGAGACCTGGAAAGGGGATAACATTTGAAATGTAAATAAAGAAAATAACCAATAAGAGAAATAAAAAAGAGTAGATTGAGCTGTTCTGCAACACTAGAACATGCTAAAACCCAAATGTAGTATAAGAAATGTCACATGTATGTGACAACTACAGAGAACAAGGAGGGTATACCAGAGTGTGGAAGGAAGAAAGGGAAAATGTTGTTCTTATTACTACAAAAAGAAAATAATAAAAACAAGTAACAAAAAGAGGCTCAAATCATTAAAAAAAAAATCACAGAAGTTATGAAGTAACTTTACACTAGATAAAGCCTACCTCTGGTTTGATTAAAACTGAACTGTAGAAATCAAGGAGCTAGCTGAGAGTGGCCAGATGGGTTCAGTCACGTGATTACTTAATCATCAGGGACCATCACAGTTGTAAAGGTTCCAAACATTAAGAGGTGTGGCCTTGGCGTAGGTGTGACCTTGTTAGATGAAGTGTGTCACTGGGGTGATCCCCCCCCCCCCCCGCCCCGAGTCAGGATGCTACTCCCAGTTACTGCTCCAGCACCATGCTTGCTGAAATGCTCTCTGCCGTGGAAATAATGAACTGATCCTCTGAAACTGTAAGCAGGACTCCAATTAAATACTTTCTTTCATAAGACTTGTCACCATCATGGTATCTCTTCACAGCAATAGAATCCTGACTAAGGCACAAATGGATGCCTTGTGAGAAGACATTACAAGCAGAGCAAGTGCTCACCAAGGTGCTCAGTTTTAGAATGGAAAGAGGGAGAGATAGTTTTAACGAGATTAGAAGAGTTAAGGTGTGTTAGTGAAAGTTCTTGGAAAGAACCATACCTTATCAGGAACTTTCTCTGAAAGGCTGATCAGCTGATTAGAATTCGAATTAATGTGGAGAATGGTTCAAGTCCAGAGCTTAATTACAATTTATCATGGGCTAATTTTAGCCCACTTAATAGCCATTGCTTGCCCATCTTTCTGACCTAACATCCTGGTGATTATTAGATAAATCTTTAAGAACATACAAACAGACACTAACTTCCACTAATGAAAAGGCTAAGAATATCATCAGAGAGCAGGAGACCAAAACAGAGACTACCCCGTTTGCTGTCACTCCTTCACGTGGTCTTTACACCAGTGTATTTGAAAGTTGTCTTGATTTATGATTTTCTTATTCAGATACTATAAAACTTCATGAAACTATTACAAACTGAAACACGGAACTAGTGAACAGAACCCGTATTCCCAGGCAAGCATCACAGATGTTCGGCTCTAGGAAAGCTATTTTTTGTAATCCCCTCTTTGAGGTGACAATTATATTTCGGAATGGACAGGTGAAGCCTGAGGATTTAGAATTTTCCAAGCCAAGACAGGATCATTTCAGAACTTTTTAGGCATTAAACTATGAGACAGAACACTAAGACAGTGCATTAACCAAGCACTCCTCTCCCACTGTTACCTCCCAAATACTCACAGGAGTAGTTTTGGGAGACAGAGGCAGTATATATCCTGTTAAACCAAATGACCATCTTCGTTGTTCCGAAATCTAAAGGGGGGACGGATGCCAGCCTATGCTCCAAACTCTTTTCTGTAGTAGGAGCTGCTATCTATGTAGCTAGTGCCTGGGCCTCATCTCAATGTCCTGTGAAAACTGAGGCTCAGGAACTGTTTCTCTGAGTAACAAATCATCTCCTGTCTGTTACAGGTCTTCTGCCCACAGCCTTGAGGTAAAGTTTCAAACTCTTCATAGTTTGTAACTGTCATTACCACCAAATTTTTGCTAAACTATAAGGTGGTTTCTGTCACTCTGGATGCTTTCATAGACCATCCTGCCAATCCAAACTGGATGCTGCCCTGCCTATTCTGGAAGAATAGGATCAAGTACTTGCAATGAAAGCCTGGAGTGTGTGTGTGTGTGTGTGTGTGTGTGTGTGTGTGTGTGTGTGTGTGTGTGTGTGTGTGTGTAGGGGGGGATCAGTAAGCTGCATTTGTAAGTGCCTGTGTCTCTACTCTACTAGGGTTGAATATAACAGTCAAGTATAAGACAATGGCAGATAGAGAAATCAACATTACTAGGCAGGTAGAATTGGAAGCTCCAAAACAAACAAGCAAAGTAAAGGTTCCTCAACCCAAAGTGCATTAAGTGTATACATGTGTAGACACCTATATGAATGCAGCAAATTTGAGACAGGTTAGAAACAGTAGATTGTGGTTAAAAGGATATCCAAACATTAGGGATAAAGCTGCATTTCTTGCTTGAGGAAAATAAACAGAAACGAAGTACAGCATCAAATAAAGTATGTCAGTTTATTTATGGATTACATTAACTTCTAAAATTTTATAGTGTTAATTACACTTTAATGACTGGATACATCTCAATGTGAACATTTATTAGAACTTCTATTAGCAGATAAAATCTCCACACCCTTTTAGGGGAATAAAAATTCAAAGTTACTTTCCAAGACCTATGAAATAATATTTACCTTTAGAAATATAATCTACAGTAGTTCTCAAAGCCATTTTTGTTTTATGGAAAATGCACTATTGATTTTCATTTAAAAGTCTACCTCATTTAAAACTTATTTTATTCTGACATTATAACTGTTAGGAGAATTTAAGATGGAGAAACACCAAGGGGTAGCATAGAAATGAGCATTTAGCTCTCAACTAACAACATAGTACAAACAGTAATTTGGGATTTTCTTGTATGGCAAATCATAAGAAATAAAAGTGGCCTCAAATAGTAAAACTCAACAGAGAATGAATATTATCTTAGATAAAATTGCTTCTCAGTTATGTAAATTCTAAATTCAAATCTCCTAGGGGAGGTTGAGCCAGAAATATCAATAGGTTGATCATGAGACATTAATTCTAATACTTGGCCTTCTGTGGACATGCAGCAAATGCATACACCATTCACTGCACTCCACTACATCCTGCTGCAAGACATTCTCTGCATGCTTCCCCAGATGCAGTCTGGTGCACGCCCTTTTGGAAATATATGCAGATCTATTAGTCCACATTAGTGATCATAGAGGCTTTTGAAACTTTAGCCAGATTCTGACTCTTCATTTCAAATAAAACCAATAACCAAAACCAGTTCCAAAGACTCACCTACTTTTCATGACTATCTACATAATGATTCTCACCCTCTCTCTCTCTCTCTCTCTCTCTCTCTCTCTCTCTCTATATATATATATATATATATATATATATATATATATATATATATATATATATATATATAATATGTGTGTGTATGTGTGTATATATAATTGGTTTTTCGAGACAGGGTTTCTCTGTGTAGCCCTGGCTGTCCTGGAACTCACTCTGTAGACCAGGCTGGCCTCGAACTCAGAAATCCACCTGCCTCTGCCTCCCAAGTGCTGGGATTAAAGGCGTCCACTACTGCCTGGCCAATACTCATGTATATTAACACATACATGAGAGCCAAAGTACATGCCTCTGCTAGCAAATGCGTGACTTCTCAGGGAAAACACAGAGCTCCTAATCAGTCTCACCTATAATTACTTTAGTAATATAACTGATGTTACAACAATTCTTTTATAAGTGGCTCAACTATTTATTATAGCATTACATACATTTTTTTTTCAGAGAAATCAAAGTGGTCCAAAGCTAGTAAATTTAAAGAAGTTTGTGAATGCATCAAGGTGTATGTATTTATGTGTAAAAGTTAGAAGTGTCAGACAGAAAGTAATGCCTTATAAGTTGTGAATAATATTATTTCACAAAATTTCAGCATCATTTATGTTAAACTCTTAAAAGCTTTTTCTTTCAAAAATTGTTTATAGTATTAATCTGTACTTTTAGATGTAAATTGTACTTCACTTCTATAGCTTTATTATTGAATTTATTCTATCAGAAGATTTTAAGTTGTTTCCAATGCTTGGTTACAATGGACAACACAGATATGAATACAAACAGTGGATACACCAGCTACTACACAGATGTAAGAGTTATTCAATGGAGCGTGTCATTAACTGGTTCGTAAAATAGTATATAAGTATACACATACATGGACATATATATATATATATATATAAAATATATGTATATAAAATTATTGGCAGCCAGTTTTTAAGTGAAAGAAAGCTTGAAGCCAATGGAAAGTTTTTCTATGTACTGTATGTGATGTGTGTGTGTGTGTGTGTGTGTGTGTGTGTGTATGTAAGAGTGCTGGATCACATTGTAAATATTTCATATACGAAGTATGGTAATAAGAATCTACAAATCCCTCCTTTCTCAAACAGTGGTGGAACTGATGAGCCACAGGAACTGCACTGCCCTCAGCAGTAGACATTAGGCTGTTCTAAATGGTGTGCCAATGTGCATGTCTACCTCTGCGATCTACCTACAGATTACACAGCAGCCTACCTGTCACAGTCTTAATCGTGCCAGCGTAGGTGGTTTTACACTATGTTTTATCTTCTGGTTCTCTGGCTACTAGTTCATTGCCGCATCATTTTATCTAATTCTAAAGTCATTTGTATTTATTTCCTCTTCTGTTAATTGCCTATTTTACCTGCTTTTTTCTTTTTTCTTTCTGAGTTTTATCTAAGAAACTTGTTTAGATTTTTGCATACCATGCCCTTGTCAATTTATGTTTTATACTCCCAACATTATTTACACTGTTATTCATAAGCAATAGTTCTTGAACTTTATATAATCGAAGTCTCTTCTCCATTGCTGGCTCCTGTAAATTTCTAAGGTACCATTTGGACTTCATGAAAGGTGTTTTCTGTACTTCGTGAGGTTTGAAGTTGTTTTTGACAATTCAGCACATAGTTGTTTAAGGTCAGTGTTTGTGAATCATCTGAGGTGGAGATGCATAATCTTTTGGTAAAATTATTCCTATCATCTAATTCTTGACAGGAGCCATTTAAATGCTTTTATAAAATGATGGCACTTTAAAATGTTCATCATTTAAAAATTTTAATTTCATGTTAATGAGATCAAGAAATAAAACTGATACTTAGAAATTTATTGAGCTTGCTTTCATGGTGTCAGGCAAACAATTTCAATAATAGCTCTAAATTGATTTAGGAAAATGAATGTTCCTTAATGAAGGCTTGGGTGCTACATACCTATAGCAGCACCAGCCTCTACACTGAAGTGTCTAAAACACCTTTCCACCGGACTTACCAATGACCAAAAGAGAACTGGCAGATTTTCCCAGTATAATGTTAAATCCGGGATTTATCCATAGAATTTATCAATATTTCCATAGTCAGCCAGACGTGATGGTGCACCCCTTTAATTCCAGCACTGAGTTCGAGGCCAGCCTGGTCTACAGAATGAGTTCCAGGACAGCCAGGGCTACACAAAGAAACCCTGTTTCAAAGAACCAAAACCAAAGCAAAAAAAATTTACATTGTCATTTGAGGCTACCACAAGCACATCTCATTTCTGAACACTTCAGCTGAAGTAGCTTCTCCTTTTCATAAAGGAACAGCGCTTGCTCTACATGTACTTGGGTATTAGCACGCCTTCCTTCAGCTTGCTGTCCTTCCTGCCTTACAGGAAGTGTTGTGCCACTTCAGACTTTTCCAGTCTCATGGCTCTAGGCAGGTCCTGTGAATCTGCCAAATTTCTAACAAACTTGTAAAAGCCCCATGCTTTCTCTTTTAAATCTAGTCTGTCTCTTAAACATCCTTGTTATTTTTATTCTTCTGGGTCCTACCTTGGATTGTCTCTTCTATATATTTATTTTGTGCTATGATTTTTTTCTTTAGGTGAACTTCTTGATTTAATTCTCTCCTACAATTTAGACTTTAGCTGATACTTCTAGCCTGCACTATTCCACTCCTTTTATTATACAAACACTAGAAGCCCTGAATTTAATTCATGTCTTTACTTCTCTCTCAATATACAGCAGAGTCTTTGAACATCAGATCTTTTTCAAATAACTCTGTTGTATAAGTAGTCTCCCTTTGTATGCAAATTAACTTTTATTGCATAGGTCATTTTATTTTTTACATTTGTTCTTATGCCTTTTGCTTTATGAGTCTTACTTTTAAAAAAATGCTTCTGTATGGGACAACCAATGGTACGATGCTGATCACAATTTTATAGATATATCTTTATGGGGAAAACCAGCTATACTCATGAAGCTATGCTGTTTTATATCATTCTGTAACTTACCAACTTTGAGCAATATACCTGAGACTTGAAATACTCTCTGACCTGTTAGGAAAAATCCTGCCAATCTGTTTTTAGAGCTCTGTTTCAAAGAGGCTGTTGAGATGGCTCAGTGGCTAAAGCATTTGCTCCACAAGGCTGGCCACCTTCAGAACTCCCGTGAGAAATGCAGGGAACAGCATCTGTAATCCTAGTGTTTCCCCTGGGAACTGGGAAATGAAGACAGGAGAATCCTTTGAAGTTCTTGGGTCAGCTGGCCCGATGAGTGCAGGCTTTCTACAAGATACATCCTACTACAAACAAGCTAGAAGGCAAATCACCACATCCATGGCTATCCACTGATGCCACAGACACAACAGGGCACCCAAACACACTTTACTTTCTGTTACTTTATAAACAGCCTAGCTCTGCCACTGCTTTGTCAGACTGTTCCACAATAGAAGAACGACTACACTCTTTCACCATTTGGACACACTTTCTACTGGCTTCCTGCTCTGCTGACCAGAAGTAACATACAGCCATGGAAGTGTTGGAATGATATCTTGTTGTTTGCTTGGAAGGGGATTTGTATTGGGCATCCTGTGGATTTACTCACAGAATATATCTATATCTATATCTATATCTATATCTGCTCTTGTGGACACATGTGAGCACAGGAAGCCATGGAGGTCAACAACATTGGATCCGCCCCGAGTTGGAGTTACTGCTAATTTTTGCCTGGTGTAAGTAGTATTGGGAACTGAACTTATGTCTTCTGTAAGAGCAGAATGCACTCTTAAACCATCTTCCCTCTGAGCCATCTTCCAGCCCCATGGACAGAATTTTTTGAGTTTCACTTTATTTATTTTGAATGTTACAGATGGTACTTCCTACTTGTAGATTCTTGATCTGGAAACATCTTAGGCACTGTTTTGAATATTTATTGTTCATTCATTCTCCATAATATTTTGTGGCTCTTGCTAGAAAATTGGGAAGGCGGTCTCACCCTGTTCCATATTTCTCTCACCCACACTATCTCCATGGACTGTCCTCTGAACAGCTTCATTTAATAAGCATTTGTCTGGGTAGAGTACAATCCACTCTAGTCCATTGTGTGTTTAATGTCAATCACCAAACTTTTACTTCCTTTACCCTCTTCTTTTCCTTTGAAGTGGTCATTTGTAGTAGACTATTTAGTCTTTTTAAAATCCTTTCTTTCCTTAAACATTTTGTGTCTTCTTTCACATGAGGATCTGAGAGGAGGGAATGTCTAAGTCTATTACGTCTTTCCTTATGATGTTATTATGCTACTCCAAAGTTGTTTAGGACTTGGAGTTGGGTTCTTATTCTGCTGAGCATAATTAATAAGATCCTTAGGGGAAACCGTTGTAATTGTCTTCCAGCACAGAGCTCTGAATTGGCTTCTGTAAATAAGCAGAGATCTGTTTTCTAACCTGGGCGAGATGAATGCTCCCCCAGCCCTGCCCTATCGCATGCTTACTTTGAAAGCTTTAGGAAACATTCATATTGTTCCCAAGCCCAAATTCACAGAACCTGGCAACTCCGCTTGCCCTCTTTCTCTTTAATCTTTTTTGCCCTTGGATATTTCCTTAGCTTTCTAATTTTTGAAAAGGGCTCATCGGATTACTGAGAAAGCTTGGTAAGAAAAATGTAAGAGCCTTAAAGTAGTTGGATGCATCATTGGAGGATAGCTCACCTCGAGTCTTCCCTTCACACCTGCCTGATGAGCCAGTTCGCCACAGTGCTGCATAGTGTGGGGCTGGGTAACACCTCTCATTTCACTTTATAGGATGCTGTAGCTCATCTAAACTAAGATAATTTTGGGTACCTTAGACACATGTTTTAAGGACCAATATTAAATGAAAATCATTGGATACACATAAGTTTAAGAAAGCATTCACACATATGTTATATGGAAAGTTTACAAGATAAAAATGTGTCTGATATTACAAGATATGAAATATGAAGATTTTTATAAACACATTTTTCATTAAAAGATCTGAGTTTTTTTCCCACATACTTGAATGATAGTATAGTCTAATGAGATGGAAATTTAAAATCATATTCTTTTACTTAAATGACTATCTGGCACTTAAGAGCTGTATGACATTGCCTCAATTGCTTCTGCAAAAAGGATCAAAGATGTTGCTATTTCAAGAATTAAAGACACTAATTCACATATTTGTCTTACATCACTTCCCTACTATAGGTGGAAGGCCCACACAGTGGTAACAAATATTGTTTTATTACATCTAACTTAAAATATGATTTTCATGAGCCTGTGATCCATTCAAATGCCTAAGGCACATTTATTCAGCCACGACTCATGAAGATCCATATTCTAGCTTCTGTCAATACTACATGATTCTATCAAGCCTCAGGAAAATGCCAAATTTCATAGCTCCTATGAGAATGTAAGTGTTTCTATTCAGAGATGCTGGAATAGGATGCTACCCTAAGTTGAATGGGAGCGAAGTAGAAGCATCCAATGCAGGCAGGATGACTTGGCAAGGAAGGTGTCGAGATGAATTAAATATGGAAGGCAAGATGGAGTTCTCAACCTCAAGTCTAGCCATTATTCCTCTAAGGACTCAATTTCCATATGTATGCATATTGTTTTAATATTACTAATCTAATGTGCCAGGGGATTTTATTCTGGAAAAGAGACTAGCTTCATCACCTACATGATTCTCAAAGTAGTGCTTTAGCTGTTTTTGAAAGGAAGTTAAAGAATATATATGTATGTAATTTAAAATTTGAGAGTAATTGTAAAATGACTGTTAATTGGGTAATGTTTTAAGTTACATATGAGGAATGCTTAATTTCAAATGAAAGCAATATATTATTTTGCATGTTTATCAGCCTTACAAAAATAAAATATAAAGTCACAGATTAAGTATAAATAACCACAGATACTGACTTTAAAAATATATATTTCATCACTATTCAGACTCTATAAATAGCTTTACGTATCTCAATGTTTTCAAGCTATTTTAATATCTTGTATATTTTTTATATTTCATAAAACTACAGAGACCTTATTTTTAAAAAAAGCCCTGTCCATTCAGGTTTCTTTCTTTAAACATTTATATATACTCAAATACATAAGCCTGAGATACATTTCTGTAATACAAGTTTCACTGAACTCAATTTTTGTTGCCTAAATATTCACTTGTTGTCTTGTATCTCACACTGCATCAACTCAAGTTGTCTCTCAATGCTTCCCAGGAGTGGATATTAGGTATTGTCAGAAGGAAGCTAGTTTCCTCTAAGTAAACAAGCAATATGGATCTAATATATCACCAGCAAATGCCTAGCTTAGGTGTATTTACCCTCATGTGCAGGCAATAGGACTGCTTTCAAAAATTCCTGATTGATTCATCTTCAGGAATGCACAAAAATTTTTTTAATTTGAAAAAAAAAAAAAGAAACATAGAAAGCATTTTTGTGCTCTTGCAAGAGAATGTTGCAATGTTCATGAACCATGAAGGACAATACTTCAAATCCATATCCTAGAATTTGTTAGGAATTCAAAAGTATGTAGTTCTTAGTTTCGCATAAAATATTTTTCATAATAACTAGGAAATTCCCCTTGTAAAAATAAATAAACAACAATCCTAGTAAGTTCATTACTAAATAAATCCTATTTTGTAAAATTAATCCCATTGGTTCTGTTCTAGAATTACCAAGACTCATTTTACAGTGCTACCAATGGGACAGGGGAGCAGCATTCACTCTCTTCTGGCAGGAAAAATTCAGCATTTGAGCAGCATTCCTGCTCAGTCTGTGCCAGTACAATATGATAATGGACAAATACCCCCTAAGTGGGAATCTAAAACGGCCCAACAGCTACGCAGGTGCTCCTGACAACCTGATTCCTCCTCAAGCTCCTCACTGCTATAAAGTCAGCCTCAGCAAAGTGAATAAATTACTCAGTAGCCACTAGTAAGGTTACTGACCTTTCATAAGTTTGCTATGGATTGGTCTGCAAAGCTTTGAGGTAAAAAAAAATATTTTAATTAGCACACTGGGTCTTTAACAAAGCATGATATGGTTATAAGGTTCTTTCTAATATAATTTGACTCTTCACATTGAATTATATCTTTCCTTGAAGTAATATCATGTTCCTCTTATTTCTCAATCATAAGCCTGAACCCTGGCAAACCACCGGGTGGAATGGCGCGCACACAGAGCTGCTGGGAAGTAGGCTGCACACAGGATAGCAGTTTGCTAAGCTACTCTTAACTCCCTCTCTTAGGAAAGAGCCAAGTAAAACTCTCATGTCCCATGTAAGCCTGCTTGTCAGCCCTTGTGCTTCATCACCTTTCACAATCCTCCCAAATGTTTTGTATGTCTGGACCTGGGTATGTGTTTGAAGTGGGAGAGAGGATTACATTTGATGTCTGGATATTAATGTTAGCTTATGCATTTCTATCTGCACTTTGCAGGTTTATGATGCAATGTCTTCAGTTACATGGATTAGTGTGTGCTAATACTATGTATGTTGTTGTTATTGGTATTCAAAATAATCCAGCCTTTACTTTTCGTTTTTCTATTTCATTGAGCAACACAACAAAAGTTTCTGTAAGAGAAATACAAATTGCTACTCATTTAAAAATATAGAGCCAGTATGTCAAAAACATGTATTATCTCCCAGAGTAAGGCAAAGTAAGAATGAATCTTGTCAGTAAAGAAGAGAGTTCAAGTCAGTTACACTGGGTATGTTTCATTGTGAAAACTTAAAGAATCATAATTAGGATCATCACAAATATTTTCAAAGTTGCAAAGTCAAAATCTAGGATTGATCACATTGCTTGTATAAAACAGACACCAAGAGATGAGGAGGGGGAAACTCAGAATATTTTCTTCCATGTGGGGAGCCTTAGAGCTCAAGTATGATCTCAGAATAACAAAGGTGCTAATGAAGACAGAAGCCCTATGTGAAAAGACTCCAAATACAACTTTGAAGTTGTAAGCCCACCAAAATATGCATGGGTTGAAGATGCTTTCTATTATAATCACAGAAGCTGGCTCAACACTCCACCGTAAGACTTGTACATGGTATTTTTGCCCCTGACAACATAAAACATATCAGTCTACAAGCTTCAAGAGGGATTCAGTATATGCTCAGTGCTTTGCCCTCCTGCTATTGTCTAGCTGGTTCACACAGCAGTCAGGACGAATGGCATTCAGAGCCGACAAGCATAAAATTTGTGTGGTTTAAACAATTTACCTACCAAAACAGGTTGTGTTCTCCTTAAAAAAACAACAACAAAACACACAAACATATAAACAAAACCCCAGCAAATGCCTTTTCATTGGATGATGGAGTAGTAGTAACTGGGATAACAGTTCAAAAGAAAAAGCAAATTTTAATTGACCAAAAGATACAGAAAAATTCTAGGAGTTATTCTTGCTTTGTTATTGGTTCACTATACATATTTCAATTATATAAACAAAGAAATCAACTATACTAATGTTTGCCAAATATATGATGTCAAATCTTGATTGGATGAAACTTAAGTAATAACCTGTAGAAACAATCTAATGCCAGAACTAAACACCAATTGGGTGTGTATTCTGCTCAGAGTAGGATAAAAAGAGGGAGATACAAGGTTACTGAACCTGCTGTTTGTACAAAACTAGCTTGTTGTACGGTTTCTTGTGCATTTGGTCACTAACTCCACTTCATTCAGTTACTGACAGGTGACAGAGGCTCAGTAAGGTTAAGTAACTTGCAAGCTACTATCATGAATAATCTATGAAGACACATTTCAATAAATGGTACTAGATGATAGAGTCTGCTCATGACCACCAACCCCTTCCTATTTGTAAAACAAACAGCTACATTTCAGAATATAAGACAAAAAATGAGAGTAAAGTTTATTGGATGAAGAATTCACTAAGCATTTAAAATAAAATCCATTCCATCTCCAGACTGCCACTACATGCAATGCGCAGAGGAGTTTTATATATGCATGGGAGATAAAAGAAGAAGCATAATGGGTTTTGTTTGCCCTTTTTCTTCCCAGAGCTGCGGACTTAACACAGGCCCTTGAATGCATTAGGCAAGTACTTTACCACTAAGGTAGAAACCCAAATGGGTTTCATGGATTAGCAAACACTAACTACAGAATCTGGCACATCTGTAGATATATATAAACAAGAAAAAGACAAAATATAACACTTTCCTAACTTGGGGTTATTCAGTAGTAATAACTTCAAGACAATGTTTGTTTCTGGATACCTTTTAAATCCTAACCTCAAAGTGGAATCTCAGGTCTTAGGGTCTTATACACTATGAATAAGAAATGGATGTTCACTGCAGTGCAAGCTCAGAGAAAAGCATTCGTTGCTCAGGAAACACGTGTTCAAAAGCTGGACACACATACACACACACACACACACACACACACACACACACCTACTCCATATGAATTATCTGACCCTGAACAATTAAAGGATTCATAGTCCTCAAATATGCTGGAAACACTGAATAACAGATTTTATTTTAGCATGTATAATTTGTCTGAAACCTTTTACCTAAAAGACACACAAGAAAAGGTCAAAAGAGAAGGGAGCAGCAGAAATCTTTTCTAAGTGATGCATTCAACAAAGTAGGTAAGGATTCTGGGCTTATAAAGAGTTGAATGCGCTAATAATTTTGAGGAAGGAGAACTAAAAGCAAAGGAGTTTTCACTGAAGAGGAAGCAGCATCAGGATAATGAAAGCATTAAAGATAAAATCCTGCAGTTCAGAACAGGTGAGTAAAGCCAGGGCGCAGACTTCTTCTGGGACACAAACTGGGCTGGAACACACATTGCATTCCAAGACTACATTGACAAGGAAAAAAAAAAGAGCAGGCTACATTCACAGGCAATATGATTCTGCTGTTGAATAAGGTAAAGGGTATGAGGTCACCAGCAGGATCCCACAGTAACATGCTGAATGCAAATGACCCATGAAAACTTCTCACCTACTAGTAAAGACGGACTGGTAGGAGCCCACAGAGGGAGCCTAAAACCACCCAGAGGTGTTAACGGATGAGTAGTTCTAATCAAGTACAGCCATAGGGATTGGCCTGAGCACCGCCTGGCAGAGCTGACAGCTCGCAGTCAACATTTCACCCAGCATCGCCAATCTTACCTTTGTGCCCGACACAGTCCCACAGAAAGGTAATGCTGAAAGGCAAATTCCCCACCCACCTTCAATTTCTCCCTCTTCCAACCAGGCTTCATGGTCACTCAAATTTAAAAGAGAACTTTTTATATTGTGGAAGCAAAACAGTCATGCAAACGTATCTTCCACCATGAAGTCATCACTGGAAAGGGTAAGTACAAAGAAATGAAATACTCTATGTATTCTATTTAACAAGTGGTCAAAAGAAGGCAAAACCAAACAACAACCTTCCAAACCTAAGTCATTACTTCAACCTTCTTGCAAACTTAACAGCAGGGTGCTGTAAGCTTTTAAAAGTGCAGGATTCAGGAAATGAGTTGCTCCAGGAGGCACAGGCTTACCTGTTGCCAAGTAAGGTGACATGAGTTCCATCATCAGGCCCCATGTAGTGGAAGGAGAGAACTGACCTCTCCAACAAGTTGTCTTCTGACATCTACCCACGGTCCATAGCACACGCCTCCCCTCTGCTTGACATAACAAGTCATATACATGTTTTTAAAAAGGAATCACAGGTAGTTCCTCTCAAAGCAGAAACCCTTTTTCTAAAACTCTGGGCTTCTCCATCTCAGTTTCCTCTCCTCATAAAGCTGTAGCTCACGAAGCACCGTGAAGATCCACGGGGACTTAGTATCCCTTGTATACACAGAACCTAGAGAGAAGCCAGTGCTCAACCACTGGGGTGTTTGGGTTTTCTCCTCTTGTTGATGCTAACAAAAATAAGACTGAACAAAATTACATCCCCCCCTACCTTAGCCCTCATTTCTGAAAGAGCTGGTTCAGTAGCTCTAAAGAGACTGGTGCCCAGGAAGCACAGAGCCTTGCTATGGAAGGAAAGGATGGCAACAAAGCCATAACTCCCATGTGAGAGCTCTTGGCCTAAACAGGGTGACTTAACACACTGTCAAATGAACACCTGTTCTTCACAGAAGCTACAAGATCTTGAAAATTTCCCCTCTTGGTCTACAAGGCTTATGGCAGCAATCTGTAACAGATGTTGCCTCTTTAGCTATTGTAACAAGGCTCTCATGGAACAGAAATATAAACCTGAAGAATATTATCCACACGACTTAGTTGTGACTGTAGTAATAGTTAGGAGAGCTGAGGGAAGATGGTCAACAGTACACCACAGGGATTTGCCTAGATAGTTTTAAATTGTTTCACTTCAAAAGCAGAGGTATTTCAAAAATCGTTCAGATAAATTCACTGCAAATTAAATGACTTAAAACAAGTGATGGTCATGTTGGTCATGACTTTTATTTCGGCAGCAGAGGCTAGATACAATTTAGTACCATTTAAAATGTTCTAGATACCACATACTTAATAGTTCACACAATTCAGGCCTATGTGGTACAAACCTGGAGCCCGACAACCTAGGTCAGCACACTGGCTTCTGACTAGCTATAGAATGATGGGTTAAGGGTACTGAGTCTAAATACTGGCTGTGGTGAAGTTTAAGGAAATGAAGATGGAACCTGGAGAGTGGTTGGCAATGAATGCATTACCCATTAAAGATGGCATCCATTGATCACCTGATACCCAAAGTTTGCCAGTTTAAGTGATGCATTGCATTAGACACATAAGCATGAATCAGACAGACTCAAATCTTAGCAGAAGAATGAAAGCTCGGGACGATGAGTGGAAGGGGATGCAGCCAAGAACAGAAGGAGCAGTATTTCAGGCACTGAACATGGATGGCAGAATGTCCAGAAACAGAAAAAGCTCTCCAGGGAAGCCTGCCATCTCAGCAGGCGGATTGGACCAAGGACCCGGTGCTATCCTTCCTCATAATACAAAATAATCCTGGATCATTTGTGTGCAGAATTGATCAATGGAAGCAAATAAAGTAACCCTAATGTCATTCTGCAATCTAAGTCTACCTTTCTCAAACTGAAACATTTTAAAGTTTATTTCTATAAACAATGGTGTCTCATAAGTCACTAGGTAATTCAACACAATGCATTATACAGAAAGTGACACATATGTATCACAAGAAGACAATGTGAGTGTATATCCATTTATAAAAACAATTGAATAGAGCCCTGAATTTTTGGAGAAAACAGAATGAAAAGTCTTAGTAAATAATTGGAGGGTTTTCCTTAAAGGTTCATCAGATCATTTTTAAGTGATTATAACTGAGTCCAGCAAAGTTAGGAAAAAGTTTGCCTGAGATGAAAAAGCAGCTCTCTAAACCCAATCTTCTTTTTCTTTATACTTCAAAACTTTTTAATCCTCACAAAGCGTGTGCTGAAATACAAAAATGATTTCCCCACTTATTAAGAATAACAATTTTTTCCCTTGCAATACGGTATCCCCCGTCTCCCAAGGGAAGCAACAATACCTTCTCACTTTAACACGTGTGTGTGTGTGTGTGTGTGTGTGTGTGTGCGCGCGTGTGGTTTTTGTCCTCCATCTAATCAGCTAATACTTTTCAAAAGATCTTTTTAATACCTAAATGAAAGGATTCTACCTCAAAGACCTGACCTCCCTATTAAAGTGTCTGAAGCAAACTGTAGGAACGTAAAACCTACTCAAAGGGAAATGGCAGGGGGCTTATTGTACAATGCATTAAAAAAGGAGGGGAAAAAAGCTTCACGGGAGCTGCATGGAATTTGGTAAAATTATACCACAAAATACAAATTGATCTTAAGCATAAGGAAGCAAATTCATAGCCAAAAACTTATTATAAAAGCGCCCTGTAATCAGCCAGGAGGAGCCTTTATGAAAACCTTCAGAAGCTGTCACTTTTTCAATCAAAATTTCTGATTACAGTTTCATGTTTAAAAAGGCCCGAAAGAGAACAAACTACATATTTTTCAACAGATTTAAAATCTGAAAAATTTAAAGCTAATCTGCAACCCCAGAAAAGATAGGCTTCATTAGAAAAAGCAAGAAGAGAACTAAATCTCAGAGAATAGGCAAGAACAATTGCAAGAGCACTTTACAGAAAACGAAGGTTAAAAAAAAACAAAAAACAAACAAACAAACAAACAAAACCAACAGAAAACAAAGGTAGAATCTTCACGCACCATAAATGAAGTTCTGAAGTTGTTCAGGTCATTAAAAAACTCTTCTACAGAAACCTTCTTCACGTCGACAGCATAGTAGGCCAAGGTACTCTGGTACACTTGTGTCATGTGGTCCAGTAGCGTGGAGAGTTTTTCATACTGCTCTTTTGCACTGATAACAAAGCTGTAGATACTACGTTAAGGACTTTTGAAATCTACAAAGCAATGCTTAACATGAAAACATTTCTAGCTCCATACTTGATTCTAATTTTTCGTCACCTATCTTCCAAATTCAAAAATGGCTGCCAGAGAGGCTTCTCTCTGGCACAAAGCAAAGAAGCAGTTGTTGAATAATTAATTCTGGCAAATAGCAAAAGAAATATTTATCTCTTTAATATCTGTCTTTTGTATTTCAGTTCAAGAATTTTTTTTAATTTATCATAATAATGATCTATGCCATGAAGCTTGTGAAATAAATGATTCTAGTTCAGCAGCTAAGACTCAGCAATTAGAATATCCTCAGGTAAAGAACGTGGCCACGGAGAGAAGCAGTGGAATTGAGTAACTTAAGGTCAGTGCACAGCGCCCGAACATCCTGTGCATGTACACCAGGCCTTCCGCTCCCTGCCTCAGCAGCCTTGTCTCCCGTACTGGAGGAACACAGTCACCTCTAGCACAGAGTGTGGAGACAGTTCTAACAACAAGCCTCGAAAAGTGATCGGGCAGTTGGGGACGTACACAGACACCTCATACAGTTACTGTTCACTTACTCAATTTAAGCTGATGATTTTAAGAGCAGGAGAGTAAACTGATGCTTTAAATTCTTTTCTAAAATATTCCTATATAGTTTCTTCTGCATATTGCTTGATTAAAATTTATGCTTGCATGCACAAAAAAAAACAGTAGGCAAATGTGGAGATAGAAATTTGGAATTGTTCTCACACTAATTTCCGGGAAGTCAAACCATTGTGGAAGACATTATAGAAATATGAGACTAGTGTGTCCCTGATAATAGAAAATATGTTGAAAACTGACAACAGGCCATCCTTTATTACAATAAATAACAAACCAAACCTACTGAGAAAGTCTGATATAAAATCATCACACCATATTTTGAAGAGAGACTCTTGCGGATGAATCATACAGCCTAAGGACACTTATGCCAATATTTTATTTCAACCTTGGTAGGAAGGGTCGTCTCAAAAGTCTGGTGAAATGTCATGGCTATTCTATTCACAGAACGTGTGCACACATGCACTTGGATACACAGTTGAGATATAAGGATTTAAGAAGCAACTGCTTGGCTCAGGGTCTCTGGGTGGTCCATACCTGTCCTTTTGTGCCCATATAACTCCTTACAAGGCTGAGCTTTAACAATAGGCAGTGCACAAATATTACTAATTTTCTCCCAATATGTGGGGAGATGCACATTGTCAAGAATTCATTTGTCAAAAAGTGCAAAATAAAGCAACGGCATTGTGTAGGTTTTGCGGCAAGACCATGAGTAAGGAGACACCAGAAGTGCAGCTGCACACACCTAGAAACCAGTGCAGTCACACTGAGTAAGGAGACACCAGAAGTGCAGCTGCGCACACCTAGAAACAGTGCAGTCACACTGAGAGGTGGGACAGAAAGGATGACTAAAGGCCAGAGCCACGGAGATGACATGGCTTTGTCCTGGCAGCCAGGAGAGTTGTAAGTTAATTTTCTTATCATTATTATGTATAAAACAATTGTCTCCAAAAGGAAATGAAGGAGAGCTTTGACTAACGAGAATTACACAAAATAATAGTAATGCTAGCCCTGGAAATAGCCAAATTAATCCTTAGAAGTTTGAAACGACTGTCTGAAAGAGCCCAATAACTGCTTATGTGAAGAAGGCATACTGCTTTAGTCCTCAGAGTCCCCTCTTTGAAGGGACTGAATAATTATCACCACCTCAAAGAACCCAAACAAGATGTCCTTGTGTTGACTCTTAAAGTCCACTTAGACAAAATGTCTACGCCTGGCATGCTGGTTCACATATGTAATCTCAGTGCTTGGTGGGCGGAGGCAGGGTTAATACTACAGATCTGAGGCTAGTCTGGGTTTAAAAGCAAGAAAAAAACAAAAGGAGGGAGGGAGGGAGGGAGGGAGGGAGGGAGGGAGGGAGGGAGGGAGGGAGGGAGGGAGGAGAAAGTAAGTGTATATATATGTCAGTATTGGTTAGGCTGTATCATTTTTCCTAACATCAAGTTCTCAATTTGTTCAGAGAAACAGGCAACATGCAACAAAATAAACTTTTGATAGAGTGCAAATTTACTGACACACACATTACAACTACCTTGTGTTTTAAGAAACCGATTTCTTTTAGCGTTTCTCTTTATCAAAACTGAGGAGAATCCCTCAAATACTTCCTCTTGAGTATCTGTAGCTGTTCTGTTCAGAAGATACATAAGATGCAGATCTGTGTTTATGCCATCTCAAAACAAGTAGTTAGAGCTAGCAAAAGCACAGCTTGTACATTAGTCCTTGTCTGCCGCTACCGCTGACTGTCAGCATCCTTCATAGCTACAGCCACTCTTACGTGTAGGACATCACTACTTTGCCATCATCAGAAACACACTGTTTCCATGGGCTAGGGAAATAGCTGGCAAAGCGACTGCTATGCAAGAATGAGGACATCAATGGGGATTCCCAAACCTATGTAAAACAGCAGGTGAAGTGGTATGGAATTACAATTTTAGAGCTGGGAGGTGGGAACAGGTATGTACCTGTAGCTCACTGTCTAAGTAGCCAAGTGATATGGGTAGGGTCTCAGTTTAGGAAGAGACCCTATCTCTTTTTTTTGTTATTATTTATTTTTTGATACTTTATTTACATTTCCAATGTTTCCCCCTTTCCGAGTCTCCTCTTTGGAAACCCCCTATCCCCTCCCCCTCCCCTGCCTCTATGAGGGTATTCCACCTCCCACCCACCAGCCCACCCACTCCCTTATTCCCACCTTGACATTCCCCTTTACTGGGGCCTCTAACACCCTCAGGTCCAAGGGCCTCTCCTCCCCCTGATGGCCAATAAGGCTCTGCTACATATGTGGTCCGAGTCATGGGTCCCTCAATGTGTATTCTTTGGTTGGTGGTCCAGCCTCCAGGAGGACTGGGGGGGAGACCCTATCTCTTAACATGAGCCAGAGAGTAACTCAGGATACCAGAAATCGACCTCTAGCTTCCACATGCATGTAAGTTTGTGCATAGATGAGAGAGAGAGGGGGGGAGAGAGAGAGAGAGAGAGAGAGAGAGAGAGAGAGAGAGAGAGAGAGAGAGAGGTGGGGGAGAGAGAAGGGGCTAGGAAAAGAGAGGGGGGCACAGTTGTTCTATTAAGGACCATCTTCACTGAGATCTATATATCTAATGTATTTGACAACCCCCTTTTAGAGCCCAGGACCGAGACAACCATTTCAAGAAAGACTCCTAAGTTCACTGTACCTCTAGGTCTTAGACAGAACAATATTTAACAAGATAGGCCAAGGTTCTGTGGTCATGCGATGTACATTATACAGTGTGGAGACAGAGAAGTATAAAAAGCTGAGAACATCTCACAATCAACAGGAAACAAATGAGCATTTCTTTTGTTACACAAGGAGGCAGAGGCTAACAGAAAAGGAGGGGAATAACCCTGGCTAAGATGAAGGGCTGGCTAAAAGAAATAGGTCATTATCTGTAAGACAAAAAACACCAAGCTCTTGGATAGTGGAGTAAGGGAAAAGGTCATTGGAAACTGGATTCAAAGAGATCCAGTAGGGGCACATTATATTCGTTCTTAAAAGTCATTGTAAATGAGAAAAATAAAGAAAAAAGAAAAGAAAAATTACAAAGAGATAGTGGTCACACAAGAGAAATTCAAGAAAACAAACTCCATCTACTCAACGAGCCAACACCTCATGATTAGTAATTGATGGGGAAGGGCCCAGCCCATTATGGGTGGTTAGATCAATGGCCTAGTGGTCCTGGGTACTATAAGAAAGGAGGTTGATGGTTTAGTCTCTGGGAGCTCGGGGGGGGGGGGGGGTCTGGTTGGTTGATATTGTTGATCTTCCTATGGCATGTAAACCCCTTCAGCTCCTTCAGTCCTTTCTCTAACTCCTCCATTGGGGACCCTGCACTCAGTTCAATGGTTGGCTGCAAGCATCCGATTCTGTGTTTTGTCAGGCTCTGGCAGAGACTCTCAGGAGACAGCTATATCAGGTTCCTTTTCAGGAAGCACTTCTTGGCATACACAATAGTGTCTGGGTTTGGTGACTGTATATGGGATGGATCCCCAGGTTGGGTGGTTTCTGGATGGCCTTTCCACATAAAGGGACCCATGGCTCCAGGAGCATATTCAGTAGAGGATGGCCTTGTCAGGCATCAATGGGAGGAGAGGCCTTTGGTCCTATAAAGGCTAGATGCCCCACTGTGGGGGAATTCCAGGGCAAGGAGGTGGGAGTAGGTAGGTGGGTGGAGGAGCACCCTCATAGAAGCAGGGAGAAGGGGATTGGATAGGGGATTCAGGGGGCAGGAAAAAGGATGCCATTTGAAATGTAAATAAAGAAAATATACAATTTAAAAAAAAAAAGAAAAAGAAAAACTATAAAGCAGAGAGCCACACCTTAAGTGGAAAAAGCAGTAATTTGAGGGTCAGAATATTTGGATTCCATTTTTCATACATGTTTTGACAAAATTGTTAGCAGGTGCTTTATTCAATTTTATTCAGTTGCAGAAATTGTATTCTAACAAGTTCTATAATAATTACTATTTTTAAAATATGTCTGCCTGTAATAAGAACTGAAGAATTACAAAACAAAACAAAAAAAACCCAAAGAAACAAAGAAAGAAGGAAGGAAGGAAGGAAGGAAGGAAGGAAGGAAGGAAGGAAGGAAGGAAGGAAGGAAGAAAGAAAGAAAGAAAGAAAGAAAGAAAGAAAGAAAGAAAGAAAGAAAGAAAGAAAGAAAGAAAGAAAGAAAGAAAAAGAAAGAACACAATCAAGCAGGTTGAGCAAGCCAGGAAGAGCCAGACAGCCAGTAAGCAGCATCCCTCCACCACTTTTGCATCAGCTCCTGCCTCCAGGATCCTGCCCTGACTTTCGCCAATGATGGATTGTGATCTGAAAGCTTAAGCCAAATAAGCCCTTTCGTCCCCAACTTGTGTTTTGGTCATGTTGTTTCTTCACAGCAAGAGGAAACAAAAGACAATCTGTTTCTTTCAAGCACTTCAATTAGTAAATTATTTAATGCCTTATTGAATCATAATTGTTCAAAGTGAACATTTACTTATAAAAGATATACTTTTTAACAAGTTAAGTAATATACAATATTTCTCCTAATTGGTTGAAGAATAAAGTTTTGCTATAGGCTTCAACTCATAAGCATTTAATCATAAAGAATCAACAAAGTTTGAGTGCTAATAACAAATTTAGTACATTTTTATTCATTGTGCTTTTTTGCTTCTAAACCCTTCCATTTTCTAAGATCCAGAAAGCTCACAATTTGCCATTTTAATAAGATCTGTATAAATTCATTTAATATTCAAAATTTGACTTGTCAGTCCTAATTAAAGTAAACAAAGTCTTGCAACGAATGAATTTAATTACTTCAAAACTAGTATGTCTAACTAAGATGAAAAGCAAACGAGTGCAGTCTAAACTTGGCAAAGAATATTTATGATTATAAGCTTTGTCAATAGCAAAGTGCACCAACTGTTCATATATCTGACTTCCAAGAGACACATGAATGCTAATCAGTTCATTAGAGGCTTCTAGGTTGTGATATTTAACGACAGGAAATGGGAGCTGTCCTGTCCGTGGAGTGTAATTTTACTCAGAGTGAAAAACTGTTTCCAGCAAAGCCCCCTCCTTCCTGGTTCTGATTTCCTGCTGTCTGTGTTTTATGAACTGCACACCTTTCAGGAAGCCGACAGCATCCAGTACTTTGTCATATGAATACAGCCAGGGTATGTCCTGAGACCCTCTGTGGAGCACAATTTTAGGAATTCGTGCTAGACTGAGAAACTCACACTTCTTCCTGTACCCCCATTACCCCCCGCCCCCCAGGAATTAGAAAGGTTGATTTATTTGCTGCCTCCTTAGTGCTAGGGATTGAATAGGACCTTATGCATATTACACAAGTACTCTATCTTTTTTTTTTATACTTTATTTACATTTCAAATGTTTCCCCCTTTCCAGGTCTCCCCTTTGGAAACCCCCTATCCAATACCCTCTCCCCCTGCTTCTATGAGGGTGCTCCCCCCCCACTCTCATCTTCCCTCCTTGGCATTCCCCTATACTGGGGCCTCTAACACCCTCGGGCCCAAGGGCCTCTCCTCCCCCTGATGGCTAACAAGGCCCTCATCTGCCACATATGTGGTCCGAACCATGGGTCCCTCCATGTGTATTCTTTGGTTGGTGATCCAGTCTCAGGGAGCATCGGGAGGTCAGGCCAGTTGACACTGTTGTTCCCTCCATGGGGCTGCAAACTCCCTCAGCTCCTTCAGTCCCTTCTCCAACTCCTCCACCTGGGACCTCACGCTCAGCCCAACGATTGCTGTGAAGTGAAACTTGGGTATTCCGAACTTTCGGGCTAATAACCACTTATCAGTGAGTTCATATCTTTTGTGATTGAGTTACCTTGCTCCGGATGATATTTTCACATAAAACAAGATACACTGAATCTAAAAGAAGAGAAAGTGGGCAAAAGTCTTGAACACGTGGGCACAGGGGAAAAGTTCCTGAACAGAACACCAATGGCTTATGCTCTAAGATCAAGAATCAACAAATGGGACTTCATGAAATTACAAAGCTTCTGTAAGGCCAAGGACACTGTCAATAGGACAAAATGGCATCCAACAGATTGGGAAAAGATCTTTACCAATCCTACATCCTATAGAGGGCTAATAACCAATATATACAAAGGACTGAAGAAGTTAGATTCCAGAGATCCAAATAACCCTATCAAAAACTGGGGAACAGAGCTACACAGAGAATTCTCAGCTGAGGAACTCGCACTTCTCAATTAGCCACTGAAAAATGCATGAGCAAAAGCTACATGGGATCAAAATTTTTATAAGATGCTTTTTATATCTATAGCAAACAAAACCCAACAATTTCAATTAATACTTTAGGGTTAAAAAATAAACACAAGAAAAATAACAACAACAAAACAACAGCAAAAAAAAAAAAACAACCCAGTAGTCACATATGATTGTGATAACATGACAAAAATAACTCAGAAACAAATTCAAGTATAATTATAAAAACATAACTGCAATATACATATAGTAAAATGTATAATTTGTCAGTTGAAAGGGTGATGAAAATCTATACTTCTGATGGAAATTTAATTTTTAGTCTAAAAAAAGAGAAAGGAAAATAAATCCTTACCAAGTCTATAGACTCTTTAAAAAGCAGCTGGGTAGGAGATACGATTCAAGAGGAAACAAACACATTATCCTTAACTGATTGCTACTGAGTGCATTTTTATGATACTTCCTGGCATAGATAGAGAAGGAAGATAAAATTGAACTAATTCACAATTAGGTTGAAAGCACATACAATAAAGTCTGTGACAAACCAAATAATAATTTTCTGATTCACTAAATGTCAAGGGAGAAGTAAAACGAGGAAGTCATATTACTTCAAGTATATCACTTTAAAGTATTAGGGAAGTCTATTTATAACTCTTCATTTTAGAACTGGGTTGTCCTTTCGTATAAAATTCAGATATTCATATGGGATTTTAATAATGCATTATAACAATACTTCATTACAACAAAAAAAATACCCATTGCTGATTTCATACAGTGGCCTGCACAGCAACTCAACATTAGCTTGAGGAAATACAGAAGTTCATTACATCAGTTACTAATTAGAGACTAGGCTACAATGTTACTAATAACAAAGACAAGTGAAATACAAGGCAAACTGTACATCAAATAAGACCCAAGCCCAGTACTACTGATTTACAACACTGCTTTCAATTTTACTTTGAATTGGAAGAAAACATATAGAAGCAGTAATTATGACAAGCTCCTTTCTTAATATGGAATGGCAGAGTCTTCTAAAGGAAACATTACATTATGTGGAATCAGAGTTAATTTCTAATGTATATCATCAGTCCTTGAGTAGTCAGTCACGACAGGATTTTATAGTCCATATTTGATTCCTGACATAGTTCAAATGTAGTTAAGTCACATTTCATGACATTAGATTCTAACTTCCTCACACTATGTGTTAATGTCTTTATCAGATGGAATTAGGCAAACAGAAGGAACAAGATGGAACGAACATTCTATTATTCAAGAAGATGAAAAGTAAAAAGACATAGAAATATTTGGTGTATTATTTATGATACAATACACCCTGGTTAGTTTACCTGGAAGGTACAAGTTAAGCCTTCAGTAATATGGCACTATGTCATGGATGTTAGTTATAAAAGCATACTTAAAACAACACAAAACTGTAGGTCCATTGACAACTAACCTATTTAGATATCAAAAGGATATGGACATCTTTATCACAAACTTGTCATGCAAGTCCTCAGGAGGGGGAAAGGTTTCCAAATTCTTCTCAAGCTGTTGAAGCTGCCTTCCCATCTGCTTCAAGTTCTTTTCCAGCATTTCCACAGAGACTAGAAGAGAGCACGTTAAACGCCTTGAAAGGACAAAATTATAATATAGAAAAGGTACAACATTCTAGCAACAAAACATTTGTTAAGAAAAAGACCTCACAGTGGGAAAATGCATTCTAAAACATTCTGTTTCATCAAATTTAATTTTTAACCTTTTGCATTTTAAATCCAGATATAAAGGGAATCAGAAAATTGAGGGAGAAATACAGGAAGTTCCTACATAAGCCAACCACACTTAAGAAATAAATGGTTAAAAGTAGACATCCTAACCATAACAAACACAACAGAATAATCTAGTCACATGAGAACAAGGGAAGTTCATTGAAACAATGAACTCAAATATAATTGTTACATTTTCCCAACAAATCCCTTGAGAGAACTCGTGAATGTGTGGGAAAGTCTCTGTATTGGACAAACTAATCTCTCATAGGAAGGAAGAGACATGGCATTTTAGATCACAAAGACATTCTTTACTAGTACCTGAGCACTATCTTTGTTTATTATCTAGTCACTGACAGGTTCCATCTTTGAATTAAATGTACTCTCCTAGTCAGTACACATCAACAACCCATAGTAACCAAGACAGCTGAGCCACTGGCAAAAGAATTGGCCTTGCAGCAAACAGTAAGCAAAGAGTCAAATCTCCACAGATTCATTCACTATTACATGAATAAGGTAAAAGGTAACTATTCCATAAAGTAGACATAGTACTCTCAAAATGACTTTTAAATATTGATTTGCTTTAGGTTCAGATAAATTTTAATAAAAATTCCTATTAAATTATGTAAAATGATGCCTTTGTATTAAATTAATACAATAATTCTAAGTATCCTTTCATTTTCTAACATTGAATTAATTGTAAAGAATGAGTACAAGTTTTACCTATAAGTGTGGAGATACCTAGTGAAGCAATCAAAATACCCAGAAACATGGTTTCAAACAAACAAACACAACAACAAAACCCAACCATAATGGTTTATATTTTTGAAAAAAATATGCAACAGAAAAAAATGAAAAATGATGTAAAACATATGAAGTGGTGTTGTGTTTTTATATAGTTGCTTCCCAAACAACAATCACATCAATAGCTTTTAACAAAACCTTAACATAATGATATTTTATTTGAATTAACAATCTAACTGTTAAATACCACAATTACTGAGTTCCAAGACTGAGTTACATGCAACACTTGTCAGAAGAATGATATTATAGCCTTTGGCTCAGACCATGGGGCAATCATTCTCAATTTATATTCATGTACATTTCCCCAAATGATTTATTATCTTTTCTCTTTTAAATTTTGGTGTATATCTATGCAGACTTTACAAAATGAGATAGGGATAAGGACAGAGCTGAGAGACGGTGTATGCTTAGTTTACAGGAGGCTGTGGGCTCAGTTTTATCTACCAACTTAAAAATAAATGAGAAAGTAACACAGACAATGGTTTGTATGGAGTCCTTCCACTATGACAGCAGTTAATGTAATAATTGAGTCTGGTTCATTCTTATTGACAACAAGCATGTCACTGGACACTGTTCTTAATGGTAATGAGTCCTCTTACGTCTGCTCATCAGTGTATCCACAACCATGGCTTCCACTTGACCAGATCTCTAAGGCTTCATTTACTTCTCATACTTCCAAGTGCTTATTTCGCTACTTCTTAAGTTCTCTCTCTGAATTACAGAAAAGATACCTTCTGTTCTCCTAGTCTATTGGGTTCCTTTTGTAGAGTGTCATTAGCATATGTTTTATAATTTTTCAAGAAATCTCACTGGTGGGTCAATTGTTTAAATGCTATTATGTAAAGATTTTAAAAAGAACAAATTATTTTTTAGTAACTAAATAAGTGGTCAGTAAAGTCTAAAATCCTGTATCAACTTTGTGCTATGAATTGTATTTTACTACTGGGGCTGTGAAGTAGTACTCACAGCAGTAGTGGCTATGAAACAACAGTATCAATGATGATATTGAGTATTGATATACATCTGCCTCTCTCACATCAGAATCCAGGTATCATTAGTGTTCTGAGTTTACAAAATGAGGAAACCGAGGCTTAGTATTCAAGAAAAGCATAAATGGCTAAAAATTGCAATGTTACTTTTTAAAAAAAGAACATCTAAAGCAGTATCCTACCATTGAATAAAAAAATATATGCCTAAAATAGTAGGGAAAAATCTAGACAGCAACAAATAGGAGTGTGAGGAGCCTCATAAATCAAAAGACACCAGAAAATGTTGGAAAATGTGCCTAACTATAACACAAAACAGACACAAACCCTGAAGCTTGACTGAATACATCTTTACTTAATGAAATATGTGTTTATGTAGCTTTCAACCTTTGTTTAATAAAGGGTGCCAAAAATTCTGTAAGGATAAAAGTTCCTCAACCACCTGTAAACTTTGTAAAGAAAGAATAAAGAAAATGGTTTGTGACCCCGGAAGTCAGCCACTGTGAGTTTGGGGAACACTGGGGAGACAAAAGGCACAAGACAAGTGCTGAGAACGAACATAGCTGATGCTGTTAGTCGTGGGGTTGCTAGTAGTTTGGTGTTTGTTTTCTTGTACCACACAGACTTTTCCAACACCAACTGAGTCTCTTAACTCTTTACAGCTGGATTTCCTACAATTCCACATTAGGCTAATAGTAATTATGTACAGTCAGTGCATACTCAGAACACAGATTCCATCTCACAAGGCAACCTTCATTTCAGAGGCCAACTTCAATTCCAGGCAGTCATCCATATTTTGGAACTTGCTAGACATTTGAGAATCTGTACAACCCCCTTCCCTAAAGTTCCAACGTTTAATAGGGTGGCCCATGAACTTGGGAAATCACAATCCTTATAGTGTAGTGCTATTAAAATGGACACAACACAGGAACCGCCCACGTAACGGCAAGCCTATTACAGAGGACAGGAGATCTGGCAGAGTTTCCTGCTTTCTTTAGGCGAGCCACCCTCCGCCCGGAAATCTCTAGGCTCACAAACCAGAAAGCTCCTTTAACAATTCAGTCTTTATTGAATACTATTATAAGGCGACGGTAATTAAGTCACTGGCCATTGGTGTCTAACTCAAGGTTCTCAGCCTCTCCTCCTCCCTTGAGGACAAGGGGGAGGGGAGTTAAAGTCCTCATCCTTTATCACATATGTAACACACTGGAACACTAGTCCGTACTGGACACGAAGGCTTGTGTAACCTTCGTGCACATGCATTGGAGACTGCTTTCTTGTGGCGTGAAGCAAGTTCTCTCATGTTCAATTTCAACATCACTGAAAATAGCATTATGTCACTTCAAATTCTTACCTCACTGACTTGTCACAAGATATTAAATCGTGTAATGTAGGATGAAGCCCTTTTGGGAGTGAGAGAATATATTGTGGTTTTCTTATTTGTAGAAGTAAGAAATGATAAACCATCAAGGGTGAAATAAGTGATGGCAGCATCTACGAAACAATAGGAAAGGCATGGTGTTCACCACTACCACTACACGGCGGGTCAACAGAACACTGCAGCATTGTGCAAATCAGTCTCAAGAAAGTCACTGTGCTCCAGGGCAAATCACTAAAGGTGCTTGGGGGGGCACATTTAAGGCCACCAGGCAGAATAATTAAGCTATCCTTTAAAATGTGCTTGTGTCTACTCTACAAACAGAATTCCTACTAAGCCATTGCTTTATCTGCATTCTCTGATTACATTACTCGTACATTGTAGTTAAGTGAATTTAAATGTAATTGACCAACCTCTCACTGCTAGCTTTTAAGTAAGGACCAAAACACATTTGGAAGAGAAAAAGGAGTGTGTAAATTCCAGGCTAATAAAATACAGTCTAGTGGTTGGAGCCATCGAACGGGGAAATTGAAGAGTTTTAAGAATCACTCTGGCAGTTTCTTTTCCAGCAATTACTAAATTTCTATAAATAGTTTTTGTTCTTCTTCAAACAAACTTTTACCCTCGAAGCTCAAAGATAATTTTTCACGAGTAATTTCAAATAGTCAGGTGATTTTTCACCTGTATACTCTCTCGAAGTGTTCATTCACAGGGGTACCTGTATAGGAGCTACAGAGTGGACAGCATGCTCTCTGTAAGACCAAGTGCTCAATCTCACGAGATGCTGCGTCTTTCAGATGCCAGTTTAGGGGCTGGGGATTTGGCTCAGTGGTAGTGAGCTTGGCTAGCAGCGCCTAAGGCACAGGTTAGGTTCTTAGCTCTCTCTGGTAGGGCCTGGGGGAATTTAATATCAGCGTCAAGTCAGACGGCTATCATTCCTGAATTTGCTATAAATCTGAGGATTCCTAGAAGCTCCACCCTAACTTTTACCTTTCAACTTTGTCACATTTCTGGACTAAGAAATGAACCTTTTACCATTACTTAGAATAAACATAATAAAAACAGAGCTGTTATAAAGTTGACTCTTGTAGTGAAGATTCAATCAGATATGCTATATCTCAATTACCTAAGGCATATGGTCCAGCTGTCAACCAGTTCATCTACAGAGGAATGGCAGAAGGACCACAAGTTGTTTCCTGTACACAAAGCTGCTAGTTCTGAACCTTCCCTGTCATAGATAATATTCAACTCCATACAACAGGCATCTCACTCCTAAGCTCAGACAGAGTAAACATCCCTGCCCCTCCAAGTTCCTGTTTTTCTCCAACACCATCTCTGCACTGGGCATATGGATTTCCACACTAATTCCTAGATGTGGGTTACATAACATTTGAGTATCTGAACCAAGATCTACCTACAACCTGGCAGGATATAGGTGATGAGCTTTTATAAAGTATTCTCAGATATAATATATACCTTACAGTTCTGTTGCTCCTATAGGTTGTCACTCACCTTGTACCTGATTCTAGAGATGCCATGTGTCTTAGCTACTCCGTTGCCCACCCCACTCCTGGATCACTCTTATCTTTGGCCTTACACCAAAAGCCAAGCCACACCAGAAGGTATGCTCTAATGTTCTATCATTAGATCCATAAAGTGTCTCAACCTTTGCAACTGAGCACTCTATAAAGCTATCATGTTATGTTGCCTTGTTCCCCGATGGCTGGGAATTCTGTAAAAGAGGACTTCATATCACGTGCCTCATAGTTATTTGAGTCTGACTCTGCAGTTAGTAAACTGGAGCTGACCTTCATCTATGTCACTAAATGTGTTAACAGTTCTTCGATTTATAATTTTTACTAAAGTTTTATTCTTTTATCCAAAACAAGGAAAACTTTATTTCTTTCTGTATCTTCAGTAATATAACATACTTGCAGATCCTTAAATGTTTGTTAGAAGAATAAATTTTAAATTTGTTAGTATTTTCTGATAAAATTATTAGAAATAAAATATGAAACCATGTTTACTACCTAGTTCATTAACATCTCTCAGTCTTTCGTCAAGCTGGCTGTCATGGTGACAAGAGTAGACCAACAGTGACAAAGAGGCTTTAGAGAAGAACTTAAATCACAACACACACATTCTAACTGGGAGTAATTATAAATCTAAGTTTTTCAAAATACCATGACTTAATATTATCAGAACTTTAAGTTAAAAAGATTAGGAATTACATTTATTTAAGTAATCTTTGCAATGAAAAAATGATCCATAATGAATATCCCTGGGCCTTGATTATAATTTCCTAACAATCTTATTAAATAATGCCACATTCACAGTTATACACCATGATACAACACAAAAATATTTTCTTTATTAAAAGTTTCAACATCTATTATGCCTGGAAAAGTTAAACATTTGTACTAAATTAACTTTCCTCCATAAACAGAAACCTTTTTGATGTTAGAAACAAGATCCAGACTCAACAAATTATCTTATTATGTTACATTACTATATTATAAAATGTAATAATAGCTGCATAATAATTTATGAATGTCAAGATTCTAAAGTCAAATGGACAAGACAGACATGTATACACCTTAATAGTACTTTAATCCTGAAATCAGTGAGGTCTACAAATGAAAGACAACTATTACAACACTATAGTACAAACAGTAATATGAAGATTAAAATTAATATTCTAGGCTATATCCTATGCTTAAAAGATAGGTTTATGCTGTTTGTTTTGCTTTGTGCCCAGAGAAGGCTTATTATATAGTCGAAGGCCATGGAGAGTTAATGATGCCAATAGAGGAGATGTTAAAGCCACCTCAGGAAACAGGAAGCCTGCATTTCTGCATGGAAGTTTACTTTTACGTGAAGAACAAATTAGTCTTCTCTGCAACAATAATGTGGGCTTTAAAGAGAGGAAAGATCTGTTTATGAAAATTGTATTTTGGGGACAAGATCAACTAGCAGGATATCATGTTTAAGTGTAAGAGCTTGAAAATCTTTGATATCAACAGAAATTTAAAAACAAGGAAAAATTAAATCCAATAGCTCATAGAAGGGACGACTGCCATCACCAGTCAAACCGGTACCTCCAGCTGTAAGAATCTCATGTGCATTCACTGGAGGGTGATGGTGCTGCCTTTCCGTGGCCCCAGGGAAGTATTAAGTATAAATGGCCCAGTTGGGGAAGCAGGGAAACTACCCACAGATCTGCAACTCTTCCTCCTTTGCTCCCAGTCCAATCCCCCAGTCTAACCTGCAGCTCTGCAGCTGACTGCCTCCTCCACCCTCCTCTCCCACGTCTTCAGTGCACCGCACAGATCTTCCCCACAAACCATCTTCCACCACTTGTGGCTTTACCCCAGTCCCCAGCACCATCAGGCATTCTCTGAGGACTTGCAGGCCACTCAGCCCAGGGAAGTGGGTAGGCTAACTATGGATTCTAACCTTGCCTTCTGCTCTTCCAAATCCAACCCCCCAGTCTCATCCTCCTCACTGGAGCAGAATACTGCTGCTGGCTAGGCCTCCACTCTGCCTCTATCTCAAGTGGCTCACACAGATATTCCCCTCCAAATTTCCTCCCAACTACTCCATCTGTGGTGGGAGTGTAAAGTTTTACAGCCACTATGAAAACCAGTGTGGTCTTTGCCTAGTGAGATAAGAATCAATTTACCTCAAGATCCAGCTATACCACTTTTGGGAATATACCAAAAGGACACCTGATCCTACCACAGAGACACATGCTCAGCCATGTTCATTGCTGCTCTTTTCACAATATCTAGAAACTGGAAACAAACCTAGATGCCCCTCAACATAAGAATGGATTTTAAAAAGTGGTACTTTTATACAATGGAGTATTACACAGCCATTAAAAAAAAATAAAAACATGAAATCCACAGGTAAATTAAACTAGAAAAAAAAATCACTCTGATTGAGGTAACTCAGACCCAGAAAAACAAATATGACATGTAATCAATCATTCATATGTAGATAATAGCTATTAAGTCAATGATAACCGACCTACAATCCATAGAACCACAGTGGTTGGGTATGGAGGAGGGAACTGGGGGGCGGGGTATGTAGATCTTAGAAAATGGGAATAGACGATAGTTAGGGATGGGTGGGAAACTGTAGGGGAAGGATCAAGTGGAACATGGGAAATGAAGTGGAGGAGACACAGCAAAACTTAAGGGCAATTTGAGGGGTGGCATGAAAACCTAATGCAGTAGAAACTTCCTAAAATATGTAAATAGATGAAGGAGATGTAAATGGAATCTGCAAATAATGGGTGAGAGAGCTCCAGCTGACCACCTCCTAGAACCAAAGGTAGATAGATTCCAATACCTGGATCACATTACATCTAATGTGCTGCTGGCCAAAGGGGTTCTATGGGGACCTGCAAACAACCCCGGCTGTTGCCAAGTCTATAGGTTGCTCACTACAAATGGACAGTAACGCCCCAATTACTGAAGACAACATCCATACAATTCATAAAGATATCCAACTGGTGGCTATACAGTGTCTTCACCTCTGTGTAACAGTCTTTTTGGTACAGGAAGGTACTCTGCAAACTACTAGCGGGGAAACATAAGTACCAACTCATCTGTAAATCCTCTGATCTATAATGGTGTGCTGCATGCAAAATATTCTGGTACAACGGTGGCCCAAAGCTTGTGGGAGTAACCAACCTATTGACTTAAGGATCCCCTTCATGAGATAGAACCCATACCTGACACTGCTTAGGTGACCAAGAATCTGAGACTAGACAGCCTAAGGACATGTGGGAAAAACGAAGACTACTACTCTTCTTTAAAAACAAAACAAACAAACAAAAACCCCAAAAAGAGACTCCTAATGACATTCTGCTAGACACATATCAGTGCTTTGCTCACCAAGGGCTAGCCAAGCGATGCATATATCCCATCTTCTTTCGGTGGCTTATGTCCAGTACACATATACTCACACCTAACATGGACAATTCTGACAACAAAGACCTCTGTGCCCATAGCTCTCCAGTACTCCATATGGGCTGAGACAAAAGCTTTTGTAAAATGATGGTAAACTCATTCTACAAAGCCATTTTTCAGATGCTCACTAGAAAGCTTTGTCCTACTGAGACAAGTATCTAGTACACTGTCTACTCAGTATCTACTTGAGAGTCAGAGTTCATTTCTTATAAGCTCAAAACAGCCCTAATTATTTTCTTCATTAAGTATATAGTACCATAAAAGCCATTTGCTAAGAAACTACTATTATGTTGATATTAGTAGACATATTTATAGACCAAATATGACTCACTAGTGAGTGATCAATTTAAAGGCATAATAACAATGAACCCTTCAGAGCAAAAAGAACAAGGTTACACATAGATATTCCTCTTCTACATATCTAAGGTTATTCATGAATTCTTTAAATTCACATATGAATGCAAGTCAACATAATTTCTAATGTTTCGATAGTATGTATCTGTCATCATTCATTAACTCATAATTTATGGCATACCTTAATAACTCTAGGTTGACAAATTTGTTTTGAATGTAACATGCAAATAACTCTCAAAAAAATTAATTCTGAGTGGTTGAAGAGTTGCTGGGGCCCACAGAATATAAGCTTATTTAATGCTGTCACTACGTTTTTTGAAAAAGATATTTGGGGTCAAACTCAAAATGTAAACATAAAGAAAATGTTTCAAGCTAAAGCAGAGTAAAATGGGAATCTACCTTCCAGTAACATACAGGAGTGCTTGCTTATCCACCTGCTAATGTGCTCAGCTGTATACTCAGGACTAGTGTAAAGGTGTGCAGATTGCTTTCAATTATATAAAAGTTCATGCATATCCACCACGCACACATACATATACACACACATGCATGCACGCACACATCTACAAAATCTTTGGTTATAGTTTTAGGCAACCCAGTGGGAAATTCTTAAAACAGGGGAGGCCATACAAATTAAAACTCTAGAATAATATATTACCCACACAGACTTGGGTTTGCGTGCATAGTAATGCCTGCATAGCTAGATAAGTGTGAACCAGATGTTCTCAGTGAAAGATAAAAGTAACAAGTGTGATGAACTTAGAACATTAACACTAAGTACTGTGTATTAGGTTCTGTACTAGCTTTATAACCATTAGACACTGCTGTCTCCACTATATTAGTAAGCATGCTGAGGCTCAAAAAGAAAGCTATCTGAATCAGGTCAGTGTTGGAAGGAAAGAAAATGACAGCAAAGGCTCAAGTATTGAAGCACTGGTCCCTGGCTGCTGGTATCAGGAGAGTACTAACCCTGATACATTAACCTAAGTCTTTTCCTCTTTTCCTGCCGGATGCCATGAAGTGATCCACTTTCCCAGCGATATACTACAAGCACCAGCAGAGCCCGCCTTGCCTTCAGCCTAAATTCTGGGAGCCAGCAGACCTAAGACTGAACTGAAACTTCAGAAATGGGGAAGTTGTTCACGAAGCCGCTTCTAAACTGCAGCTGGCAGATATGAACCTGTCATCCTCCTTCCAGTTGGATATTTCAGATTATTTTGTCAGAACAACCCTAATCCACTGAAGGGCATAGCTCTGGGAGACAACCCTAACCCACTGAAGGGCATAGCTCTAGGAGACAACCCTAACCCACTGAAGGGCATAGCTCTAGGAACCTGGCATCTGAACTCCGAATGCTTAGTGTGTATGGTAATGATTTGAAAGAGCAGCTTCTCCCACATTACAATGTCTCCAACATCTAACCTGATGACATTTTTGTTTGCCATCTAAAATTATTAGCTATTGTAGCTGTAAATAACAAATCCCTTAAATTCTGAGGAATTTGTGAATTAAAAGTCATTTTGTATTTGGAAATTTGACCAGCTCATCAACAGTGATCCTTAAAAATGAAACCAGTTCAGTTTCAAGTCCAGTGAACTCCAAATATAATGACAAGAGCGATTTCTCTTAACTGCTTCATGATTCCTGAGGTGATGGCCATACTCTGTGAAGTTCTGACAGTGTCGACAAGAACAACTGTAGCTGGTTGAAAGGTACTGGCAAAAACGCACATCATCCCAGGATCTCAGAACCCGCCCTCCTTGGAATCAGGGCTTTCACAGATGGAACTGAGTATCTCAACATAAAACAATTTCTAACAAGTTACCTAGTGACTGATGATCCCGGCAGAGGGTAAGCTACCCAGACTTTAAAAGAGAAGATACCAAAAGGATAAAGGCAAGGTGTACACTGCTCTATTTACAAGCTAGAGAGGGACTCACAAAAAGGCAAGAAAAAGTATGAAATGTTTTCTCCCTTAGACCTTTCTAGAAAAATGGCCCGTAGCAACTACCTTTACACGGGATTTATAGCTTGTGAATATGGGAGAGAATAAACTTGTTATTTGTAGGCCTGCAGCTATGGTGATCAGTTATGGTGGCTCAAGGAAATTAATAAAAAAATTCAACTCAAGATTTGCATATTCTCTAACAATATATGGATTTCTGAGGAACAGGTTCTAATTCTGCCTGCAGCAATTTATCAACTCTAGGCCACATCTCCTCAGGCCCTGATGGTTACACACTACCTTGCCACCCAAGAGACACAAGCAACTGCCACAAAAATTGGTTCCATGTGCAGCTGAGGTTTCTTTGTAAATACAGATTCGCTATTGTGAGCTGTCCTTCTGATTGCCCTAGTTTGACATCTTTAATCTTCCTTGTTGGTGACTTCCCATCCCATGCTGCAATCCAAGAACAGTCAATAGTGCCTCACTGCCAGCAGCTTATACAGAGCTCCTAGACCGTGGCTGCCACCACAGATACTGTTATGCCACTTGATCTTAGCTGTGGCTCATAGGTGACACTGACAGAACTCCTTTTGACGCTACTTCAAATCTCTTGCTGGCCAAAAATCTGCACACACTGTAAACTGTTAGTTTCTGGAGAAGATTAATGCTGTATTGATGCCACTTTCAGTCTGTTAACCTCCAAAAAGATATAGAGGTCTTCATGATGTAGTTTTCTTCTTCATCATCATCTATCAACCCAAGCAGCAGCGGGCTCGGGAAATGTTTCTAGCTCAGTATCTCAAAAAGCAATCTTCAGCTCCAAGTAGTTCCTGCATGGCCAGTGTTCCTCAATGTCACACTGTGGCATCTTTAACCCTTCCACTGATCTTGGCCACACTGCTTCTGTTCCAGCTAGCTGCTTTCAGAACAGTGTATATTTGCGCTATAAAATGATTATACTAACAACCTCATACTCAAGTTTCCAGTTTGAGCATTTGAAGCCAGAGCTACACTGGTTCTCCTAGAACTCTACTGGCAGGACTTACAAATATGGCTCCCTACTATTACACAGCGCATGTAATACAAAGTAAATAGTGAGCAGAAACCTCGTGATTACCTTGGAAATGATCAAATTGTGCTATTTTTATATATTTAAAAAATTTATTGTAAAATTTCATATATGCTATTATCTATAGATAGTATAAGCAACACTATTTCAGTAAATTATATTTTGAAAGTAAATTTACCTTTATTATCTCTAGCTTTATTAATTTTTTAAATATATTCATTAGATGTCTATAACGTAAAATTAAACATTGCAATACATCCTAGGTGTGTCCTGGGCTATCTTTATGAGTACAGCTTTTATTTATTGTACTCACACAGAAAACAGTTCAGAAACATTTTATTCTTTCCATAATAAAAACATAAAATGATCTATGTTTCTGCTTTGGTTACTTTCATCAGGTAGCTCAGATTATTCCCAACTATTATCAATTACATGATTTAATTAAAATCACAATATTATATATGCAAAGCAGGGATAAATAGAAAAGAAATATATGTCCAAATACAGTGAGGAAAAGAAAAACACAAAAACAATCTTGGCATATGCCAGCATAAATGAATGCATCCTAGGAGAAAACCAAAAAGATGCCATTGGTCCACCTCTAACATTAAATGTTAGTGTTCACAAATACATTTATTAAGAATGTTTCATGCTAGCCGGGTAGTGGTGGCACACGCCTTTAATCCCAGCACTTGGGAGGCAGAGGCAGGCGGATTTCTGAGTTCGAGGCCAGCCTGGTCTACAGAATGAGTTCCAGGACAGCCAGAGCAACTCAGAGAAACCCTGTCTCAAAAAAAAAAAAAAAAGAATGTTTCATGCTTCTTTGTATATATATTCATTTATGACTACTCAGAAAAGAATCCAAGAATATCTAAAATTATTTACAAGTGTGATAATTAGTTTATACAGGGACCTTCCCCAGTTATAAATTATTCATTAGAGCTTTGAATATTGAATTTATAACTGCTTTCAGAACTAATCTGATAAGATAAAAATAATCACTATATGCTATTCTATGGATAAAAATTTCCAAATGAAGAAAAAATAATCTTCATTGGGTAGAATCACTGTCATAAACAAAATACTAGTTGGCTTAACGCAAACTTCCTGTCTCACAGCTCAGGTGGTGGCAGCCTTTCTTTCTCTGCAGCCTATCACCTCAGCTTGCAGAAGGTCATTATCTTAGGATGTCTTCATATAGACTACCTGTGCATATCACTGAAGGGAGGCTAATAACCTAGCTTTCCCTCTTCCTATGCGGACAGAAGTTGGGTTAAATAAAGGTACAGTGTAAGGCAATGTTCTCATTTTAAGTAGAGAAATCACAACCCTAACCACAGTCAAGTTCAGAAACAACAGAGGAGAGGTGACATATGAGCTTATAAAAAGCACAATTCAGGCGCTAAGAGCGGAAGCAGTTTTCCTGCCTCTTCACTGACAATGCCTGAAGCCAATCTCTTATCAGCACTTTCTATGATGAAGTCATTCTTTCATATGTACGTCATAAATTAACAGAGTATCTTATCAAGTAAACTCAAGGAGAAAGAAATGCACAGTGTATTTCATTAAGTTCTAATATACAATATGAGACATCAAGTTAATTATTTATCTCACTTAAAATATAAAATTCCAGCCTATAAATCAACTCCAAAACTTACTCTTTTCAATGAACACAGTGTTAGTTGTGTTGGTAACTCTGCTCTGGGGGGATAAAAATGACACTGAACAAATTATTAATACTAAATATCATAAAAGTTTATGTCCCTTCTGATAACATCTGTCATTTTGACGAGGCAACAGCTGAAAGTTTGCGGCAGTCTTTAGAAAACCTGTGTGCTGGCTACAGAAGATGAATGTGAAATTTTCAGACATGATGCAGTTTCCAGGTGGCAGCCACCTGGAAATGTAGTGTTCTAAGTGCTCACAGTAGGTGAATAAAAGATAAACCTTTGGTATTTAGTAAGGTATTTATCAAAAAATGTTGGAAACTCATGAGGAACTAGAGAGTAGGAGCTATATTGAGCAGGCAATTATTTGGGTCAGATGAAAGGATTACTAGTTAGCACACTGATAGAGACTGAGAAGCAGAAAGAAGTATATTAACTAAGATGAAACGAAATCAAAGATGACACATCAAGGAATCCTTTTAAGTGGTAAGAATACACACATACAAAAATTAAAAGTGGGCTTTGGTGAACCCACTCGACAATCTACAGAACGTCACTTCGTACAATCGACTTCTAAGAAAATCCCACTCCCAGCAACTCCAGGAACAGTTCTGACCCGGGGAGTCTTCAAATCGTGATGTAAGGATTCCAAGGACATCTCTCAATTTATCCTTAAGGGATAAATCTCATGTGAGGTTCCAACAAGCTCTTAAAAGACCACCAAAAGGAGCATGGCATTTTCTTCAAGATCACTAGTGAAGGGAAACAGACAACACTGCAAGCCTCAGCTTCCCCTTATAATGGATCCAATAGGCAGAATCGAGCAGGTGGTCTGCACTGAGTTACTGAAGGTCTTACAGAAAACCACAAAAGGTGAAGGAAGTCAGAAGAAAGTGAGTAGGAAGTTTTTTCAAGCAAGTAAGTTGGGAGGACACAATAAAAGGGTGGCTTCTTATTGTGCCAACAGTGATCCTCACACTTAGTTGAGAGGCAGGAGAAAGCAGTAAAAGTTGTGGCAGGCACAGGGGTGGAGGCGAGATGAAAAGTCTGCAAAGTAAGCTTGTATGTTATTACAATGATGGCTTTTAGGTCTTCAAGGATGGGAAAGGTAACCTAGGAAAAGCTGGAGTGAGAAGAGAGACAAGAGCTCAGTATACATGTAGAGATCATAAAAAGAGAGGAGAACAAGCAGTGAAAGGTGAGGAGAAAGAAGACTGTTGGGATACATGTCAGATGTGCGTTAGACTGGCTAACTGCAAGAAGACAGAGAACGCATTCATTGGACCAATTACCCCACACAATTTCTGATACAGTAATCACTAAGCACAGCCTTCTTGAATGGATGACTGACTGACCAGCATGACACTGTACAAATGAGAGTGCCAAGGGGCGAAATGGAACGGTGCATGAGACAGTTAAAACACCCTCAACCACAGTTTTATTATTTATCTCATTATTTTAATCATGTGTGTATGTGAGATAGTGTGAATATGTGCCTGTGTAGGCCAGCAGAGAGCATGACATCCACTGAAGCTGGGGTTACCGAGGGTTCAACTCTACTATGTGGGTGCTGGAACCAAACCAATTGTCCTCTGGAAGAGGACGTAACCACTAAGTCATCTTTCCAGCTTCACCTTAGTCTCATTTTAATCTACCTCCCAAAAAAGAAACAAAAGTTTTGTCACTTCCTGCATATTAATAATTATCCCAATTTTATAGATTTCTAGGAGCTAATAAACAAAACCTTCACAGACTAAATTAATTTTAATTATGTAGACAAGAAAAAAATTCAACCCTTAGAATTCCATAAAGCAAAAATATTACCATGGTATACAGAAATACAATAATGAACCAAAATATTTTCAGTGAAACACAACAGAAATGCCATAAGCCATTATTTCTTAGAAAAGAAGCATCCTAATGAAGTAGATTTTTGAAAATTGTCAGTCGGGTAAGCTCATTAGTTGCAATGAAAGTTCCCCCTGCTGATCTAGGAGTACCTAATGACCAGGATTTGTTATGGCTCAAAAACAAAGGTACTTTTTAATTCCTATGATAGCTCACTGAGGATGTTTCAAAAGTGGAAACTTTAAACGATATGTAAAAACACTCAATTCTCCAAAGCAAACACAGACTTATTTAATCTAAAACATCATATTTACTCCTCTAATATTTCCTTCATTAATTGGATCACATAATGAAAAGAAAATTATGCTTAATAATCTACACTATTACAAACCATTATTCCAAATATGAAGTCTGCTGCTCCCAGTGAAACATATTAGCAGTATCTGCTGACCCCTACACACGCATGCCTTCCCTATAACAGATGGAAACCAAATGCCCCAAGGCCCCTGAAAGCCCCCTGGAACAGGGAGAAGGAAAACAAACAGAAGAAGCAAATTACTAACTTATAACTCTGCAAAGTCTTTATGCAAGCTAAATAATTTTTAAAAGAACATAATGGTAGAATATTTATGTAGAATTACAAGTATAATCTATGAATTAAAATTAAGTTAATGTACTAAAATTTAATTTATACTCAAAAATGTGCTAGAAAAACATGTTAAAAGTTTAAAAAAGAAAAAGAAAATTAGGCATGGTAGTTAACATTTGTAGTCCTAGTATTCTGGAAGCTAAAACAGAGGAACTGCTTCAAGGTCAAGGCCAGGCTGGGCAGCAAAGTATGTTTAAAGACAATTTGGGTTGCAGAGGAAGACCACATTTCCACTTCCTCGCCCCCTTAGAAGCTTTTAACAATTATGAAACCAGGAGGTGGAGACAATCCTGATATCTCTGCACAGTGAATGCAGAGATGAGGACCCCAATGTTTGAGGACAAGCTACATAAAAATGAGTGAATAAGTAAGTCTGCACCTAATTAAGGGGGTGGGCACTGGGAAGAACTTCCAAGTCCTTGTCTAAGAGGATGAGCACTGATTCTTCCTAACTACGCAATCGTCTCTGCTGCAGGTGAAGAACCCGTCTGCATTTCAAGGGGGTTTGTGCCCTGTCTATACATTACTATGTTACTTAAATATTCATCAAGGACATCAGAATTTTCATTTTTCCTATCATGACATTTACTCATATATTCCAAATTTTCAAAATTCTCACTTTAAGAAAGTCACTTTGTCTTAGTAGTTTAACTGCACTTTACATACTTTCTGTAATGTTTCTTTAATTGCACATATTACAATGTCCTAAAAAAATAGTGGGAGCACTTATCTAGTCTCAATTATATTTAGAGTTATAAACATATATATTACTGTCTGTCTGTCTGCCTGCCTGCCTGCCTGCCTACCTACCTACCTACATGGAATATTTTCTTATACCAAGGCCAATCAAAGAGGCATAGGGACAAAGCAAGTAATTTAGCATCATTACAAATGAGTAGAAAAAGGCCTAATGCTGCAATCAGGAACCCGGACTAATTGCTTACCAAAGGCCATATGGAATACATATTATTCCATACAAATTTATGTATCAGGGTAAAATTAGGAAGAACATCTTATCCAATCACATTTCTCTTAGTATACAGCTCCCTAAAACTTCCACTTTACAGCAAGAGAGCCTTTTAATATACAGGGACTAATAAACATGTTTAAGAAGTAATATTCCCTTTAATTTACAAAAAATTATCTTTCTTCATGTTCTCAAATTCCAATATGAGAATGGAAGTAAAGAGATCACCAAAACAATGGTTTGATATTAGTATCACTAATGGTCAATGCAAAAAGAATGCACATAATTGTAAACATCTTATCTAGAACATGTCTATACATAATTGTAAATGTCTTATCTAGAACATGTCTATACATAATTGTAAATGTCTTATCTAGAACATGTCTATACATAATTGTAAGTGTCTTATCTAGAACATGTCTATACATAATTGTAAATGTCTTATCTAGAACATGTCTATACATAATTGTAAGTGTCTTATCTAGAACATGTCTATACAGTGGTTATTGGGAAACAAGTAGTTGTTTGGAGTTTAAAAATCCATGTTGAATATAAGTGAAACCGCTAATTTAAGATGGCCAAATTTTTGAAATTTAAATCAGATTAAAATAAAGTGTCAGCAAAAGACTGTATCTGAACTCTTGACAACCTTGTTTAAGACCACAGCAGGGTCTGAAACCAAGTTGGTAATTTATATATAAGGAAAGATGAATCAAAACTGGTGGTCATAAAAGAAAACTCCATTCCTTCGGATAAATTTGAAATATGGACAAAGGGAAGAGCCTCCCTTTGGTCTACAATAGTGCTTGTGAATGCCACTTGGTATTTGTCAAGGACATGCAATTAGGAAGCCCTGCAGAGGTGCAGGGGAGGAAGCTAAGCAAGAGAGGGTGGGGTTAGCTGGAACCCAAGAAGGTCAATCTACACAATAATGCACTTATAGCAACTCACTGTCTAACCAAATAAGCCCATACTACTAACGATGACAACTCATAAACTAGCCTATAATTAATTTTCAAAGAGTCACATTCCATACGAAATCATTTTAGCAAAGTAGATATGTACAAATAAAAAGCATTATTTTCTGTCTCTTAGAATTAAAGATCAGAACAATGACATATATATTTATAAATAAAACCACAAACCTCTACTAGCTTTGTCTAAATGTGCAAAATCGTCCACAAAGTGAAGGATGTCTGGATGCTTTTCTTCACATACATCTACCAGGAAATGGAGGAGTGTTGTTTTCTGATCCGCAGATTTGGTGTCCTTTAGCTAAGTGAACGAGAAGGAGGAAAACACAAAGTATGTTAATAATCGACTGATGCATGTAACACCTGACTCTGTGGAGAAGTTAGTTTGAAAACCTGTTCCATTCTGAAAACATTTGAATGAGTTGGTACTTTTTATTTGATACTGGTTTAAAAGTAACATTTGTAATACAGGAGAAATGACTCAAAAGCAATGTACTATGCAATCCTTTGTGGGGAAAAATGAAATGCCTAGAAAAGTAGAATAACCTGTATAATATATCTACAGGACAGAAGAATCAGAAACAACCTGGGCGGTACATGCACTTATTTTTGGTACATATTCATGGTCTACCTGTCCCACACTGTAGAGCTTCTGGAAGACTGAATGACAAAACAGTGTTTCTTCAAGTAGTCATTTCACTTTTTGAAAAGAAAAGCAGCACATTCGGCCTGTTACGACAGACACTATAGTAAAAAACAGCCACAGAGAATATCTAGGAGGCTGTGACATCTGAGAGGACCCACTGAAATTAGGAAGCTGGATGGGATTAGGGAAGAGCAAGAGCCAATCCTCAAGCACAGGCAGACAGGGCAGCATTTGTAAAATACTTCCTAGAGACAGACCTGCATGTCCCCAAGGCTTGCCTTGCTGGAAGCTTGGCCTTAGGTTGTGATGCTGGCAGATGGAATCTGTATGCAGTATGGCGTTTTGAGAAATCCTCATTTTCCTCTGACCCCTTAGTTCTTACAAAAGGATGTGATGAAAATCCTGAGCTTGTCCTAGCTCTGTTTCCTGTGACATGAGCATCTGTGCTCACATATTCCCTATTAACATCTGTCATGATGTAACGTAGCAAAGAGAAGACATGGAAGAAGATCAGAGCCCCGGCAGAAAGTGTGCCCTAGAACTTTGAAATCTGGGAGAGAAACCCCTACTTAAAAAGCTGTCACAGACAATACAGCACTGCAAAACCGATAGGTACAAGGCTATAAATGAGAAAGCATTTGAGTAGGTTGAGTAACTGCAATCTAAAAATATATATATGTTAGGGGGTGCAAATAGGGTCAATGGAACGATATAAATCAGAAAATTGCAGAAAATAAACAAAAAGTAAATACCATATAATGGAAATGACCTTTCCTTAAGCAGTAGAAGTTCTTGAACTGGATGAGAGATGGTCACATACACATTTGAAACCATCCCTGCAGTGTAGAGTGCATAAAAAGTGGAGTGAAGGAAATAACGACTCATGGAGGCTAACTGGAAAAGCAGCAGCAATAATCCAGGAAGAAAAACAACTCAGCCTGCCCTGAGGGAGGACCTAGGGATGGAGGCACTGGACTGTGGGCCTGGAAACTCAGCTGACAGCGCTCATGGAGACAGTACAGGAGTAGATTTTGGAGGGGTAGATAGAGAAGAAAACAGCTTTAGTTTTGAGTAAAATAAAACATAGAAGGTTACAGAGGTATGATGCAAATGGCAATATCCTGAAATGGTAGGCATTGACACAAGAAGTGCCTCTGCATCTCCCTGCTTTCTTTTAGAAACACCTGGGTTTTCATTCCTATTTACACTGAGAAGTTTTAAAATAGTTATCACGTCTTCATACTTATGTTCTCTTTCTCTCTAATATAAACATATATCTACTATAAAGGATATATATATATTATATATCCTTTATAGTTATATAGCATATACAGGATAATATATACTATATACATGTATATGTATGTATGTGTATATATATATATATATATATATATATATATATATATGAAAAATAAATAAATATGAAACAAACAAAAACACGTAGCAGAAGCCACTTCTGCACAGTGGAAAGCACAGCTTCTGTGTCCTCAAAACTAAAGGAAACTGTACTGGAAACCCTGGGCTAGTCATCTAACAGCCAGCCTCCCATGCATGCACATATGAAAGTCTCAAATACTGCCCTAGAAATTGAATAAATAGCTCAAAGGGGAGCGCCTGGGCTGAGAATGTACTTCAATGGTAGAACACTTGCTGAGTGTGTTTACAGCATGAGTATGCACATGCGCACATGCACACACATGCACACACATGCACTCACACTCACACACCACCACCACCACCACCAAGAATGGTCCTCATATTTCTTTCAAAACTCATATCCAGTCCTTTATTTAAAATACCTTCTTAAGAAGGCACAGGCACTTCACAACATCCCAAAAAGTGTTTCAATAGTACTTTTTTTTTTTTTAAGATTTATTTATTTTATGTATGAGTAGCTATCTTCAGACACACCAGAAGAGGGCATCGGATCCCATTACAGATGGTTGTGAGCCACCTTGTGGTTGCTGGGAATTGAACTCCGGACCTCTGGAAGAGCAGTCAGTGCTCTTAACCACTGAGCCATCTCTCCAGCCCCCAATAGTTATTTATTTATTTATTTAGGTTTTCTTCGAGAATAGTAATTTTTAAAGGTTCCATTATGATACAAATTGCCACTCAAATATATGGATAATCTCCTAATGGGAGGCGTGCCCTTAATAAGATAGTAGCCCAGGGTAAGTTATTGAACCTCTGTTTACACAGACGAACCATTATAAAATGGAGCCAAATAATTTAAAGAAGAATTCTAAATTCACTTTCCAATTCAGACCCAGTAAGCATATATTAGAATAGATTCACAGTGGTCTTAGAGAAACAGCAAAATCTACTCCAAACTAGGATACAAATAAGGAGACACAAATACGGTCTCCGTTTAAAAGCTGATTCTACACGCGTGGGTCAGTTGCAAATTTCCAGCCCTTTGTGTTTAGACATAACCCACAACCTTAATCTGATATATAACCGTCCTTATAACTCTGTTCCATTCTTACTATCATTTTTAGAAGTTAAAGCCAGCTCAAACTCAGCAAACTTTCACTTATTTGTTGCATAAAACATTATTCCAATTTAAAAAATTGGTTTTGTACCTACGTTCTGTTGTTTATATTTAGTGTATGTCCATAGCTACGTGGGCATGTGTTCCTCCTGTGGACTCTGAGCCACCCACTGTTACCTCTGTCCTTCCATACTGTATTTCCTTCATGAGAAACTGATTGACATCTAGAGTGGAATCTGATTCACAGAAATGTCACTAACCTCTATAATTTGCAGAGGCTTAATAAAGTTTTCCATGAATTCTAACGATATAGCTAATTATCCAGTAACCACTAGGATTAATATTTTAAGGAATCTATGATAAAGCTATAATCACTGGACCAATTTCAAAGTTTATCCATGATTGGTGAGAATGAAGATTTCAGGTTCTAGGATACAGTATAGTAGAATAAATGCAAGTATTTACGTGAAACACTGGTTGCTTGGTGGCAATGTAAACAGTAACTCACCAAAGGAAGGCAATGGTTTCATGGACCATCACATCAAAATCAACTGATCAGCAAGCCACATAGTGGGAGAAATCTAGTATCAGACGGGATCACCACTGACTACTAAGAAGAAACCAAGCCAACCATCTCCTCTTAACTGTTACTTAGTAATTTTGAGACTTATCAAAGCACTCACTAAGCACTTCCAGACTGCTTGGAAACTAACTTAGTAACTGACCGCTTGGCTAAGGGGCACCTGCTGCACATCCCAGGCTGTCATGGTGTCCCTCCTGCCTAAATGACTGCTCTCTCTCACCAATCACGGGAAGGTACAAAATCTAAAGTGCAGCTTTAAAGAACACACAAAAGCATAACAAAGCACATTGAGAAAGATCTTATCTACAAGTGCACTAAATTCTAAATTTTTGACAAACATTAATAACAAATGATGCATTGTTCTTAGTAACCACTTTGTAATCAGTGATTGAGTTACAAGTAAAATTGAGAGACAGTGCTAATTTTGTTGAAATGAAAAATAACTTAAGCACACTCTGTAATGCTATTTCTTGGAAAGAAAATGAAATTTCATTCGGAATCTTGTTCATATTAAAATAGCTTATTTAAATCTTAACAGACATTTCTTGACAGGATTTCCTTCTGTATGATTGTCAAGAGACTTATCTGACAGATAATAATCATCACTGTTAAACAGAATTCCTTATTCATGGATTGTTTCTTTAACATACATTAAATGTGGCATAAATGTCAAATAAACAAAAAGATGGATGGAGTTTCTCTAACCGCTCTGTTCATTCCAGACAAAATAATGTTAAAAGCAGGCCCCATAATAAATCATGGTCTGCCTGTCAATCTGCAGTACAACTCCCTTGCAGTGCCAATGCAAGGTTTTGGAACATTTTAAAGGTACTCAACACAAATTTGGATGACATTTAAAGAATATTCTATTGTTTGAGTGACAAAGGGGAAAAACTGTAAGATCAAAACTACCTATTTTCTTATAGAGCTTAAGAAAAAAAAACAACCTATAGCCGCCTACTCACTGAAGAAAAATTATTATCTTAAGAATGTGACACCAAAAACTCCTTTGACCATAATGCTGCTAATATTTAAATGTACATCAAGACTGCAGTGTCTCTGTAGAGTTTAGAGACCTTGGTGAATGCTTAAAACACAAGTCCTAATCTTGGAATGATACAATGAACAATCTAGAAGAATGTAATAGTAAAGCAGAGGACAATAGCATGAATTAGTATTTGTCAATTATTCTGAGGCATGAACGAGCCAAGTCATACAACGCACATCAGGCCCGTGTAGCAAGCGTCCATCAGCATTTGTGGAGGGAGTCAGTATTATGGCCATGATTTATGGGACAAAACAGGTTTGGAGCGAACAAGTGTCTTATGCAAATCATTCCTTCTACCTGGAGAGCATGACTGGAGCATATGCCTGTGAGAGTCTAGCCACTGTAAACTACAATGGTTCTACCAACATGCTCTGAAACACAGTGAATGGGAACAAGAGCAAAACAGCAAAAGAACATCAAAAACAACTGAAAGGTTCAATGTCCATTTACCACTATTCCAACCCCCACAGACCTCTATAAGCAGAAACCCTTCCCTAGGTCATTTCTAGCTGCAAGAGTAGGCTCTTATTTCAGCTGCTTACTTACAAATGAAAACAAAATAAAACAACAACACCTGTCACCTCACATACCATTAAATAAAACTAGTGCTTGTGGATTTCTAACAGACAATTTGCTAATATAATTCAGTCATCTGTGTGTAAGGGAAAGATATCCAAAAATTTTAAGCAGACATATAGGACCTTATTTTAATTTCATATTTCATCTCTTGTCCTTTGTAAAATAAGGTTTGTTGGGGATGGATGAAATAGCATCATGAAAAATAAATTCCATGTGACAAAGACTGAGCAAAGACAGATTCCCAAGAACTTCAAAAACTCAAACACTGGAACAAGTTCTGTGGTGAACTAAAGTATTATATAACAGTTACTATTTTCTGATGCAATGTTATATTACATAGATAAATGAATTACTGTGTTGATATTTGTTAAATATGAATTCGCCAATATGAATTGTGAAAGCATACTTATGGATAGTTTAACAATTTTTTAAAAACTTTACTGGAGTCTAATATTGTCTAAACAAAACTACTTCTTAAAATTGTTTAAAAGTATGCATCTTTTAATCTAACTGTATTAAATGTTTATAGAATAATCAAAATCATCAATATAAATGGAATAAACAAATTAATTTTAAATTAAAGTCAGTTTCAAGGTTACATTAAAAGTTTTCAATTTACAAATAAATTCCACACACACGTGACACATGGATTCCATCAGCAATTTCCACAAATATGGTACACTATTATAAGTGATGTGCCAACATTTACACCTAATTGCTAATTAGGGAAATACTTCTTTAGGCATGCCCATTTAGTTCTGTAATTCTGCATTTGCATAAACATAGTATTTTATAACTATTAATACAATATCTTAAAAAAGTAATAGATTTTTCAACTTAAAAATACACTATCCTCTGTTTCTCCCACCCTTCTTCGCTGTCTTAGAAACCCTGTAACCATTCATTTCTCCTGTTCATGTAATTTTAGTTTTACAGAATGCTACACTCAGGAGCACATAGCATAGGGACTTCTAAGACTGGTTTCCTTCATTGAATGCTTATTATGACTTAAGAAGTAACATATATGTATGAATGCGTATCTGTATAACGCTGCCCAACATTCTGCAGTGCAACTCTACCAGTCACCTACTCAAGGACATCTTGTTTCTTGCCGTGCTTGGGAATTATAAACAAGACTCTGGTAAACATTTGTATGTTGGCTTTGGTATGGACATTTTTTCAAATTCTCTGGGTAAATACTTATGACTGTGATTACTGAATAATTTGTAAAATATATTATATTATACAGAGTTGTGCAGCGGTGGAACACACCTTCAATACACGAACTATGAGAGGCAGAGACAGAGTGATATCTGAGTCAAGGTCAACCTGGTCTACAGAGGGGGTTCCAGAACAGGCGGGCTACTCAGAAACTATACCAGATTCCCACAATGTGTGTACCACTTTTGACTTCCACTAACAATGGCTGAGGTTTCCTCCCCAGCTTATGAGCTATAATGCTTTGGTTTTAGCCATTACAGTAGGTACGTGGTGGCATCTTGTAATTTTAATTTACAGTTTTAGTGACATGTTACATAGTACAGTAGGGGGACAGAAAAGCTCTACTCACGTGGCACAAGTCCTCATAAAGAATTAAAGTTTCAAGAAGCATGTAAGGTCAGTGAAAGTGGAAGTGAAACACTGTCTCCTGAAGGCTGGGGAAGTTCAGGAGGCTAAACACAAGAAACTTAGAAGACTTAGAATGGAAAGGGAGAGAGCAGGGGAGAGACAGAGGAATAAGGGCCAGAGGTGAGGAGAGTCGATGGGGAGAGGAGGGAAATAGGGGGTTAGAGAGGACAAGGAGCAGGGCAGGGGGAGAAGGGAGGAGGGTGAAGACCCACCTAAACCCTTCTACAAAAGTGCCAGCAAGTTGTACAGAGAATTCCAGGAGTGGCTTTCATGAGACATCACCACAGTTGAGCCAAGATTGAGTGCCTTTAAATGATGCAGCTACCTAAAGTCTAATAAAGTTACCCACTCAGCAGCTCGGCTGGGGTTGTCTTGCTTCTTTGGTATGCTGTTGGTGTTCTACTCTGAGTGAAAAGACATTTAATTACATCGGCATAGGAAATGGCAGACAAGAGATGTATTAGACCGAGCAGTGGGTTGCACAGAAGCAGCCAATGATGAGGGGACGTTCTAAACACCAGCTGTTAACAAGGGCTCCTCCTTTGTCATAGACCAGTTGGTGTTTATTTTTGTGCGTTTCTGAGCAATTTTGTCCATTTTATTCTACTTTACCTTATTTTATTGCTAATCACAATATTTTGATTATTGTAGCACTATACTGCAATTGAAGATAGAGTATCAGACCTTCAGTATGCTGCTCTTCCCAAGTTTTCATCAGCTATTCAAGATCTTTGGCTTCCCCATATAAACTATGGAATCACTTTCTCAGTAGGCATTAGGTACCTCACTAAGACTTTGACTAAATCACTATTTGAAGCTACAGATCAAGTTATAAAGGGGTGGCAACTTAAGAAGTACAGAGACTCCCTGTCTGTGAACGTGGAGCACTTTATGTTGGTTCACAGGCGCCCAGTTCCTGTTTATTACATATGGTGATAAGTGTGGGGGTCCCTGTGGATAGTTGTTATCATCGCGGAGTAGCTTCCTTTCAGGATCACTTAGTAAGTTTCCCTCTGAGTGGATTTTGTCAAATTCCTTGGTACAATATCATGGTGACTTTGTTCTTCAACCTGTGGATACAATGAGTTGCACTGATTTTTAATGTTCAGCCAGCCTAGCCACATAGAACTAGTCAGCATTCTCTGTGCTTCCACTAGATGAAAGACAGTAGAGACAACTGACCTCACATTTAATTTAAATATTTGCTACAATTAAACTACTGAAACTTTCTGAACCATGTTCTTTATCCTTTAGATGGTTAATAACTATCGACTAAAGACTTCGAGGGTTATTTTACTCTTTTATGTGGTGACATATCTATATTGCTAATACAGAGTGGGTTCATTTCATTGAGGTTACAAATTATATCCACAATATTCCTTTGTTATCCTTTTAATGTTCATGGGATCAATGACGCTAATTCATTTTAGGCTCACATGGTGTGATGGTTTATATATGGCTGGCCCAGGGAGTGGGCACTATTAGAAGGTGTGGCCTTGTTGAAGTAGATGTCAATGGGCATGGCTTTAATACCCTAGTCCTAGCTGCCTAGAAGTGAGTACTCTGCTAGCAGCCTTCAGATGAAGATGGAGAACTCTCACTTCCTCTTGCACCATGTCTGCCTTGATGATGATGGACTGAACCTCTGAACCTATAAGCCAGCCCCAATTAAATGTTGTCTGTTATAAGATTTGCATTGGTCATGGTGTCTGCTCACAGCAGTAAAACCCCAAGATGCATGGATACACCATAGTTACTTTTGCCCTCTTTCTTGTTTAGGCTAGCTAAAATTTTATTAACATCACATTCTTTTTAATGTGTAAGTGTAAGTATTTTGGTTATGTTTATTTTCTGTATTAATTTATTTTTCTGTTAACTTTATATTTCATGCAGTATCTTACAGATTCGTAGAGAATAAGACAAGATACCAACTTATACATACATGTAAGGCAGGAAATATTCATTAAATGTTATTTTCATTGTGCTGAAAGATTTTGAATTAATTTATTTTCCCTTAAGAAAGGTCAGCACCTCTGTAACCTCCCAATGCTCATATATGAGTTCTACCTATGAATGCATTTCATCACCACATTCTAAATTCACCTTAAAAACAAAATTGGTAAGATTATTAATATGTGGATAATAATGTTGCATATTTTGCTTCTGACACCCCTACCTCAAATGTTCAAACAATAAAAAATTTGGAGTATATGAAAAAAAGGTTAGCAAAAAGCTTCTTAAGAGTTATTAGGAATGGGGTATCTTTTGAGTTTTCATTTAGAAAATGTAAAGGTGAGACTGAACTGAATCAGAAATAGCAGATAGAATTACTTTGCTTGCTAGCTCTGGTTTCTGTCTGTCCGTGTGCCTATAGGAATGGTTTTGAGAATAATGCTAGCGGTGGTTATCTGAGGGAAAGTCAGCTTGGGGGAGCAAGGAAAGCCTGGTTTGAAGGCAGAGGTGCCAGTACACAGGCTGTGCCCAAGCAAAGAAATCCTCACATATTTTATTAGAATAAAGTTCTGAATTTACAAGGCATTGTATCCATTGAAACAAAACAAAGGTCTAAGGAGGGATGCTTCTTAGTAAATCCAATTAACTATTATTTTTGTGAAATGGTACAGATTAAGACATTAATAAAGTCAAAGGGGTTCAGCATCCTAACCTTCGCCACTGCCTTGTAAGTCAGAAGGCCTGTGATTTAATTGCTATATGTAAAACAAGAATGGCATTCGTTCCTTGCAACTCTTTGGCCCATACTGCTTTACGTTCAAAGGGTGCCAAAATGTACTGGTACAATTCTGCCAATTTGATGAAAACTAAAAATCCTTCAAAAACCCTGAATGCAGATGGAACAATGGGTTTGTTTGGCAAAGATCTTTCTTAAAAATAGCTTCAGAGGAAATGAAAAAGTGACACATGAAAGTCACAATTTCACACACAGAAATCTGCAGTCCTAACCAGTGTAACTATGACAGATATGCGAAATTTAAACTGCCTGGGATAGGCCGCAGGGCTCTAAATCTTCATATGTTGACTGAAATGCTACCTGTGGGAGGCAAGGCTTGGCACAAGGACTCAGGACACTGGCCTTTCATTGCCTGTACTCTGTCTGGAATTCACATTCCCTTTGAAACTCTTCCTGTTCAGCAGAGTGCTCACATTGGCAGGAAAGAAGAGCAGCAGCTCTGGGGATTATTTTCGCCACTTCGCCTTAAGTTGTTTCCTTTTGTTTTTGCTTTGTTTTGTTTTGCTGTTGGTTTGTTTGCCTTTCCTCCTGTTTGTTTGTTGGTTATTTATGTCCAGACCATCAGACAGGGATTTCCCACTTCGGAGTACATAAGCATTGCAGAAGAGAAGAAATAGTCCCAATGTGGGCTGAGCATTACTGTCACCTGTGGAGCCCATTGTAAAATGCCACACAAAATATTCTCAGTTAGGGGAGCTGGTGAAGGAGACAAAGCATTAGTGATATTTAAAGGGTACTCCATTGCACAAATCAATAAATATGACTTAAGGAGGAGATGCTTTCATTTTAAATCCTCCCCATCACAGATTTAGTAAAGTTCTTTTACTTTAGGAAAACTTATGCTAAGAAAAGAAGTATCCAGAAGATCATGGTGAAGATTCTGCACTAGAAACAGAAAGACAAAATTACTCTGCTTGGCCTGCCCGTCAGCCACTTTCCTTCTTACTCCCAGGCCTACAGAACATCTTTATGCCTGGTTTGGACATTTTTTTTTTTTTGATACTTTATTTACATTTCAAATATTTCCCCCTTTCCAGGTCTCCACTTTGGAAACCCCCTATCCCCTCCCCCATCCCCCACCCACCCACTCACCCACTCCCATCTTCCCACCTTGACATTCCCCTTTACTGGGGCCTCTCCTCCCCCTGATGGCCAACAAGGTTCTGCTCTGCCACACATGTGGTCCGAACCATGGGTTCTTTCATGTGTATTCTTTGGTTGGTGGTCCAGCCTCCAGAAGGCCGGGGGGAGGGGTGTCAGGCCAGTTGACACTGTTGCTCCCTCCATGGGGCTGCAAACTCCCTCAGCTCCTTCAGTCCCTTCTCCAACTCCTCCATCTGGGACCTCACTCTCAGTCCAGCGGTTACTGTGAAGTGAAACTTGGGTATTCCCAACTTTTAACATGACAGTGAACATTCTACTGTTTAGATATATAGACAACTGAAAATTTCCTACAAAAGATAATGTGGATAAAGTGGAATCAAAAGTGTATTTTTCCAAGAAATGAAACAAAATAAAAACTTGTTACTTCAATGTAGGAAGTTACTTAGTTTAATAATCTAGAACAAAAATCTACAGCATCCTATAATATTGATTAGGATTTGTTATTCAGAAATCACACATCTCATTAGATATTGGTAAACATTATTAAACACATATCAGCACCACTGTGTGCAGATTTGAACCATCTGTTCCTTAAATTTACAAGTCAAAATTCTCTCATATACTATAATATAATGCTGAACTTTGATAATCAGATCAATTCATTCACTAGTTAGAATGCTAATATAATTGGACATAAAACATTTTGGCCAGGCTGGTAAGTTCTCATAAGGAACCATGCTCATCACTAAAGGGACAGAAATTTTACAGGGAAGCACTATTTTGGTCACACAAGCATCTACCATCTATATGATGGTTTTCTAAGGAAATCGATTTATATTTTATCATTAGCAGGACAGGTAGGGGTGTGTGTGTGTGTGTGTGTGTGTGTGTGTGTGTGTGTGTGTGTGTGTGTGTGTGTGTGTTTGTGACATGTATATGAGTACAGAAAATGCCTACTACTGTTCTTCAACTTTAGTTGAAGAGCAAAGCATTACTATTTTAGTACAATTTCATAAGAGACAAACAGTTCTTCCTTTACATTTTACATCTTATCCTTTTGAAAAGTCAAAGCAAGGTACTCATAACACTGTACCTAAACCAGGAACAACATTGTTGCTGAAAAATTCATTTGAGATGGCTTCATATAGAGAATCCTACTAATTTACTAGGCCCAGAATTACATAATTTTATTTTATATATATATACATATATATACATACATACATATATATATATACACACACATATCTATACACACACACACATATATAATGAGAATTTCACATATAGAACACTAAATGCCATATAATTACTCAGCATCTTTGAACAGATTAAAATATTTCTTGGCTTTATCTGTCAAATAAATAAAGAGCTCCATATGCGGGGGATTATCAAGAAAGCAAATGGTTTATATTCAGAGTGAAAATTTAATCACAACTGTCAAAGATCAAGCTGCTACTTCTGATAACAAACGTGCTGAGATAGCATCTTATTCAATATATGCTTTCAACTTGACATGCACGCTAATAAAAATGAAGGTGTAGTATTTATTTTGTTCCTTGTACAACAGAAATCTCCAAAGAGTGATGATCAAAAATGCCCAGTACCAATGCATGAACACAGACGACTTTTCATCCAATGACAGATTAACTGGTTTACAGAGTAACTGCAGTAAAACAGTAACAGCGTGCATTGCTTTTGTATAGGATTTAAAAATTACTATGCATCCATGACTGTATCTCAAGGAGAGAATGTCTGTTTTCCACTACAAAATAAATAAGACACACTACACTATTGTAATGCAACAACTTCCTTCATTCTTTAGCTATTTATTATGCGCCAAGCCCTGCATTAGCCTCTTCCACATCTTTAATCAGAGTCTCCCAGCCACATCTCTTTGAGAAGAAAGGATGAAGGAAAATAGGTAGGCCATGTTTGGTACGTGAAACTGTACTAAGGTGGGAAACCCAAAGCAGAATCGACATTGTGTGCTGATGAACAAAGCACAGTAGTTCTCTAAACGTATCACTGAGTTCTCCGGTGTCCTCCCCTCATCTTCTTTGGCTTCCTTCATTTGGTAGTCTAGCTTGCAACTTCTCCTTTAGCCTCTCACAGTCACCAAACCCTGTGCATGCCTCTCAGGCTATGGAATTATTCACTAACCTTGATATACTCTAGGGTTCCACTTCATGGTGGAAGACCACTACCTCAGCTTGGAGCTGTATCACCTCAACACTTAGTGGTAAGTGTGGAGCAGACATCCAGACAGTTTACTAATGTGGCAGCTTAAATAAGCTGCCCTTTGTGATAGCAGGGTATGCAAAAGGAGGAAAATAATAGCTAGTTCCTTTTTTGAGCTAATACTGCGGCAAGCATGTCAGTAGACAAAGCATCTCCCAGCTGATTAAAGCACAAATAGGGACCTTATCTGTGCCCCCTTCCCTTTTTTCTACCACAGTATCTTTCCTATCTTTCCTCTTACTTTGATGTCATAGGTCAGGTACTACATGTCAGCCAGCCACCAAATTTCTGGCACTATAACTATGTCACCCCTCTTCCCAGTAAGACTTCCTGCAGTGGTGGGAATGGGCTGAAAACATAATGTGATGAACGTTCATTTGCACTGCAAATGTAGTAAATATGACTAAGGAAAGAAATAACAGCATAGTACAGTTTAAACCTGAATTAGCAAATTTAAGTAGCAATATAGTGTCAATGGCAAGAATACTAGACAGGGCAGCTTACCTTCTTTGTCTGCTAATAGAATTATGCTCCTGAACATACTGCAGCATACAACCTGGCTTGCAGAACTAATGTATCTCTAGAAAACTACCACTGCAGGCATGGCAGTTAGAGACACTGACTGACTTCCCACTTCAGTCTTATTTCCCCCCCAAATCCTGTCCTATGAAGAATGCAAAATCCTAGACCAGTATGTACCCACACATGTCATGCAATAAGCTTCATGACACCCTCTTTCTCTTGCTTACAATTGTTTCCAGGAAAAATATACTCACTTCAAGATTCAGCACTTCCTTTCTTCTGGGCATACTTAGCCACTACCCTCTGACTACTAAGCTAGTATCTCTGGCCTAACTTGACTGCCAAATTATTTTGTAAACAGCTCCATTGAAGCACTGAATCACCATAATATGAACAAGCAAATATAAAGAAGCAAACAAATATAACTGTGGTTTACTTATAGAAGATATGAGTTCCACATCTGCCTAGTTCATGTCCATCACCTACTTTAGCACCGTGTTAGGGTGAAGCACACATAGGATTTTACCCTGGGTCAGCACTAACGCCTTTGGTCTGTGTGGTAGGAAGTGTGACCTGCAGCGGAGAACACAACCAAACACAGAAAGCTGTGGCAACAAAGGCAGGAAACCAAAAGGGGAAGAAAAATTTAATGAAGCACTGATGTCCATGAAGGCCTGTGGTAAGGGCAACAGTGTTAGGTGACTCGAAAGCCACCACGTAGATGGCCACTGACCAACCGACAGCAAAGCTGAAATGGATTCTCACATTCTCTACCAAGCTTGAAACAGTTAAAACCAAATCCCTTCACCAGAGAGTGTGAATGCAACAAGGTTTCTTGCGATGTGTAACTGACAATAATTCGTGGCAAGCAGATCACTAAGGCATTATTACTGTGACACACACCCAGGAAAGTGGTCTCTTATACAAAACACTGAATGCAGCTGCTACAAAGAAATTCAAGCTAAAAGAAACCAGGAGAAAGCAATAAAGAAATATTTAAACTCACTCAGTTTTCATAATAGTTTCAACTCATCAATGAGGTCTGAAATATGTGTATTCCTAATACTTTTCCTTTCATATATAAAGAAATATTATGTCTTTTAGTCTGCATATGCAAAACAACATAGAGAAATTTTTAAATAGTTAAAAGCAAAAAAATTCAACAGTTCTAAGCAATAAACTAGATGATGGTACCTGAACTAAATAAATATAAAGCTTAAATAATATTTAGATGTTCTATTTCATTGGTCTGAGAAAGCATAGGTTTAGGATATAATTTAGTTATTAAACAAAATCCTTCTGTTGGATTTGCAGATCAGAGAAAATTAATATTTGGATTTAGTTCAGAGGTTGAGTAAATTAGCTCAGTTCACTCTAGGTTTGAGTTCATGGTTCATTTCAAGTTCTTGATAATGAGCCCATCAAAATAAAAATATTTAAATAATGTAATCAGAGCTGACATTTAAAAGTAAGTGTTCAGGCAAATATGTGTGTTAAAAAAACAAACTCACTTTACAGAGAGAGCTAAGGTCAAATCCGAAGGTTTGAGCATTCCGGGAGCCAGCATTCATGTAGTTCCCCATTAGCAACACAAGTTCCAGCAACTTGCTAAAGCTTTTGCTCTTCTTGATCTCTTCGCAGGCAGTCCTGACAGCCATGATGTCAGGTTTGATGTTGTTCACCTGCTCCTCAAACTGCAGCTTAAGGAGAATAGCACTGAGCCGTGGCCGGAGTCTCTTCACACTGCTCATCTGATTGAAAAGAAAATAGCAGATTTCCTTTCAAATGCATGATACACTTCAGCACGGTACCTCGGCAAGTAATCTGGGATGATTTATTGGTATGACATTATGGAAGAAGCAATATGTCCCCTGAAACTGATGGCAGGAAGGAAGAGCTCTGCTTGTTTCTGTAAGGAATCCAGCCATCCTTCAAAAACAAAATTAAAAATTCAGATGTGCAATGAAAAAAAAATGCTTTAATGAAACAGTGAAGTTTAATTAAGCAATCAAATAAACATTAAAACAAAAACCAAAGTTTTAAGAAATGTAACAGGATACACAGGAAACAGACAACAGAGCAGTCACAGAATCACTAAATAATCTTTGTTCAATACTGAAATATACTGGGTCATGTTTAAAACATATTCAGAAAGGTCTAAAAAAGGTTTGTTTGCCTCAAATAGCAATTGCTGTCCTCAGAAGCCCTGCTGACTAACAGTGTGTGTTAGATAGAGGGAGAGTAAATAGGTCCCAATTTGTCCTAAATTGACTTTCTTCAGAAACACAGAAAGTAGAATGACTCCTGACACATACTAAATTAGCAGAGAATCAGAGTTAGGAAACATGGGTGCAGCAAGAAGACAGAGCAGCACAAAGCCACAGGGCTGTCACATGCCAAGGTAACTAGGGAGACTTGGTTTTGCTGCAGAGGATACAGAAGGCTTAATGGTGAGAAAGAACAAAGGCCCCGTTTTTCCTAAGTTAGCACCCTCTATTCTAGTTACCAATGAAGCAAAAATCCACTTAGGTGGAGCTCAACACCGCCGTCAGTTTGGTGGTTTCCTCGATGAAATATATCAGCAACATGAGGCCTTGGTAACCCGACGGGGCAGTAATACTAAATCGGTTGAAATTGTTCAAGCAACTATCAAAGGATGTTTGAGACAAGAACAATAACAGTGAGAGAATACAACAGGATTCAATGAGACGAAGACTCATGTCCAAGATCCTAAAGGAGAGGGTAACATATAACGTTAAATGAAGCTTGTAGGGACAGATATAATAAAAGTCAGAACTGTTCAAGAAAATGTAATATGCTCATAACAATGTCATATAAACTAATTGTTATCTAAAATAAACAGGACTGGAGTCCTGTTTATTTTTTAAATGAATGAATGTTCTTTAAATGACTATCTTCAGATGAGCCAATTGCTCATAGTGCTTGATGTCTCCTCAACAGTAACATACATAGTAATTTATCTGCAGTTGTGTGACACAGCACATGTGTGCAGTGAAAGCTTCAGAGAGCCAAATGAGTGCAACTGGTACAAACTCCACTCCACAGGCGCTATAAATACCTTCCCTTTCCTTGATTGCAAAGAATGTCTGCAACTTCTGGCTAGGGAAAACCAAACAGAAAGCACCTTCTTTTACAACCGAGGAAAAAGAAAGTAAACTCAACCCAGGTATTTTTAGTGTATTTTATAGGTTAAGCAATACAAAATTATAGAATGAGAAAGAGCCACTATATTAGAAAAGTAATCCCTATAGTACATGAGTTGATCCTTTTAGATCTCTATAACAGAGGGTAGGGACAAATTGTGATTATCTCTCATAAAATCATTTGACTAGACTTAAAATACATTGCATGACCCCAAGCAGATTAATCTCCCTGGATTATTGTTTAATACTGAAACACTGCAATGTCAGACACCAACATACCTTGGCAGTACAGATACTACTTATAAAATTTAATATCTTTAGGATGGTGAAGAACAAAGAAGAGGACTACAATGTAGGGCATGTGGTCATGGCCACTCCAACAGGGAAGGATGACCCATGACAGCTCTGGTTTTCAGTGGCCCCCATTGATTATGGAAGCAGGTGTAGTCACAATGTTCTAGTGCCCTGTGAACTACAATGCTGAGGCATTACAAAATGTGTTAATCTTAGCATAGATGAATGTACTATTTATGCACAAAGAGGAAGGGGAAAGAAAGGCTGGTTAAATGCCTACATTATACCACCCCAAAATATGTTAAAATTTTCCTTCTGACAAGCGAACCATATGTAGGCAACCTAAAGTAATTAATTTTCCTAGAAAAACATAACCCAGATTTGTATGACTAATGAGTGTATCTGGCACCGAGGACAGGTACTGTGAAAAGAGAAAGTCTATGATGTAATGCAGAACGAAGCACTGCATGGGCACAATAACCCTGACAAAGCAAAGTCATGGAAGGTAACCTAGAAGCCGGCAGCAGGGAGAAGGGCTTCCGCTTTCACTAGCTACCAGGTTTATACTGTTCTTCTCTGGAAATGTGGATGAATCCGGATCTGGCTGCTACTAGATTTCCTATCTGAATAAAAATTCCTGGGGTGAAATGGGAACTTCAGAGGTCAACCTCAGCTCCAGCTCCGTGGTGGTCACGAATTTCAAGGATTCCCAGGCCAAGTGGATTCCTAGTTTAACGATGGGACCACCTCAGTGCAATGGTCCAAGGTCTTGAGATTTACAACAACAATAAGAGTTCTTCTTTTCTTCGTTTTTGTTTTTGTTTTTGTTTTTGTTTTTGGGGTTTGGGGTTTGGGGTTGGGGTTGGGGTTGGGGTTGGGGTTGGGTTTGGTTTTTGGTTTTTTTCGAGATAGGGTTTCTCTGTGTAGCCCTGGCTGTCCTGGAACTCACTCTGTAGACCAGGCTGGCCTCAAACTCAGAAATCCACCTGCCTCTGCCTCCCAAGTGCTTTGATTAAAGGTGTGCGCCACCACTGCTCCGCACAATAAGAGTTCTTAAGCATGTTATTTAAAATGAGCTCCTGTTTCTTCAGGTATAGTAAACTTTAAAAAGGATACCGGTGGAAGAATATCTCCATAAACTTGAAAAGCCTTTTCTGCTCCTCACCATCTGCCATCTTTTCCCAACACTGAGGAGTTGTAACCTGTTCTCAGGAACCTCTCAGTCAGCTGCATGCGGAACTGGAAAGCCTGGTGCTAGACTAGCATGCAGGGTGACAACAGAAAGCCATGAAGGCAACAAAGGATGAGAAACAGAACTAAGGGTCAGGAGGAATAGGAAAACTGGACTGCAAGCTAAATAAGAATCAGAAAATGGGGTGGGGGGGAGCTACTGTTTCATTTTATAGTTAATATTATACTTTTTGTAATATAACTTCAAAATATACAAATCTATCATACTGACTTGTAATCTGAAGATTAAGCTAAAAATTAAAAAGGGCTTTGACATCAGTCCTAATTTTCAAAAATTTTTTAAAGATTTATTTTATTTATTTCATGTATTATGAGTACACTGTCACTGTCTTCAGACACACCAGAAGAGGGCTTTGGATCCCATTACAGATGATTGTGAGCTACCATGTGGTTGCTGGAAATTGAACTCAGGATCTCTGGAAGAGTCCTGAAGAGTCAGTACTCTTACTGCTGAGCCATCTCTCCAGCCCCTCAAAAACTTTTTTGTCCCTCAGCAAAGGAATGGATACAGAAAATATGGTACATTTACACAATGGAATACTACTCAGCTATTAAAAACAATGACATCATGAAATTCGCAGGCAAATGAATGGAACTTGAAAATATCATCCTGAACGAGGTAACTCAGTCACAAAAGAACAAACATGGCATGTACTCACTGATAAGTGGATATTAGCCCAAAAGTTCGGAATACCCAAGTTTCACTTTACAGTAACCGCTGGACTGAGAGTGAGGTCCCAGATGGAGGAGTTGGAGATAGGACTGAAGGAGCAGAGGGAATTTGCAGCCCCATGGAGGGAGCAACAGTGTCAACTGGCCTGACCCTCCCCCCGGTCGTCCTGGAGGCTGGACCACCCACCAAAGAATACACATGGAGGGACCCATAGTTCAGACCACATATGTGGCAGAGGAGGGCCTTGTTGGCCATCAGGGGGAGGAGAGGCCCTGGGGCCTGAGGGTGTTAGAGGCCCCAGTATAGAGGAATGTCAAGATGGGAAGTCGGGAGTGGGTAAGTGGGTGGGTGGGTGGGTGGGTGGGGTGGGGGAATTCCCTCATAGAGGCAGGGGGAGGGGATAGGTGGTTTCCAAAGTGGAGACCTGGAAAGGGGGAAACATTTGAAATGTAAATAAAGTACAAAAAAATAAAAATTAAAAAAAAAAAAAAAAAAAAGAAAAACTAAATTCTCCCTTGGTCTTTCTCAGGCAGAGGATGAAAAAAAAAAAAAGAGTTATCTTTTATTTTATGTGTGTGAGTGTTGTGCCTGTGTATCTGCACCATGTACCTGCAGTGCACACAGGGGCCAGGGGAGGGAGTCAGATCCCAGGCAAAGCCAGCACCATGGTAAACGAAGCCAGGCCTCTGGGAGAGCAGCGAGTTAATGGATCACTGAGCCCTCTCTCTTGCACATCAGTCCAGCTTCTGAAGGCAGAACAATTCAATTCATGCCACCAATCATAGAGAACAACAAAGAACACCCAAGATCAAGAAGTAAACAGGTAACTTTTACTTCGAATTTTTGTTTTTTGGGCACATACTCGAGCAATGGCGTAAGGAAACACAAAAGTCAATAAACCAATGAGAATATACTAGATCCATTCCACACTGTGAGAGAAACTGAAGTCCTAGCTACTGTTTTTGGAGCCCACCACTTCTCATTTAGTACTGTAGCAAACAGCAGATGTAGCATCCCATAATACCATTATAGGGTAATTTTGTCCACTATTCCATGAAGGAAAACTGAATCAACTTATATATTTTTTTATACCTGTGTACCATTTAATATAGTCCTCTTTATAGTGTCTTTTATTGTAATCAGCAATTGGACTTAATAAACACAGGAGGAATTTTTCTCCTCCTATACTTTGCAGAATTCATGTGGTCTTTCCTCAAAAAAAAAATTGAGTGATTAGTATCTTTCTCAATATTCTTTACAGTCATAAAACTAACCAGTGAAGTTGCTATCACTAACTTATTGATTGAAAAGATACCGGCTCCAATCTTAACTACACTAATGTTCCAGATGCATGCCTGGTAAACCCCTCACTGTAAGGAAGGATGGCACAAACCTTCAGTCACAGCACTAGTCGGCTCTGGGCTTCCAGCTATCTTGCTGTTAGTCAAGCATTAGCACCACAGTGTGAAGATTGAGTCACAATTTATAAAGTGACTGCAAAGGACCTTGAGCTGTAGTTCTCTGTTTTCTTACAAGGGTGACCTTTAACCCAAGCATAGTTACTAGGCAACACCCACAGAGCATGCTCCTTCCAGTTTTGGCCCCATTATCATCCAGATGTGTCTCAGCTCTCCTTCAGATGCACTGCGTTGCCTACAGCGCTGGGATGTGGGTCCTCTTCCAGATCCTCTTCCCAAATATAGTCTCTGCTTAGACCTGTCTACGAGCAAGTCCTTCCATTTTCTGTGGGAGAGGGATGATAAGCAACAGCGCAGATGAAACTGCACCCTAGCTTCTGAACAGCAAGGACAGCACGCTGAGAACGTGCTGGGATCTAACAGGAGTAAAGGCACTAAAAGAAAGTTTTAAACTCAGTCTTTCTAATTATGTGGGGGAAAAATGTGAATGTTCCACTGTTAGCCGGCCAATATGCTCATGATCTCAGAAAACTCAGGGGAAAAGAAGTTAATTTCATTTAGAAAAAAGCTGGGGAAAAAATCCTATCCATGTGCCTTATGTCTGGGTAGTACTCAGAATATCAAAAATGTTTTTAAAATAAATGTGGCCTTATGATATTAAAGCTGTTATGCTAAAATTATTTAAGAAAACTAAACAACAGCAAAGTACATATGGTATAATTTTTACATGCTTCATAGAGGCAAAGCAATGCCAAGACTTGTACATTTATACTCTATAAATCTGCCTTCAGTTTCACTGATTCCTCTGCTTGCTCCAATATCCTATTAAACTTATGAATTAAAATTTTCAATTTAGTTATTGAACTTTTCAGCTGAAGCATTCCCATATGGTACATTTTCGTCAGTTTCATTTCTTTGCAAATATTTCTTAATTAAGGAAGATTTCCATTTCCCCTGTCTGCCCCTTTCCCTCACCATTCCCTTCAGAGCTCTGAAGATCATCACCATATCCGCATTATGCTCGCAGAGGTGCAACTCATAGTTGAAACAATGTGGGAACTGATTTGTTTTGCCATTTTTCTTAACAATTTGTCTAATTTTTTTATTCCTCAATTTTTAAGTTCTGTATTCAATGCTATATGTGCAAACTATACTCACTCCACATCCCCCAGCCTCCATCTGAAGATCATGTGTTCTTACTGCAGCAGGCAAATCAGCCCTGAGTGATCACCTTGGGTGGCATGGGCTTCCTTTCATTCCTTCTGTGATTGAGGAGCTCTGTAAACTCAGGGGGGCTTCTCTGGCATTCTAACTAAGTGGTATACAGTTTCCAAAGTCTTACCGGAATTTGCCATTAGTTTTTGTGGTGGGGAGGGATGACCTTTTCATATGGTGGTGACCCTCATGCCTGAAACCCTTGTTTTCTTTTCCCCGTTGTTCAAGTCAGTATCAAGAATGTTGATAAAGTGTTCCTACCAACGGGGCAGAGCAAAGCCCAGTGGCTACCAGGGCTGCTGGACTTCCAGATGCTCCATTCCATACACATCCTGCTTTTTCTGGCAGCTGGGCTCAGTGTCAGCCCAGGACACTGACTGACCCAAGGGAGATCTCCTCCATCTGTGCTCAAGTCCCTTCTAGACAGCTCCTCCATCTTTAGCCCTGCAGGCTGCTGTATCCTCTACTACAACTTATCTTTGGGATGTACATGGAAATGTATCAACAGAACAAAGGCTAAGGGGATGAATTCTGGAGATCTGTGAGTTTCTAATCTCCTGAAACACAAATGGTTCTCTAGGCAGTCCAGTTTGAAGCAGGAACTCTCCAGTCTTTATATTGTACATGGTTCTCATAAATTTCTTAAGTTTATTCCTATATATTTTAAAGATTTTGACATTACTAGAAATAGAATTCTAAAAGCATTTTATTATGGTACAATTTCTATTATTAAAATATAGAAGCTCGAGGGACCGAGGTAGGCGGGCCTAAAAACCCCCCTGGATCCCAAAAGCGGGCGCCTGTGGCAGGAAACTTCTGCCTGGGACACTACGATTCCATAGACAGGCAGCTCCGGGAGACAATCCTCTCTCTCCCAGGAATGCAGAAAAGCT
>CM052708.1:34018775-34065628 GCA_028551405.1 Uromys caudimaculatus | reverse complement strand
GGAATGGGTGGGCGGGTAGGTGGGAGGAGGAATTCCCTCACAGAGGCGGGGAGGGGGAGGGGACACGGGGTTTCTAAAGAAAAGGGGAATCATCGGAAATGTAAATAAAATATCAAAAAAATAAATAAATAAATAAAATATAGAAGCTCTCACTACCCAAATTTCCCAATGTTTTGCTTCATATGTTCTACGGGATTCTATATTATGTCTATATAAACTGTTACCCACAAGATTTTCCTGTTAGATTTTCCTTCTTAATAGTAATAACTCATAAGAAGATGATTTGTAGACACAGGAACTTTTCAAATATATGCATTTATATATTAAAAGTTTTATATGTATATAATCTGTATCAAATTTTCCAAGTGTATATAACCCATATCAAAAGTTCTGCATGTATATAACATGTATCAAATGTTACTATAAGAACAGCACACTGAATGGACAGTCCCTATAGCATTTCCTGTGTTTCATGATAACTGACCTTCACAGATCTTTCAAACACAATGGTAGTTTAAAGAACATGGAATAAAACTGTAAATGAGGCAAGATATATCTTCAATAATTATACATTAAGGTAGGAGTGAAAGCAAATTGCCTAATTCTACAGTAATTTAGTTAACTATAGTCTCATTTCCCACTATAGTAACTGAAAAGTCTTACAAGGATCCATGTGACCTCTATATTCAGACTAGTAAAATACCTTAAAAGTATTCAAGGCACTGGCTGATAGTCTTCGCTAAAAAGCCCTCTATAAACATTGCTGACAAAGTGCTGAATCATAGAGACCTTTGTGCTTCTACGTGCAAAACAGTCTAGGCTTTATTCCTAATGAATGATGTATGACCAGTAATTAGGATGTTGTCTGTAATGGTGTTTTGTTTCGTCTTTCCAAATGAACTGAATTAAGCCAATTATGCAATGAAATTTCAGTAATATATAGATGGCCTAACTAGAAAGCATCATGCTTCTGTACAAAAGAGAAAGACAATATACAAGCCATCAAAAAGAAAATCTCACAATTTAATTATAAACATAAATGTGTCCCTTTGTGGTTTTGATTATATACTATTTTAAATCTGCAAGGTAAAAAAAAATAGAAATACAATCTCCAAAAATATAATCAAAATGATCAACAATTTCATGTCTTCATTTAGATGGGCACCTACAGCAAACAGAAACACAAGAGGGATTGCCACCACAGGACAAGAAGGATGGCCATTGGTGTTATGAATGAATGAAAATATGGGATGATCAAAGGAAGAATGAAGGCCATGATAATCAATCCATTCATGAGGACTTGGCACTCGGGCCCCAAAGCAGTAAGCAGTTAAAATAAGGGAAACGTGAACGGATGAGGAGACAGTGGAGATGCATGAAATCGTGGAAAACATGTCGTGGAAAAGCAGAAACCAGGTCTCTTCCAAACTATGATGTAAGAAACCACCACACAAACAAAAGGAAACGCAGAAAGAATTCTTTGACACTAGAATAACCTATTTTATGAGACAGTTTCTTCTGTACCCAAGCTATAATCAATTGCAAAATAGTCCAATTAAAGTGCAGAAATCTCAGAATGGATAAAAAGAAGATCTCAGGTAAGAACGTAGGCTCAGAAGTAGAGCCCCTATCTAACATAGTATCTCATCCTCACAAAAAGAGGAGAGGTAGACAGCCATTCTTTCTCAACTATCAGTCTGTCTACAAGAATGATTAAGAAAATAGGATAGCAAAAGACACTGTGTGATTAGTAATAAGATATGAAGCTTGAAAATAGTTTATTTGGTTATGATGAATGCCATTAGCCTCACCAATGACAACTGTCTTAGTCACTGTTCTATTGTTGTAAAGAGACACTGTGACCATGAACAAGGCAACTCTTATAAAGAAAACATTTATTCAGGGGCTTGCTTACCATTTGAGAGGCTGAGTCCATTATCAGTATATCAGGAGCATGACAGCACTCATGGTGCTGGATGGTGGTGTAGGTGCGAGAGCTACATCCTATCCTGATCTGCAGAGACTGATAGTTGAGGTGGGGAGGGGGATGCAGGGGCATTGACATGAGGAGACAGAGAGCAAACTGGGCCTAGCATGAGCTTCTGAAACCTCATAATTTACCCCCAGTGACACACATCCTCCAATAAGGCCTAGACCTACACGAATAAGGTCACACTCCTACTATGTCTCAAGTAGTGCCATTCCCTGAAGACTAAGCATTCAAATAGATTAGCCTATAGGGGCCATTCTTATTGCAAACCATATTCCACTCCCTGGTCCCCATAAACTTGTAGCCATATAATAATGCATTCAGTCCAACTTCTGTCACAGTTTCAACACTGTTTAAAATTCAAAGTCTCTTCTGAGACTCAAGACAATCTCTTAGCTTTAAAAATAAAAATAAAAAACATTTCACATATGTCTAACATACGATGGCACAGAATATACACCGTCATTCCAAAAAGGAGGAAAGGGAGAAATATTAGACTGAAGCAAATCCAAAATCAGCAGAATAAACTCCAAATCAGCATCTAGATGTCTGATTGCAAACAGTTCTTCAGATTTCCAACTCTTTCAGCTTCACTGACTGCAACATTACTCTTTTGGGCTGGTTCAGCACTCACTATCCAGCTTTGTTTGACAAATATCCCATGGCTCTGGCTTCTCCAAAATTTTGGAGTATCCAACACAATTCCATTTTCACATTCATAGGTTCATACAAGGCCCTCTCTGGGCTTGCATTCAGAGACATGTTCAACACACACACCTGGCCCCAAAGGCTTTCCTTAGACACAAAGGCATATTCCTCAACACCCTTTATATTGTATTTTTCACTCTTAAAGACATAGGTATGTGGTCAAAGCTGCCAAGTTCTGCTTCTTGCTTGGGCTAGAACTTGACCCCTTCCTTTAGTTACATTTGCATCAATTTAACAACAATTAAAGGTTACCTACACTGCCTACACTTTGCTTTAAGAATTTTTGAAAGTTGGAAGCCTAGCTATGTGGGATCTTGCCTGGAGGTCACACACCCTTTATTCCATTTAGCATTAGACTTTAAACTTTTTATCTCCTTGAACACTAGATTTGCCTACAACAAAATACACCCTGGTGATCCCTTTCTCCTCAAACCATACATTTTGAATTTTTCCATACCCAACTTGCTCATTTTCATTGTTAAACTGTGTAAGAGTGACCACTATTAACCATAGGAAACAGGCAATAGTGGGGTTTCTTGAAATTTCCTCTGCCAATTCCACTAGTCCAATATTTGTCAATTTAGCCTCTGGTAAATTGAAGGACAAGGGCATAAAACAGCCACATTCTTTGCCAGAATATCACAAAAAATAGTCTGTAGGTGACTTGATAATATTTTGGCCCTCTGAACCTTCTTGATCTGGGTACCCACGTGCCATATCACGTTTATCACCACCGTTTTTCATATTCCTACTAGGATGGCCCATTAACTTGTACTTGAAGCATCCAACTGCTTTTCTAGTCCAAAGTCCCAAGATACATATTCATCTAACAAACAGCATGGCCAGGGCTTGTCCCAGCAATATTCCACTCCTGCTACCAACTCCTATCTTAGACACTGTCCAACAGCTGTTAAGACATGCCACAACCAAGGCAACTCATAAAACCAAATATTTAATTGGAGGTGTACCTTACAATTTTCAGAGGATTAGTCCATTATCATCATGAAGCATGTGTGGTGCTGGAGCAGTAGCTGAAAGTTACATCCTGATGCAAAGACCAGGAGAAACAACAAACAAACTTGCCCTACTGTGAGCTTCTGCAACCTCAAAGCCTGGCCCTCGTGACACATTTCCTCCAACAAGTCACACCTACTCCAAAGAGATCACAAGTCCTAATCCTTCTTTAAAAATTCTACTGTCTGATGACTAAGAATTCAAATATATTAGTCAATGGGGGACATTCTTATTCAAAAGACTACACTAAGGTTACATCTTTTCTTAACAATATTGTTCCAAAACATTTGGGGGGGTGCAATTCTAGCTGGGTTTTACAAGAGACTGTGATCGGAGGATTCAAGAAGATAAGGCAAGTTCAGGGTCAGCAGGGCTACACAATATGACCATGGGTTAAAACACACACATATAATAAGTAAATAAATAAGTAAAACGTAAACAAAAAGTACATTCTATTCTATTTTAGCATTAGCTTGCTGCTGCCATTTCACTGAAGTGATTAAATGAACACATAGAAAAATGCAGTCCTTTCATGGTTTTGTAAATTCCACTGAACTGGAAGGATTTGAAAAATCATTAAAACACTATAAATATACTTCCTTGAAGAGTCAATTTGGCTAAAGCATCTAAACTTGCAAATGTGTAATTAATTACATATTGAAGATTTATCAGTCAGAGGATGACATAGAGTTAATCATAGAATGAAAAAGTCATAAGCTGTAGGCAGGATCTACACAATAGCTTCAACAACGCAGGTCATGGGGCTGATCATGTGATTTCCTCCCGGTCCAAAAGCTAATACCACTAAGAGGCACTCCAGGATCTTTGTTTGATCTTTCTCACTTGGGGGGGCTGAGGCAGGGTATTGGAACCAACATAGTGATAAGGCAGTAGCTCCAAGGCCTCAGAAGGATGTATTTAGAAGTAATGAGAAGGAGGTGTTCCCTTGGATGGTTGCTAACTAGTTCATATGTTTAAATACCAGGGACTCAAAATAACTCTTACATGACTAATTTCACTGAAATTTTATGTGTGCCATTTTATACAATCTTGCTTTCTCTGATGCTACCACATTAATGTCAAAGGGGCTGCGTATGTATTGAAAACATAGCCTTGTTAACAATGACACCTTGCTGTGTTTCTTAGCTTTGATTGTTTGTAGTTTTCATTCTGCTTCTCCAGTAGGACAATAAAAATTCATTTGGGGACTTCTACAAAGAAAGCAAAGGCTTTTCAGAAATGTATTTAGTGTTTAGTTCAAGTTACTGTTCAGGTTAATAAATAGGTGAAAGCATTCAGTGAGGATTCTAATTAAGTCCTTAGTGCACTTTTGATCAGATAACTTCTTTAGCCTTCCATATGGAAGTAATGCCAATCTTCGTGAAGATGACAGAGATGTGATTTGGGCCTGAAAGCCATGCAGAGTGAGAGAGAACAATGAGAATCCTGGCCAAATATGGCAATCAGGCAATGGGTAGAATGGATGAGACAACTGAGAAACATATGCAGACACCTGCATTTTAAGGAAGACAGAGTGGGCAAAAAGCATTGCCTAACTATATGTATTACTGTAACCAGAAGTAAAACAATGGGTAATTCCAAGAGCAGTAGTAAGAAACCAAGTAAGTACTAAGTTAAGATCATAGCAGACTTGTAGGTAAGGAAAACAAAGCAGGATCCCAAATTACACAATGTATGAGAATAGAATATTATTTGCATTAGTAATGAGGGGAAAGACTGTGAAAAGCTCAAACAAAGCTGAGAAAAATAGCCCAGCTGGTTAGTGTTCACTGCTCTCCCCACCCCAGCCAGTTGCTGTAAAATCTACCAATAATTTGAGGAAAGTAGAAACAGGTGGATCCCTCAGGATGGCAAGGTAGCAAGTTCAGCCTGTTGAGGAAGCTATTGGGCAATGAAAGACCCCCGTCTCAAAAATAGAAAAAAGTAAAAGGTAGACAGAAGAGCCAAAAAGAAAATGACGCCAGCAGCAAGTTGTTCTCTGCATATCACATAGATACACACATACAAACACACACACACACACCTCAACTTCTTTTCTCTTAGTTAGCATTCAAAATGTAGAATTTTTAAATAAAATTCTACACAATAACTTTAGGCAAAACATAAACAATGTGTCAGTGAGGTTTTAAGAGAATGCTGCTAGAGGTCCAATACCCTTCTCTATTGAACTCAATGGCATGGGTGCTTTGGTTATTACGTCCACAGGGATGATGTCTACAGAAACTCTGATCAAAGGACAGAAACACTGCACTTCCCTATATCATGAAGCCCATACAGTTTACTGTAGAAAAAGAAACAAAATGGCATAAAGGAAGAATAAAAAAAATGAAAAAGAAGAACATTCAATAAGTTTCATTTGAAAATCACTAACAATGGAAGCTTTTTCAATAAATTAAAATTTATATTGTCTTGTCTACTTAATGTATACATGTAAATAAATATTACCACAATACTAACATAAAATATAATGTTGTAAAACACAAGTGTTTGGAGGAATTTTTAGACATTCTTTGCCTGGTAAGAATTTTGGGAACCATATTGAGACAGGGATTTGGTCATGGGGAAGCTGGTGGTAAATAAGCTAAATGTTAGCATTTCTCTAAAGAGAGAAAAAAATCAATGCCTATTCCATAGTCCTAACGACAATAATATCTGGGCTTGGACATAAAATGACACCCTGTAAAGGGAAGAAAAAGAGCAGTAGTAATGGATCCTAGCTGAGCTGCAGGAAAAGAAACTTGACCCAGTGTTAGAGGAAAGGAAACAAACACACACATCCGTTCAAAGGAGCAGGTTCTGCTGTGCAAGATAAGGACAGCTAATGAAACCTACAGCTGAATACAAAAGAAAACCATAAGCAAAGCAAAGACCATGAGGCAAAAATCGCAGACAAGTGTCATAATTAATCCAATAAATATTGGGTCAAAGCAGCACCAAGCTGTGTTCCAGGATCCCTGAGGTAAATTAAATAGAAGTACACAACTGAGTATGGTTTCCCAGAGAAGTGGTGAAGTGCATAGCCCTAGAGAGCTAGTCTGCTTGTTAACTTAGGAAGGAAAATGGGAAAAGCTAGCAGGCACACAAGATCGGGGACCCAGATTAGTTAGTCTACACCATGCTGTTTAAAGAACACAGATATCTACTCCCATTTGGGCCCTTAGACTCCTAGGAGAAAAACAGATTGCTATTTTGGGTTTGGAAAGAGAAACAGACAAAACAGGTCATGAGCAAGCCTATCTTGGAAATGTTTCCAGTTGTATTATATTATCCTCTACTGTATACATCTCCAGCTTGGCAATATTTCAAGAGGCCTGAACCTGGAAATAACACAATGGGGTAGGAACAATGAGATGTGGAAAATGGGAAGCAGAAATCATGAGTATGGAGGGTCTTGGTTAAGACATTTATGCATACATGTTTCGGCTGTGAAGGGATGCATGCATGAATTACATGTGTTATGTGTGATGTATATTCAAATTGTGTGTGGTACATGTATGAATTGTGTGTGTAAGTAAGCGTGTAGGTACAAGCAGGCCAGAGAACATTGGCTATCATCTTCTAGTGCTCTCTGTCTTGCTCCTGTGAAACAGGATTTCTCAGTGAACCTAGAGTTGACAGTCTTGTTCTAGGTCAGCTGGTTATGGGTGCTGAGCATAAGAACTGAGGTCCTTGTGCTTCCTCATTAAGCACTCTTAACCTGGAAGCCATCACTGGCGCTTTCCAATTCCTGTTACCATAGGGGCTAGTGTATGAATAATATAAATATATAAACTTTGTTAACAATTCATCAGTAGAGTAAGGTAACAGAATTAGTGTGTACTTTCTGCTTTGGGTTAGCTTTTTTTGGAATGATATAAGACTCATGCCATTAACTTAAAACTCCAAAATTAACTATTCTCTCTGCTAGTCTCAAAAACTTCATCTATGATTTATAACAAGTTATAGATACCATACCAGGACTTATATGGTGGCTTACAACCCTCCATAATTCCAGTTTCAGAGGATCAAGCACCCTCTTCTGGCCACTAAAGACACAGAAACATGTGCAGTGCACATATATACAGGCTGACAAACATACGTGAAAAAAAAATACTATAAAAACTAGGTATCCTGAAAAGGGAATAAAAACTAAATTATCTCTGTTAGAATCTTCCTGTGCTCTTAGAAAAACTGAGAAAAAAATCAGGGAGCGGTCAGACTTAAAGCACAAGGAAGCAAGAACTAATGATGGTGAATAGAAGAAGAGAGTGAAATTTTGCCAAAGTCAAGAGTAAATAAGATGTAAGTTGGACCTAGACCTTGAGGTTGTCTGTAACACTAAGAGAACAGCCCTACAACGGTGACGGAAGTAAGCACATGTGCATAAACAATGCTATAGTATCACAGAACAGTAAGAGAGTCAGACATCCTGAAAAGGAAAATAAAATGTTCAAAATAAAAATGTGAAGATACTGACAGCAGCTGACAAACTACGCTGTCTCCAAGATGCATGTACTTTGATAAATTCCAAAGACCTTTGAGATAGCTTCTACATTCATGGAAAGAAAGAAAGAAAGAAAGAAAGAAAGAAAGAAAGAAAGAAAGAAAGAAAGAAAGAAAGAAAGAAAGAAAGAAAGAAAGAAAGAAAGAAGAGAGGGAGAGAGGGCTAAGAAATGCATACATCATTACAGCTATAATATGGCAAAATCAAAAGCCAACCCCAGGTCTAGCTAATCCATCTATAAATACAGAGAGTGACAGTTGGGTGTAGAATCCCAAACCAAGCTATTAAGACCCACACCCAGTGCTGGGAACATGTTTGGCTGCATGGCAAGTCTTAGTGAGCCAAGACTCAATGGCTGCAATCTTCAACATTTAAGAAGATACAAATAATAATAAGGCACCTAGGGGGCTTTTTAAAATTTATTTACCAGGTATTTATCAGATACTAAGTAGATACCATGTGTCATTCAAGACAATAAAAATCCACTAGTGGGTACCAGAAACAATGGTACTTATTATCATATCATACTATGGAGAAATAACAGATTAATGGAGCCTAAGACAACACGTGAGAATACAATGGGCACTGCAGAGATGCCCTGGCAGTAGTCTCAAGTATGGCTGCATGGTAGGTAACTCCTCCCACAAGCTGACCTGGGGAGAAAGAAAGGAGCCTGTGAGGAGAGCAGCTCCCAAGTTAGAGAGCAAGAAGCATGGGCAACAAACTTGGGGGAAACAAGGGCCCAGGAACATGAACGCGGATAGGCTAGAACTTTCTGAGGATCACACAAGGATGCACCTGAGATGTCTTGAGAGATGATACAGAGGCCCTGTGGTTAAAGTCATGGTAGCAACGGAGCGTGAGATATGAAGGAAACACCAAGGTAGAAACAGGCTACATGAAGACTTGTAGACAGAATAGTGTGAGGATTTAAAATCTCCTGGGACAAGCAATAGTTTGTACTTTTTACCGTCAAATAGCAGGGAAATTAGTATGCCACAGTTAAAATTTCAAACTTTCAGAGAAACTCACTCCTGTTAGCAACTCAATGGAATTGCATATTATTTGGGTCATGCTGTGTTTTTATTAGTCCTAATAAATTAAAGAATTGCAGAGTTATTTAATACAGCTGACAATCTGCTAATTTCAAGGGAACATGGGCAACAAAAGCTCACAAGAGATTCCATTCAAAGCTCAATGACACTTTTCTTCCTACTCTACAGAGAACACAATTGGTAATATGTAAGTGATTTTTCTACTTAAGGGCAAGATTTGATATTATTATTTTGATGTAGATTTGAACGAAATGAATTTAATTCGTTGATTAAATGAGATGTATCAAGGAAGAACATGCCTATACAGACAGCATCTTTATCTGAGCTTATAATATACGGAATGTGCATTTACTAAGATGACAAATTAGACATGTCTATATTTTCGGTCATGAGAGCAGGGTCTACAGGCCAGTGTTATTTTCTTATTTCTACACAGGCACACATATCCTTGTAGCTAGTAGTTCTTTCTCAAAGTCGCTAATGCCAGACAACCCTCTCACCCCAAGTCTTGCTTAGTTTTTGAAACAAGCAGCAATAGTGTCATGTTATAAAATCACCTTGTACAATTCCCTAGATTGGAGACTTTAATTTTCCTCAGAGAGGTGGTAACTAAAGGCAAACGCAAACAAACTGCCACTGCTGAGCTTGTCCTCTGGGGAAAGATGGGGAACGGAAGGCCTGCACACTTCCCCAGCCCTTCACCGCATGACACACACTTCCTTCGCTCCCTTGGTGCTCTCATCTGGCCACCATGCTCTCTAAGTGCCACCCGTGCACAGCAGCACCACAACGGCACTTACCGGCCTGACCACTCACTGAACCCCAAACGCACGGATCAGCTAGTCATCTGATTATGAATATTTTCAAGAAAATGTTCCTTGTGCAAGGCTTCACTTTATCGACAGACAGTGACTTTCACCCTATCAGCACACTTCTGTAACTGAATTAGCCTTGTTTCCTGTTATTTCCCAAACTGGAGTGAAGGAAATCCTAGCCTCTTTAGTCTCAAAATTACCTAAAACCTGAGCACTTCTCAACAGTGACATGGCCCTTAAGGACAGCCAGCTCTCTACTCACACCTTAACAATGAGATCATTCCAACCGCCACATTAAACTATCGGTGGCTTCACTTGCACTCCCCACCCACAATCCTTTTCTCCTCAGCCTCCAGAGAGACTCAGAAAGCACTGCTGTGGCCTTCCGATCTGGAGTCTCACTCTCTAACAGCATTCTAAGCTTAAACCCCACAGCCTTTCCCAGAGGGAAAAGTCCTATGGGTGGCTTCTACTAGCACTCTTCCTCCCTCCGAGCCTTAGCCCTCTGGGAACTCTGATGAAGTTCTCTGATGAAGCCCTGCCTGTGTTGAAAACCAGGTAGCCTGACTGACTACAACTCCACTGTTCTGGAGAGAGTGTTGCTTGCTAGCCAAGTCCTCTTACACCACCTTTGGCCACTAAATAGCCATTCACTACTAACCCAGTTATCTGACTTAACATTGTTGCAATTGCTAGGCAAGACTTAAGAAATGTTTTTGTTAAACTCAGCAAATACCTATCTTCCTCCAAACCTAAACTTCAAATATCATTATCATCTGAAACAACACAGAGCCCACAGTTACAACCTGCCTGCCTAATGTCCCCACCAAATTCTGTAACTGCACTGGTTTGTGGCTTTCATATTTTTCTGTAACATGAGGAACATCTCCTGCAGGGTAAGCAGAACCTGTGCCCCTGGTCACTCACACCACATGGAATAAACTCTCCACATTACTCTGCTTTGTAATGAGAATTGTGTTTTGCATCAGCACATTACGTCATCAAACTTGTTTATCCCTAAAAATCATGATGGTTTGTTCAAGGTTGTCTCTATCTAGACAATGCTTCCTCAAAATGAGCCACGATGCTGAAGCCAGGCTTCTGCACAATCTCTACACCTTTATCAAGTCTTGCGAACCACGCTAGTGAAACAATCATTTTCATACCAGCAGTTCAAGTGAAGCAGTTTTTACTAATATGACACCATTTCACAATTATTTACATTATTGGTCCCAACTAAAACAAACAAACAAAGATATCAATTAAAGCACGTTTAGTGTAGAATCTTAAGAACGCAGAGAACTGTATCTAGAACACATTAGCTATGAAATTAACACTTATCAAATAAATTAACAAAGAATTAACTAAATCCAGGAGACAAAGTATTCATGTAACCAATACCAGAGAGCAGTATACCTATCCATGTGACCTCAAAGCCTAATCCTACTAATGAAATCCAAGCACTTCAAAACACCAAGGCTGAGAACTGCACTAAAAAAAAAAAATTAATCTGAAGCCATTTCTTCAGAATTGCCTAATGAGACCTCAAGTTTATATCAGCGAACTCTTAAATACATCAAGTCTATCAACCAAGAACTCAGCTCAACTATATAGATAGCCTACACATTTCTGTAGATAGCTTTAATTAGCTCAAACACCATGTGCTATTTTTAGTACTATTTTTAGAATTAAACAGGTACAAAAAAAAGTGGCCTTTTTATGAGTTATGTCAGTGTAGAACTCCAAAGTGTCATGTATTAGAAGAATTAAGAAATAGAAGTGATTCATAAGAACCATTGAGATGGTCACAAAAATAGATGGAAGGCGGTGTTAAAAATGATCCTTCAACTGACAACAGTTTAACTAATCAAGTCAACAGAATTTTACTTTAATTAAAAGTTCAAACATCACTGTAAACTACTGTGACTTAGGCAGGAAAATGTGATAGAAGGCAGAAATCAATCACAAGAAAAATTACAGTCATTAAACAGTTGATAGATTTTAGTTCAAGGAAGAAAATCAATGGTAACTCAAAGTAAGGTGAGTCCATGGGCCCTAAGCCAGGAGGAAACGTCTATCCTGCTGAGCTTCCAGGGTCTCGAAACCTAAGAACAGCATGTCACGAAGGTTGCCAACTCAAGTATTCAGAGGAATGGACGAAGGTCAAGCATTTATGGTATTAAGTGGAGCATAATTCTACAACTTACACAGATACAAATACAGGTAGGAAAGAATTGCTTAACATTCCAATCACACGTTCTCTACACACAGTGAAAGATCTGTGCTGGGACTGGCAAAGGAAGTGAGCTTGGACACATGGCAGGCGCTGACAAGCAGCAGCAGTTGGGGAGCGAGCTGGCAGGAACCGGGAGAAGATGCTAGACTCTACCAACTGCAGTCAAGTCTTCCACAGTTGACAGACAAAGCAGAGGATGTATTACTAAAGTCAAAAAGAAGCAATGATTGGGAGAACTCAAGTGTGTTCCTAAAGAAATTGTATCGGGGGCTAGAGAGACGGTTCAGCAGTTCACAGCACTGGCTGCACTTCAAAGGAATCCAGGTTTGATTCCGGGCATCTATGTGTTGGCTCACAACTGTCTGTAACTCAGTTTTCAGGGGAATGGGCACCTGGCTTTTCTGAGTAGAAGGCATGCACGTGCTACACAGAAACATATGCAGACAAAACACTCATACACATAAAACCAAAAACTAACGATAGGATATCAGACTTCATGTTATGTTTTAAAATATAACTGTGTGAATCATGCTTTATTTTGAAATAGACATTAGTGAAACATTTACAGAGGTGACATCTTAAGGGTCACCTTTGGTGCCATTCAGCCTGACAAAATGGTGCTCCCATATAGGAACCCCATTTTCCTCTGTCAGTTTTCTCTAAAGGTGTTTCAATAAATCATGATTTGTGCAACAAATAAAATGGAAAATCGAATCTGCTAAAAACCAAAATTTTATGATGCATATTTACAAACTGAAAAACCACAGCCTTCTGAATTAAAGGTCATTCAAATGTCCACTGAATACTGTAGGATATCAGGAAGCAGTGGAACATGTATCCTCATCCACTGGCTCATTTTGAACAACATTAAAGTAAATATTTTAACAATACCTGTTTTTTTTTTTTTTTAAGTAAATATAAAAATGCTTGTTTTAAGTTGGAAAGCTGGCTCAGAAAGTCAGGGAGCTTGGAGTTCAAGTCTAGTGACCTGAGCTTAATCATGGAAATCAAGTAAAAGTGAAAGAAGAATCAACTCTCAAAGTTATCTTCTGGCCTGTGCACCTTGGAATCTTCATGGGCCTACACACAATCATAATACTAATTTTTAAAAAATGGTTCTCTGTATTTTGTTTTTTGTGCTATGTTTCTTCCATCTTTTTGGTTTAAGCTGCCCCCAGTTTCTTCTTAGAAATGTGCATGGGGTACTGTGGAAACAGAGAGGAAAGATGCTGAATTTTATGCAAAAGCATAGAAGTGTTGAGACATTTTCCAGAGAGAATGTCTCAAAGGGTAAAGAAAGGAAATACAGCATACTAACAGTGCAGGCTGTGTTGCCTTCAGAGAGGCGGAATATTTGGTGGAGAAGCCACAGAGAACAACGTGCAGCTTGGGAGCTGGGAAAAGATGGCTCAAGCTGATTCATGAACGGACTGAATGCACAGGGAGACTGGACAATGGAGAGGCCCAAGGAGACATTCCTGGATGACTTACAAGATTGTTTTTCTGAATGTGATTGTGGTTGCAAGTCCAAATTACTAATAGTCTATCTTTATAAAATGTGACATTTAGGGTCTATTTAGTTATATTTCAAAGAAGCATTTTTAAAGGCCTAATGTCAACCTAAAAATTGTAGACACCATTGTGAGAGCCATGGGGAGTAACTAAGGGAACGGAGAGAATCTGTGAGGGATGCCCAGGTCCATTCAGTTTTCCCTGCTGCATCCTTTTACAATACAGTTCTCCATATTAGCTGAAGAACTACCAACCATGTTCTTACTGTAGACAAAAGACCCACTGTGTCTCAATACTACTGGACATGCCATTCTTTACTTCAGTTCACCTGGCTTTATCTACTTATATTTGCTATAAAGCCAGGACTAGCCTCAAAGCTGTCCCAACCCACTCTTACTGCTTCCTGACTGCTGTGTGGCACCACACTAGCACAATTTGCTTCAAAAAAAACCATGTAAACCAAAAGGTGAAGACAGGTAAGGGCGATGAGAAAATGTGAATATTGCTATGAATAAACGGTATACTATAAACAGAGCTCCAATAAACATAGAGAAAGGCAACACAGAGGGAGCATAACCAAATAATAAGTCAATTCTAACAACAAAAGTGATCAATAAATAATAATAGCTTCAATCACATGAACAGTCATGGAATAAAGCACCCATCCCCAAAAAAGAAAACTATTATTAAACATGGTTTGTTCACATGGTTCACAGTACAAGAAAAATAATTCAAACTTCCATATATCATATAAGGATATATTTACTTGCCCCAAGAAGCTCAACTCAGGAGTCGAGCAACAGATTATCCAAAACTACCAGCCAGCCCTAATGCTGCATAACTGCAGTCCCAGTCCTCTGGAGACTAAGGCAGGAAGGTCATGACCTCAGTGCCAACTTGAACTACCTAGAGCCTGTTTAAAAAGCAAACAGCAGCAAAGCCCTAACAGAACCAGAAATAATTTTTGACCAAATCCTGATACTGTTACCTAAAAGATAATAATACAACTAATGTCATTAACAAAAGTTTGCCATTATAAATAGGTTTTGATTGTACGATGATGTATATGTAACTACTACAGCACATTATTTAATATTCAAAACAATGCAATGAAGGTAGAATTATTCTACTTCATGTGGTATGCAGAGTAATTGTCCTTCAAAGATATCCATATCTTAATTGTTCAAACAGTTGAATATACTACCTGATATGGCATCAAAGGACCATTCAAACTGATAAAGATCCCCACAGAGGACTGTTATCCTGTTTCATCCTGAAGATTATTATTACAGAATCCTTGTCACAAAGCAACAGTGTCTGAGGAGTTATGGTGACAAAAGCTAAGAATCATGCTACGCTATATAGATCAAGGAATGTGGACTTCATTTACAGGTGGAAAGCCCTAGGCCCCACCACAGGACTGCAGCCCACCTAGCGCTCTCTCATCCCCCCCCCCCCCCGGATTGTTGATTACCATCCAAGGTTGCAACATAACAAACTTTTGACTTTTGAAGCTACTTAGTTGGTGCTAAGTTCTTAGAAAAGCAATGGGAAGCTGTGTCCCATTACATATGAAAATGGAGCTAGCAACAGGACGGGAACAAATGAATATGAACAACCAAGCACTGAAGGCCACACAGCTGGTGAAGAGTAACAAGACTTCAAGCTGGACCACAATGCCACAGTGATATGCTGCCTGTCAATTTATGCACAAAGGTGAATATGGGTTCACATTTCAGTGGAATACTGGGGGATGTCAAAGGAATCGATTAAAGCAAAGTCATAATATGGGTTATGGAATTCTAGACAAGAGTTTAAAAATAGTGTGGTATGAAAATAATCTTCATTATGTAGTGAAAACAGATTCAGGATAAAACATCTTTGTGTTCATGCATCCCCGCATTAATAAATACAAAGGAATAAGAACCCAAATGTTAAGATGACAATGACTGTAACATGAGGGGGGAGGGGCAGTCTAGGGACATTCATATTGTCTTCAATGTTCTTATGATATTTATTCTCCAACAACAATCTTAGGTTTATTTTAAAATAACATTTTAATGCAGTAAGGTATACAGGAACTTTATACAACAGTTTACAACAGAAATAATAATCAAGAGTCCTCTACCTCACAAGGTTTGAAAGCCCTGCCCTACAGTGACACCAAATGGTAGCAGATCAAAATACAATGTACAAAGAGGACATCTGTGGGATTGAATCTCCTATAAATGATTGATTCCTTTGAAGAGCGGGCAGATTAGCAGAATTAAATAATATGGAGACAAATACTTAAAAACCCAGGGTTTTTAATCAAAGGAATTCTAGAATACCAAGCTTCAAATGTAAATTTTTAGGTCTCTTCCCAAACTTCAGCTAATATTGTGATCCTGTTGAATATTTACATAAATCATTTTCACACAGTTAAAGCCATGCCACTGTGAACACAGTGATTTTACCTAATGGCTTATTGATCAAAGAAACCCTGCAAATATAAGAAACACACTCATACAACTAAGTCAGGTTACACTCCATGAAATCAACCTTTAGTAAGAGGCTGCAGTTCAGGTTGATGGGAGCAGGAAGGAATCCAAAGCACTATAGGCAAATGATCCCATTATCAAAAGTTTCTAGGGACTGTATTGTCATCTCTTAAACTCTAAGTTAAGAAGAAGCTGATAACAGAGGACACTACTGCATCCACAGAAGAACCCAGTGTCTGAATGTGAAATGTTTAAAAGAGTTCATAGAAAAAAAAATGTTTGAAATTAAAGAAATCGATCAATACTCAGTTTCTCTGAAACTATTAAAAACAGCATGAGAAATGGTTTTATTTATTAAAGACCAATTCAAATAAACACAAGATTAGCCACATCTCAGTAACTTCTGAAATGTGGAGAGAACCACCATTTCTCACCATTCAATGAAAGCTTGTTCAGATAATTTGATTTATTTTTATATACTAAAATCTGCTAGAACACAAAAAACTAGTCAAAGCATCAATACATTCTGGGATATAAAAATAACAGTAAAATCGTAATACCAAATTTCACCTCCATTTTGAAAATAACTACAAATTCCAGACATTACTTCCACATAAAAATGATGATAGGCAGATCACTTGGGGCGCAAATTCCCTAACCAGTCCCCCAACACCCAGATGAAGCTCCACTCCCAGGCACTCTAACATGCCCAGGATCAAAGGATCAGACATGAGGAGGACACAATATCTGTCCCAACACCAGGAGTAACTGGGACCAGCAGGATCCAGGGACCCAGAAACCCCGCCCAACCAATGGCATGGGTTCCTTCCAGTCTGAGCCTGTGCCATGAGCAGACCTTGGTCACAAACTCCTCAGCCAGTCCTCCAACACCCAGAGGAAGCTCCTAGGCACTCTAACATGCCCAGGATCCCGGGATCCCAGGAGCTTGATCACACCAGGATCTCAGGGTCACAGAGGCAGCTTGACTCCAAAGAGCTCTGATATACCCAGGATCCCAGGGCTCTCAGGCTCTCAGGATCACAGGATCACAGAATCACAGGATCATAGAGACAGCTGGTCTATGAGGAGTTCTGACAGAACCAGGATCACAGGAAGAACAGGCTCCAGTCAGAGATAGCAAGGGCAGGTAGCACTAGAGATAACAAGATGGTGAGAAGAAAGCACAAGAACATAAGCAACAGAAACCAAGGCCACTTGGCATCATCAGGACCCAGTTCTCCCACTACAGCAAAGTCCTGGATACACAATCACACCAGAAAAGTAAGATTCGGATTTAAAAATCAAATCTTATGATGATAATAGAGGACTTTAATAAGGACATAAATAAGTCCCTTAAAGAAATACAGGAAAACACAGGTAAACAGGTAGAAACCTTTAAAGAAGAAAAACAAAAATCCCTTAAAGAATTACAGGAAAACACAATCAAACCGGTGAAGAAAATTAACAAAACCATCCAGGATATAAAAATGGAAATAGGAACAATCAAGAAATCACAAAGGGAAACAGCCCTGGAAATAGAAAACCTAGGCAAGAGATCAGGACTCATAGATACAAGCAAGCATCACCAACAGAATACAAGAGATAGAAGAGAGAATCTCAGGTGCAGAAGATACCATAGAAAACATTGACACAACAGTCAAAGAAAATGCAAAAAGCAAAAAGCTACTAACCCAAAACATCCAATAAATCCAGGACACAATGAGAAGACCAAACCTAAGGATAATAGGTATAGAAGAAAGTGAAGATTCCCAATTTAAAGGGCCAGTAAATATCTTCAACAAAATTATAGAAGAAAACTTCCCTAACCTAAAGAAAGAGATGCCCATGAACATACAGGAAGCCGGCAGAACTCCAAATAGACTGGACCAGAAAAGAAATTCCTCCCATGTCATAATAATCAAAGCATCAAATGCACTAAACAAAGAAAGAATATTAAAAGCAATAAGGAAAAATGGTCAAGTAACATATAAAGGCAGACCTATCAGAATTATACCAGACTTCTCACCAGAGACTATGAAAGATAGAAGATACTGGGAAGATGTCATACAGACCCTAAGAGAACACAAATGCCAGCCCAGGCTGCTATACCCAGCAAAACTCTCAATTACCATAGATGGAGAAAATAAGATATTCCACGACAAAACCAAATTTACACAATATTTTAACACAAATCCAGCCCTACAAAGGATAATAGATGGAAAGCACCAACACAAGGAGGGAAACTACACCCTAGAAAAAGCAAGAATGTAATCTTTCAACAAACCCAAAAGAAAATAGCCAAACAAATATAATTCCACTTCTAACAACAAAAATAACAGGAAGTAACAATCACTTTCCCTTAATATCTCTTAGCATCAATGGACTCAATTCGCCAATAAAAAGCCATAGACTAACAGAATGGATACATTAACAGGACCCAGCATTTTGCTGCATACAGGAAACGCACCTCAGTGACAAAGACAGACACTACCTCAGAGTAAAAGGTTGGAAAATAATTTTCCAAGCAAATGGTCCCAAGAAAGAAGGGGAAGTAGCCACTCTAATATCAAATAAAATCAACTTTTAATCAAAAGTTATCAAAAAAGATAAGGAAGGACACTTCATACTGGTCAAAGGAAAAATCTACCAAGATGAAGTCTCAATTCTGAACATCTATGTTCTAAAAATTGGAGGCAGTATAATAATAACTTATGTTTAAAATACCCAAAGTGGCACAGTTCAGGTAAGTGACACATTCAGAAGGATAGACAGGACTCAAGGGATTGTTTTCTAAAACATTCTTAAACAGTTATTATAATTGAAATGATCATAATTTTATAGAATTTTACCAAAATCCACTACTACATTTTTATAGGTTGCTAATACTTTGAATTTTTTTATTTTCCACATCTGTGATTAAATATTTAAAAACTTCAATGTCTTGAAAAAAAATCCACACTTCATTTTTTACAGAAATAGTCACTACAGAACTAGAAATATTTGAGGAGTAACTTCAGCAAGTGTTATAGGTATCTGATGAGTCAATGAGTATAATGGCCTTGGGAAATGCAAAGGATGCTGCTCTTTGCTAAGAGTGAAGCTGACATATCTTCAAGGGAGAACATTGGAGGTATTTGAATTTTATGTTCACATTAGGGAGGTGAGTCCTGTATATGTTAAAAGACTAGTACTTATTTTCTCTGAATTTATTCAGGAGTTGTCAACTTATTTCTAGTTTAATGTGACAGTAGTAAGGTCTTCAAAGTCTACTGAAAACAAGTAACATTAAACTTGTGTTTTATGAGATTAGGTTATGTGTGCTATATATAGAGTGAATTCAACTTTCCTTTGTCATTTCAAAGGAGAAAAAATGAATGGCCTATAAAACTGTAAGAGTTGATCTGTCAGAAATAATTTCCAATTGCATAATGTTTTTACAAAGTGATTTAATTTATTTTAGTCATATTTATAATGTGAAAGTAAAAGATGATGATAATATTGGCTTCTAAATTTTTAGCGTAGACAATAGCATTTTAATTATTATAGAAATGTCTATAAATAATTTCATAATTTATTAATTCTGTATTTAATTTTGATGTTTCTCATAATTCACCACTGTATATAATACTGTGATAGATATCCCACAGTACATACATATTTTTGTCAACATAAATTCCTAGAAATAAGTTGACTAGATAAAATTTTATGCGTAATTTATACTTTTGTACTTGTTGGTAAATTGTTCATTAGAAGTACTGTATTGAGTTGTACTGTTATATGGAACATTTCTCTAAAATTTTCTAACAATTAAATTTTATTATAAAAGAATGATGATAGGCAAGGCAGGTGATAGATCAGTTCACGTCACAGAATTCATCACTGCACATAGTACTTTACAAAAATATGCAATTACTATATATCAATTACAAATAAAACTTCAACAATTTTAATTAATGCTTAGCAAGTTAAGAACTGGGTGTATAGTTCAATGACCCTGTGCATGCTTACAAAATATTAAGTTCTGAGTTCAAGGTCAAGCATCAGCCAAACAATCACTCTCTAAAAAGCTTCTGTATTACCTACTAACATATGTCCCATGAGTAGCCACGTGTAGACATCACAGAAGTTGTTTTATTCATGTCCATTCAGAGCAGCAAATGAAGAATCATCTCAGAAAAGGTGCATAAGATGTGAATTACTATAAAGATCAGTTGAGCAGCTAATTCCTTAGTACTATAATGTATCAATGCCTACTCTAAATTCAGTTAAAATTCTTAATTGGAAAGACAGGTAGTTTTGGCACTAAAGAATTCTCCCAATTTCAAGGGAGAATTAGATATGGAGATGAAAATCTATATTATCAGAAAATTGGAGAATACTTACACATTAAATAGTGACGAATCTTCAGGGATGTAATATGTGATGGGACTCAGAAAAATAGTTCAAATATCAATAGACACTACCACTGATCTCAACCATAAAACTGAGAGGAGATTACATACAGTATTTCTAATAGTCAATTGTGTATCATACTCTAGAATGTTCAAACGTGATATAAAAACTCATATATATAGTTTTAGGTCCACACTTCATTGTCTGTTAATGACATTGATACCCACATTTGACTATGCTCATGTTGCACATATAGTATAGTAAGTATAATGCAAAGTCCTTCAGTGAACTTGTTCATCACGTGTTGTTTATATATTTAAGTAGAATGCATTCTCCCAGAAGTTTGTAATTTCTATGAATCAGAATAATGAATTTACACATCTATTAATCTCACTAGCAAGAAACACAACTAGACTTTAAACTATATTTTGTCAAAATGAATATGTTAGCAGGGAATCCTGTGATGTAGCAGGAAACTGAGCAAAAGCTGGAGTGTATATACGTCTCCAAAGCAAACGGTAAGCCAGCTAGGGCTAGAGACATACTGCCAAAGGAGGAAGGGAAGGAGAGAGGGGGAAGGAGAGAAGAACAGTGTGAGAATCAGAAATGGCAGTATCTATCTACAGAACCACGAGAAGAGCCACAGTTCAGAGCAGTCATCTATGGGGGAAGCAAATGAAAAAGATTTAGCTCCACACAGGGGAGTCAGAAGACAGAGCTAACATTAAAGCACCCTGACTAATTGCTTAGTTCTGACCTGAAATGATCATTCAAAAAAAGAAAACTGCATTAAGTTACAGTAAAGGGCAAGTATGTTTTTAAGACAAGGTTCAAAATCTGAAGTCTAGATAACATCAAGAAATTTTTTAAAAATTGATATAGGAATCTTATAAAAAACAAAATTATAAGCAATTTCCTAAAACTATGACATTATCATTAATATAAAAGTGATAAACTCTACACTCCTTTCTCCTTAATAAGGCACCAAATTTAAATTGAGCTTTTCAGGAAGAAAAGAAAATGCCCATCTTTCTATGACCCTCACATGCTTTACCCAATATAATTTTTATAGTGTAAAGGAGTCTGGACCTTTGAGAAGGTTTTCCTTTGGTTGGGTGGGGGTAAAAAAGGAGAGGTGCAACAAGCGTGAGGGTGTCAAGAGGGTGGCTGGGGGAGGGGAGACAGACTGAAAAGAGGGAAAGACAAAGGAAAAACAATTCACTTTTCATCAAAATAGGTACTTTTGAGATAGTACTATTAAACTATCAAGAACCTGAATAGTGCAGTCATGACCATGGATAAATGTAGCAGAAATGGCACAGGCCACCTCTATATAAATGCTGGGGACCCCGCAGCCTCAAAAGCATCTCCTGCAACAGTGTATCTGGAGCCTTGTCTGACATCAATGGGAGGGGGGCCCTTGGTCCTGTGGAGGCTTGACGCCCCAGTGTAGGGGGATGCTAGGGCAGTGAGGCAGGAGTGGGGGGGTGAGCGGAGGAGCACCCTCAGAGACAAAGGGGAGGGAGGAGAGTGGGAATGGGATAGGGGTTGTGGTGGGATAACTGGAAGGGGGATATCAATTGAGATGTAAATGAATGGAATGATTAATTTAAAAAATTAATTAAAAAAAAAAAAAGCATCTCCTGTAGAAGGACCTAATCAAGGACAGCTGGAGATACCAAGGATTGCTGGTGTCAATAATGTCAGTCAATTGGGAACTACAGTTTAGAAGAGATGCTTTCTTGGGACCAATGGGGTGTGGGTGGAGGGTCCTAAAGGAGCTTTGGGCAGCATTCAGATGAGCTTGCTCCTGTGTTTCTCACCTGCTCCCAGAATCTGTGTCTTGACTCCCCGCCACCTCTCCTCCAACCTCCAAGGCCAGGTAGAGTCAGGCAGTGAGTAGTTCGGGCCCAGGCAGCTAACTTCTGCAGTATTGTCACAGTGCCATGGGAAATGCTATCAGAAGGATATACTTCTCAGGTCATTAGACTTCACACAGAGCTTGGACCAAGTCTGGAATGTGCAAGTTCCTGCTTGAGTGTTAGTCCCCATACTCACTGTCATACACATTGATAGCAACCTGACAGGATCTAGAAGAGTGGTTCTCAACCCTCCTAATGCTGTAATTTCAATACAGTTCCATGTGTTGGGGTTGCTGACTCCCAACCATAAAATTATTTTCATTGCTACTTAACTATAATTTTGCTACTGTTAAAAATCATCATGTAAATATCTTTGTTCTGTGATGCTCTTAGGTGACCTCTGGCTAACAAAGGGCTGTTTGACCCCCAAATAGGCTGAGCACAGCTGGTCTAGAATCCCCTGGGACACAGACCTTAGGACTTGTCTGAAGGGGCAGCTTCCAGCCTGGCTTAACTGATATGGTAAGACACATACTAAAGATGAGCAATAGTATTCTATGATGCCAGGCCCTACACGGAAGGGAGGGAGGGAGGGAGGGAGGGAGGGAGGGAGGGAGGGAGGGAGGGAACACGCCTTCCCCAGTCTGTTTCATCCTCTCATTCGGCCTTCTCCAAGCTAGCTAGCTTCTTGACTGAGGATACAATGTGAGCATGAGCCCCAGTGGGCTATAGAGTGTGATATTAAACCGAATACAAGGAAGAAACAAGCATGCCTCTCCGACTCCGTCATCCCACACCACCCCAGCATCATGCTAGAGAACACGCTGGGAACTTGGCCTCTGATGCCCCAGGCTTTCCTGCAATGGCTTCCCCACCAGGGTGGCAGATACATTTTCTAGCTGTGAGCCACAATGAACACGCGCTGTTGTCAGGGTTTTGTCACATCAAATGGGAAAGACGGAAAAGTGTAAAATCTAACGGAAAGCTACAAAGCATCCATTCTAAATCACTAATTTGAGTGTGTAGAAAGTCACTGAGATGTTGAGAGTTTGGCTCTTATTACTTATGGTGTGTGTGTATATGTATGTGTGTGTGTGTGTGTGTGTGTGTGTGTGTGTGTATGTGTGTGTGTGAGAGAGAGAGAGAGTTTTATTTATTATGTGATGTTTATTTGTAAGTTTTTTATAAATGTGTTTATAAAAATTAAAAATAATTAAAGCTTAAAAGTTCCGAAATAAAAACATCACAGGGAAGTAGGAATGCGGAAAGCCGTTTTATTCCCTAAGTTCTACATACTGTTCACAGCGCTTTATGGGTAGGGAAGGTAAGTGTGGCACTAGAAAAAGATAAAAATGGACTGAGCACAGGGACCCCAATGGAGGAGTCAGGGGAAGATCTGAAGTAGCTGAAGGGGTCTCATCTGGCATCTGGGAGGAGAGGTCCTTGGTCCTGTGAAGGCTTGATGCCCCAGTGTAGGGGAATGCTAAGGCGCTGGGGTGGGAGTGGGTAGGTGGGTGGGGGAGCACTCTCATAGAAGCAGGGGTAGGTGGGATGCAATAGGGGGTTTGCAGAAGGGAAACTGGGAAAGGGGATAACATTTGAAATGTAAATAAATATTTTTTTTTTAAAAAAAGACATAACAAATTGAAAAAGATAAAGATAAAAAAACAAATTTAATGGAAAGAGACTACAATATGCAAAATATGGAGTGCAAATAAGCATAAAAAGTTAGCCAATTTGAATTGTCAACAATGTATCAAATATAACGCCATTATGTCCCAGAGCTTTTAATATAACCAAAGATTCATGCAAAAAAAAAAATCTTTAAAAAAATCCTTTCTTTAGGAGATCATTATGCATCAGTTTCTGCCTTCCAGAAGACCCTGTCTGACACAATGACTGTAAAAGTCCATCTCTTTTTCATTCAGTAGTCCACTACTACAGCAGAACAGGACATGGCCAGCCTCAGATCAAAGGTTACACTGACTCAATCAAAAAGGATGATTTTTTTAAAGTGTTCCATAGACTAAATTTTCCTCATTTTTTGCTTTATGGTTATATAAAAATCATTTGACTATACTGCTATTTAATACATAAATTGTGCTAAAATTTGTAAAAGGTTGGTCATGAAAGGAAATTATTGAGGAAACCCTAAATAATAGTAGAAAAGAATGGCATTTATCATGACAATTACAGTCAACCTAAAAGGGACCATTAATGCTAGGAGAAAGGAGCAGAGAAAGAATGTTTGAGAGTAAAAGTAATTCTTCACATTGAGTTCCCATGCAGCTACTGTAGAGACCAACAGGTTTTCACCTCTAGGCCTCTCGTTACAAAACCAGGAGCGGGAACAGAATCATTAGCGAGATGCCTTGAGACAATTTTGTTCAAATGAATTCCTTTTCTCCCTCACTGCCAAGAGAAACAAAGGATTTCTAATTTCAGTGTCAAAACCATGAGATGAACCCAAGAGGGTGACTGCTGTGAGAAGTGCACTCCTGCACTTTGCTAGGACGCCTAGATGGCTGCTACATCACAGACACACCATTCATAAGGAGCATGCCTCTTGCTTTACAGTTACATAGGATGTAGAAAATTGACAAACATACTTTTTCAGGAGCCCTTTGGCTTTCATCTAATTCCCAATTTTCAGGACAGTATTTTAAATCAAAACAATGTCACAAATATCATTAGGTTTAAACAAAAAAAGCAAGATGGCCATTGCATGCTTATGTGAACAACAGTTTTGTTGAAACTTTCTATTTGTTCTCTCTTGTTCTGCACAGGAAAAACTCCCTCAGAAGAGACTGATGAAGAAGTACTCACCACAACAGCGAACTGCTCAGACTCACACAAACTGTTATAGTCACTTCTAAACTGGGACAATGACTTCAATTGCTCTTCATCAGGAAGGTGCTTTATTAAGTTCTAAAAATGAAAACCAAGAACAGGAACCTTCACAATATGGCACTCTCAAAGTTTTGGAAAATTAATCAGTAAACTGTAAAAGGAAACCAGTGAAGAAATTAATCTTATTTTTTTCCAGACAACATCCCTTATCCTAAGCCTTAAGCAACAGGCCGCTCAGCTTGGAAACAGTCAATTTTACTTTCCTCCATCCTAGAGAGTTATTATATATTCAAATCAAGCACTCCTGAATATTTATTTGATTAGCTTATAATTTAGAAAGGAGAACTCAACCTATACCAAAGGAACAGCTTTCTCACCTGGGTAAATACGATCCATTACATTTCTGCTTTAGGGAATTGAATGTCAGAAATCTCAGGCAAAGCCAAACACATTTCAGCACTTTACTCAGGGGGATCAAAGAAATCATGAGTTGCTACTGAAGGCAAGGGAAAGAACAGGAATGAGGGAAGGGAATTTTAATGTAGTGCTTACAAGACTTAACCAGAAGGAACATGTTGTAATAATAAAACCTGAAGATTCCTTTAACAGTAAGTTTTCGGATGGGGAGGGAATAGGTAAAGGCTATGGAGACAGAGGATGAGGATGTCTGCAAACAGAACAGATATGGCTGTATCTACCACGGTCTAGAATCCATAGGTCCCTTCAGCTGCTCAGGCCTTTCTACTGTGTACAGCATGTACAATCCATACACTACCACTTAACAAAGAGCGAGGTGCTCCTGGTGGAATTTAAACAAGTAAGCAATCCTACAAACAAAACTACGTCTTTGTATCAAGATATAATGGTAAATGGGGTTAATATACTAACATTAAGGGAGAAGAGAAGACAGTAGGTGGTCACAGTTCCAAATTATGTCACTAGACCCCATGTAAACTTAAATTCAAGCAAAAATAACAGTGACTCTACAGTATGCTATGCATATCTCTTGTCAGAAACAAAAATCTCCCGAGTATCACCGGTTTAAAACAGTATTAGAGAATGTTAATAAAAGTGGTTAGATCAAAGAACATGCTAGATGCTCACTGTGCTCCTCTGGATAAAATCTTGGTTGACTGGCTAAATGCTAGTTGACAACAACAGAAGTGTGGCAATTTAAGAACACCCTCAGAAAAATGTGTTCCCTTTTAGTCCCAGAAAGGTAAATGCAAATATTAAAGGTATATGATTTTGCTACATGAATGCAAATTGCTTGTACTGTTAACTCCTGAGACCAAAAGCCTGGTTATCATTTATATCTGTCTTCTTCTGTTCAAGTTACATTTACATTGTTAAATTCCTTATTAAAGGGAACACTCAGATTCTTAGCATGTTATAATATGCTTGTTATATCTCAGTAAATATTTTTAGTTAAAGATACTTAGATTTTATTCTTTCATCAGATTTTTACATATTTGGACCTCAATATTGTAGTGTTTTAATAAGAAAAACTCATGCTTGTAAGAGTACATAAGTTTCCCATAGACACTGTATAAACCCAGCAGTTTAGCACCAGATCTCATAGTACACTGCTGGAAGCACAACCACCATTACTCAATCATCCTCTCTTCTGTGCCAATGTCTTCAGATAACTTTAGGAAATTTAGCCTCAAATACACAGATTATGTTCTTCCATTCCAGTCTCTAGTTCTCAACAATGTCAACAAAGCCAAGCAAACCATGCATTGTAATTATGCATGCAAATGTCATTACTGTAGGCAAATATAAACTCCACGAAGGGGGAGTCTCTGACAGACATAAACAAAGCCTTTCATACAGTGTATACAAAAAAGTGTGAGCAATGCAAATACATGAATGGCGTGCGACAGTGGCTTAAAAACTCACACACTGCTGACATAGTGCATATCATAAGTATATCATATCGATGTAAATGACAGTGAAAAATTATAAAACTTTTGATTATCAGGAAGTTATGTCTTGCTTCTATACTCATGATAAATTAAGGGAGTTTTTAAAACTAAATGTAAGGCTTTAAATAATATGAAATTCTTGTTTTAAAATAAATATATGAAAGCCTAATATATATAGCCAATTTTTACAAGTTTTTCAAATCATACATTCCTTCACATTTATTAAACATGTTATTAAGAACAATACCACCTAGATTCAAGATGTGCTTGTCTACTCACCCAGAATCTATGGAAATATATGCTTCAATTGCTAAAGAAATTAAGACTACAGTTGGGATCCAAGTTACCATCAGATGGCCTTAACTCGGGTGAATATCCTGCAGTATAATGGTGGGTGTGTGTGTGTGTGTGTGTGTGTGTGTGTGTGTGTGTGTGAGAGAGAGAGAGAGAGAGAGAGAGAGAGAGAGAGAGAGAGAGAGAGAGAGAGAAGGAATAACAGTAACAGGAAGATGTGATCATATAAAAGAAGAGAGAAGGGTCCACTGATAACTGCTCAAGAAAGGACCCAAGGTAAGAGAGGAAGGCAGCCTGATGATGCTAAAAAGGACAAAAACCGGGATTCTCCCAGAATTTCTACAGAAAGAAATCCAGAAGTGGGAAAAAAAAAAAGAAAGAAAGAAAGAAAGAAAAAACAAATAAACAAACAAAGAAGAACCATTACTTCAGCTCAGGGAGAACCATGCTCACCTTCTAAGTGACATGTTTCTTACTATAAGCTGTTGAACTTGAGGTAAGATATTGTGACAGACAATGGAAGCTGGTACATTGAGAAATTAAATGAAACTGAACCTGTAGTGGACATTAATTACAAAGTGCAAATGACCGTTTTCCCTCTCTAATCAGAAACTATACATAATTATCAAAAGATCCATGTAATCAAGTTAAAAGCTAATCTGTAAATATTTAACAAAATCATTACAAAAATACAAATGTGTATTATGTAAAGATTTTTCTTTAAGGAAATAGTATCCAATCTCAATAAGAAGTCACATACACAATCAAGAGCAAGGAAGAAAACCCAGTTAATAACCATAGTAATAAAGGGGGAAAATCAGCGCTTAAGGAACAGTGCTGATGTGGGTAGTTTCTGAGACTGGAGCCTCCATGCAGAAGCAGGCACACATTCTACCACGTGACAAACAGGAAGTAGAAGAGGCACCTGGGACTGCAGGAGCGATCAGTTAGTGAGGGATAAAAATGCCTAATGAACTTTAATCACTCTTCACACTAATGAGCAATCTTGGGTGCCCTCCTGCCCTGTTCCCCTATGGTGTCCAGCAAGGCCTCAAACTCTGCATTCTCCTGCCTCAAGCTCTAGAGTGCAGAGATCACAGGCAAAGGACTCTACACTTGGCTTATTGGGGTCCTTGTGATTATTCAGAGTAATTATTAATATCTATGTTTTAGATATAAATATATATTATTACTGTTATTATTATTTTAAGATTTGCAAACATGTTCTTATCAGAATAAAGTGCTAAACTGAAGAATTTCTCTCATCGTATACAGTATTTAGGTTGCTCAACTTCACATCTCTCGGTGTTTACATGTTAGACTTCTTAAATGTACTTCACTGATTTTGGTTCCACACTGTCATCCACCAAAACACACTAAGGCTAAGGAGGATGCTGGGGTCTAGAGGAGCTCCCTCTCAGAGGCAATGGAGAAGGGCGATGAGGAGAGGGACTCTGGCATAGGGGACCAGGAAGCAGGGACACATTTGGAATATAAATAAAATAATTAATTACAAAAATACATTTTCCAGACTCTTCTAGCCTTCAGAGTGAATGTGAAGACCTCCCAAGAAACCACTAGGTCCTCTCAAGGCAAAGTGATGGCAGGAAGAGTCACACTGGGAACAAGAACACAAAACAAAGCTCCACTCATTTTTACTAAATAATGACTCCATACAATAAGCGAAAGTAAACACATTTGACAAAGGATGTAAAACAAATTAACATATCACTAGTCTTAACTGTAAGAAAAACAAAAACATGTATGTAAGATGAACAATTTGCCTTCAGAAAGAATCATTTAAAATAATTGAAATGCAATCGTTTTGATAGCATTATATTTCGTTTGCAGTTAAGAGAAGAGGCAGAGTTTTATCTCCTGGCAATGCAGAAGTTATGCTCAAACTAATTATGCAGCAATGATTTTCCAGGTCAATGATTTGGGCTAAGAATTTTGCTTCACTTACAGATTACTATTTAATGAGAAGTTTGCAATGAAATATTGGAATTTAAACTGTGACTGCTTGTTTACCTGAATCATAGACTCTGACAACTGTGTTTCATCCACTTCCAATATCATCGTCCTGATTTTCTCATATGGCACCCGGAAGGAGCTCAGGAAGATTGCTGAGAGGTGGGAAAGGGGAAATAATGCAGAAAGTCATAAAGAGATCTGAGAAGTACTCTATCTACTTAAAATCAGAGTAGTACATATTTTATACAATTGCTGTGGAGCAGAGTTCATTAATACATTACACACACACACACACACACACACACACACACACAATGTTCCCTTCTAGGTTAGGTTAGAGCTGGTGCATAAGCACTGTTCTGGCTTCCTATGTAGGTGACATGGTTGACTTTTAACTTCTTACTTGTTTGCCAACTATGGGAACACTGCCAATTTTCAAGTGATTTAAAACAACTAAAATATGTTTGTTAAGCTATGAAAATCATCATGTTGTAATGAAGATGATAAAATCTGAATATATGCATTTAGTATTTGTCTACACAAACATGTCATTGTCCTGTATAGTATTTTCCTGCACTACTACAGTTCAAAGGAAAGCCCTAAGAAAACAGCAAGGCAATGCATTCTGACTACTGCATTTCAGAAACACTGTATAACATATGACAGAGAAACAGATTCGTATTTAACTAACTCTTAAACATTAAAATCTTTATTTTATAAAATAAAGTTAGACGATGAATTAACTACATGGATGGGGATGATAACATACTACTGGGAATTCCCAGTGTTACTTAGGTTTTCCTTTATATTTATCAGTAGATACACGACTATGTAATGTAATGATTCTCAAGGAGATATTTTAATATGTAAACTATGTTATTGTGTACTGCGCTTTAGATACAATGCATTTGCCAGTGCAACGCCCCAGTATTCTCCTGCTATGTTGTCACATTTCAAGTTGGTGCCATTTCTTAGCAGGTCATGGTGGTTCGTGCCTTTACTCTTAGACCTCAGGAGCAGAGGAGGAACAAGACAAGTCTGTAGCCAGCTTGGGCTCGCCAGTCCTTTGGCTGAACGCCCCCATGACTTGACCTCCCAATCCCTCGCTATTTTTAAGGTTGGGATGCCTAGACTTGACCTTGGGCGGGAAACAGTTGCATGGAAACACAGTATGACTCACCGAACTCTAAAACCATGAACTGTGTTTGTTTTTAACCCTTTCTCATTCTTCAGAACAAGGGCACAGCCTGTGTTCTCACTACCAGCTTTATAATCAAATCTTTGAATCCAAAAAAAAAAAAAAAATCACAAGATGTAGATACTTATTATAAATATTCTAAAAGCAGAACAAAAAAAGCCTAAAAGACCCAGTTATTTGTGGAAATAAAAAGGGCAATGGCACAAGTGTTATCTAACAAGCAAAAAAATAGAAAAACCATACGCTTACAGAAGGATGCTAAACAACAATTGTGAGGGCGAGAGTACAAGCCAGCCGTCATAAAATGCTGGTTGTTCACCTGGTTTAGTTGTAGTTCAAAATATGTATCGGAGAAATTGTTTCATTTTTTTCCCTTTAACTTTCTTATCTTTTCTGTTAATTATTGATTATATAGACTATGTTTCTCCAATACAATTTATTTCTCAGAAGGTATTGATACTTCCAAAGCTTCTCCTTAATCTTACTGAGTTATAAGTCTAGATAGGTTTTAACAGTTTACAGTCTCAATTTGCTTGCTTCTAAAATGCAACTTAGTTGTAGGAGAATCAGTGAAAATGAGTACTAACAGCACCAAGTGATGAAAGGACACATCAAATAAGCTCATCTCTGGACAGAGAAGAATCTCCTGAGGACTGAAGCATGAGCGATGGAAAAGGACTCATGTGTAATCACAGGAAAGCATCATGAAGGACCGATGAACTTATGACGGGCGGCAGGGAAGATGGGGTAGAAAGACAGGCTTTAATATCCAGAGTTTAACTTAGCATTCAACTACAAAAATAAATAGAAAACTGCAAAGCCAGAAGGGAAAGGCAAGAAATTTACAGAAAGAATCCCTTAAAAGAAAGCAAAGTGACAGGAATCTTCAAAAGCAGGCAAATTGAGAGAGTAAACTGTTAAAACCCAAACTATAAGTAACAAAGTAAGGCTAAGGGGGCCTTGGCATCACCAATACCTTCTGAGAAACAAGAAATTCTACTGAAGAAACAGGCTACAGAATCAATAATTAACAGAGAAAGTTAAACTGTTAAAGGAAAAAGGATCAAAGAATTCCTCCTACCATAATCTGAGAATTCAGAAAGTAGCTAGTTTTATGCTTCAGGCATTAAGGGAGAGAGATAGTTCTGAATTATCAAAAATTATCTAAAATGTTAGTTATAATATTGAAAGCATTTTAAAAGTTTCTAAAAGGAAGGGAATGAAATACGCCAGGAAGAAAACAAAAATGTGCATCAATTAAAAGAAATCTAAAAATGTTGGGTATGGAGAGAAAAACAAAATCATACTAAATAGGAAGATGATCTAAAGTAAAGCTATTTATAAGTATTTTAACCTTTGAATTAATTTGTACATTCCAGAGAATTTTTCCTTTACACCTAGTAGTGGTTTGAATAGACTTGGCCCAGGGAGTGGCACTCTGAGGAGGGGTGGCCTTGCTGGAGTTGAAGGAAGTGTGGCACCGTAGGTCGGCTTTGAGATCTTCTTCCTAGCTTCATCCTAGTCCATCATCCAACTTTGAAAAGAATGCTTAGAGTAAACTATCATAGTTGATCCATTCAAAAAATACTGCATTCAAAGGCTTTCTTTGGAAACTATAAAAAGGTTGTTTTAAGTCGACATTAATGATTTTAATCCAGGACACTTATGGTTTTCAAAACATGATTACTTTTCTGAGGTAGCAAAGTATAACTTCAATAACACTCAATTAGTAACGCAGTGTTACAATCTGAGGCAGTGTTTCTTCAGTGGAAATACTCATATACACATATCATATATAAAACCCAAAACTTCAGTAAGGTAATATGCATGCACAAAAATTTAACTTCCACCTGAGGGAAAAAAAATGTCCAAATCCCACATCAGAGGAGCTGGACAGTATAATCTAATCATCTTATTAAAAGGATGGACAACTCTGAAAGAAACTAAACCACCAATTAAATGCTTAAATCCAAAGTGATATCATCTCCATTTACACAGTCAATGGCCCAAGCACGTCAGTAGATGATACCAATATCAAACAGGCAAAAATATTCAACCGACCTATGCTCAGAAAGAGCAGAGTGAACATCAGCCAGTAGCACTGTCACCATAACCCATGAAGATCTGACCCTGGATAATATTGCAGAAAGAGTTACTCTCTGCCATACTGAGTATGGAGAGTCATTTCTGACCCATCAGAGGGCTGTCAAGTCTGCCTTTGTTCATATTACTCTCATAGACCTATATCCTTAATCAGTGGCACATAACATTATCCTCTGGCTAGATCACTGTTTGGTTCTGATATTTGCTAAAAGCCCACTTGAGGGGTGTCACAGCTGAGAAGCAGATTAAAGCCATGTTAACATGCCTTGTTCTTCTAGATTCTTCACCTTATCCCTCTCTTGTATATTACCAGAAGGTAATATACACAGGTCAGATTGTCTCGGCTCGAAGCAAAACTCTCTTTGATGCATTTAAGATGCAGTAGGAAATGAATTAGGAACAAAATTATTACCTTCTCTCATAATAATTCAGCCAGGAAGACAATTGAGCACTACGTATTTAGCTCCTGTAACAGTAATTAAATCTAAAATACTTCCATCAGTGCCTGTGAAGAGCAGGCTTTGAGAAACTCAGGTGGAATAATGGAATTCCTCTGACTCCTCATCCTTATTTCCATTAGTACTCTAACTGCTGTCCCGCATGATCAAGTGTCACAAATAATCATTATTCAGAGAAATAGACTACGAATTCCAAAGTGTGACGTCATCACCTAAATTCTGTGTCTTTAATACCTAAAAAAAGAACTTAAAAGAGCAGTTCCTTTGGCACTTGTAGGAAGCAGAATTTCACCTTAAATTCTTTTCTTATTTTCTAGTACCTATTAATCTTTTCAAGATTTTAATCTCATAATTTGCATGAAGGAGACTTCTATTTGAATTTGGTATTCAAGCTAAGAAATTAAATGATGGAAAACAAGACACAAAATGAGCAGATTTCAAGAAATGATCTTCACTCAGTACACTGGTACCTTAAAATGATATTCACATGTGATACTTACAGAGGTTCTGAGCAATTTTAGGATCTAGAAATTTAAGTTCCTTCATTCTCTTCTTAATAAGTTTCTTCTCGTCAAAATCATTTGTATTCCTTTTCTCTGTAAGACAAAGGAGAGATTTATGTTAGAATCATTATGACCTTCAAGGGCAAAACGGCAGGAAATGAACTCTTTCCATGAAAGAAGTTAACATGTACATATTCTAAATCACACAATAATAAAAATAAAATACTAGCACCTAAGAACCTGCTTCAAGGTGGCTCTTAGGCTAGGCCCGAGATGGAAATCGCTGGTCACCAGTTATGCTGTGGTGCATGACAGCACAGCGTGTGAGAGTGTACATAGTCAGTCAAGTCATTTAAAGGAATGAGAACACAGTTATAGCAGCTGATAAACTTAATTTAGATGGGGCTTAGAAGTAAGTCCAAGGACAGACTGTGGTGCTGCAAGCCTTTAATCCCAGCACTCAGGAGATAGAGGCAGGAGGGTCTCTGTCAGTTTGAGGCCAGCATGGTTTATAGAGTGAGTTCATGACTGCCAGGGCTACACAAAGAAACCCTTTAATAAGAAAAGGCAAGACAAGACAAGACACACACAGCTAGCTACTTTATGTCTGAATTAGCATGCCTATTAATAAGTAAAAATGTATTTTGGTAACTATTCAGTTAATACACTATTCTTCATAAACAACATGTGGTTTTGTTGTAAACTTTATCATCCCATGGGAATACAAATTATACCCCCACATAGTGCATAAAAGCAGTGCTGATTTTATTATATGTTTACTTCATTCTTTTGTTGTAATAGGGAATACTAAGCACCAATTTCAGATCCTAGGCTAGGTGATGTACATGCAATGCTAGACCAAGCAGGTACCCCCAACATCAAAGAATTTATGGCCCAATACAAGTGACTATAAAATAAATGACAGTCAACATACACTGGTAAAGTCATTAATTTTTCAGTAAGAACCACAGGGGGAAAGAAGACTAAACTAAGCATGCAAGGCAAATATGACCTTCCTGAGATAATGCCGTAAGTAATTCAATGCTTGAAGAAGAAAAGCCAGATTGCGCGTGGGGGGGGGGGGTCGCGCAGGGAAGAAGAGGAAAAAATAGGAATTATTCAAGAATGTGAAAGACAAAGGTGAAAAATCATATGAGCACAGGATACTAGGTAAATTAAATAACACCAAAAATAAATGAGAAACCTAACTATCCAAGATCTTTAAAGCCAACTTAAGATGTTTGAGCTTTATTCTCAGAGTACTAAAGATTTCAGCACTATATAGATACAGAGACCAAGATATCATCTACCAGCACATGACTGGTACCAAAAACCAAAGCCTGGGTCCCCACTCTAGTGCTCAGCAAATGTCTTTTGTGTCCATACATTCCTGTGTAAAAATGGAGGAATTCACAAAGTACAGAGAAGAGAGATGCTGTTGATTTACTTGCTGGCAAAGAGGTACAGATTTGAAGTGGGCCAGCTTTGAACATTTTCGGTTTAAGCAGTGCTTCCTCCCCCACATGGTCACAACTAAGAGGCAGCTGGACATGAAAACATGGAGAGAAGAAACCCAGAATGGAGATGAAGTATCATTCCCAACAGTTATTTCATTGTAGTGGGTTTCCTAGATGCTAAATGACCACAAAATTCTCCTTCCAAGCACATAATACCTTGTCATTTTATACTGTATAAAATTAGATAGATGAAATCTATGAACAATGACATAACCCTTTGCTTAATTTTACCAAATTACAATCATCTACCTTTTTTAGGAGAATCTGTGTTTTATTTTTGTCATCCCTAAGAGAAGGGCAGGCTCTGTCTAATTTGTAAAGTTTGGTTCTCATCAGTGCCCTCTCAAATGCTGAAACATTTCCTAGTGTATTTTGCATAGTTTTCCTCATCTTCATAGCTATAGAGCCAAAGAATGGCATGTACACTGAGAATAGACAGAGGATTGAGAGTTTTTCATAGAAAACAATGGAAGTAAAACTCGTAAGGTTGAAATACTTCATGTTCATATGATAGAGAAGTCTACGTAGCCAAAGGGATGGCATACAGGGGACAAAAAAATAATAATATCCAGCATATTTAGAACTGAAGTTTTCTTTTTCTTTCAAAATCAGCCAGACAACTGTGTACTTCTAATAAGTGGCAAAGCGGGAAAATGATTTAATTAAGTGCTGCAATACAGCAGTTAGTGGGGTTCAAGTCCCCAGTACAGTAAGAGGAACCCAACCCTTTTAATCGGTGAGGCTGTTAGGTCACTGATATGCTACAGTCAGAAGGGATTAGAGGAAGTATCTAAGCCCTGCTCCTTCTTGTGACAATTGCTCAGAGAACCAAATGGCCCCCTTTCACAGCTTTCTCTGGCTCCCCGACTCTCCATGCAAGCTGCCCCATGCTCACACACTTCTGCCAGGGTGCCATTCACCAAAATGTCCTTAAAAGAGCCAGGCAGAGGCTGGTGACACTCTCTTGACTCTAAAGAATTCTGCAGTAAATGAGCTACTTTTCTGTATAAATCAGATAGCTCCTGTTATTTTGTTATAGGAATGGGGAAAAGACTCTCACAACAATCAGAATGGCTCATTACAGAAGAACATGGATAAAGTAGACTGGTCATTTAGTGGGGATCAAGATTTACACAAACACCGTTCCCACTCCCATGCAGCAGAAACCTCTGTCAAACATCAACATGTCCGGTCCCTGAAGTACAGAGAGCTTGCAATGGCGACAGCTTTGCATCTCAGCCTCATCGTTCTTCATGATGCTATAGAGGAGAGCATGGTACTGAAGAGGACTAAGAAGAGGACTAAGTGTGCACCCCCAGCACAGAGACATAATGAACACATCAGAGTGCACAGCACAGTGGAACCCGCAGCAGTAAAGCAAACACACCGGAACACACACCCTGCGTGCGGCTCTGTATCTTCAGCCATACAAACCCACCGGCACTGCAGACTGGATTTCTTTTTCCTGGATAACATGGAGCTCATAGGGGCAGATCATTAAGATCATCTCTACTTGTGAGCTAGCCATTCTGCCATTAGAAGTCTGTGTTTAATCTTACTTCCTAGACATGGAGAGTAACAATCCATTTTTTTCCATGAGAAGATTAATATTGTCCAAAAGCGTCCATGATTGCTAACACAGCATATGCTGCATTTTATATGGGCTTTATGTCAGAATTAAGCCAAAGATGACAAAACTTTCTCTGCCACCAAGAGCCATGAACTGAAAAAGTCCTTTTAAATTACGTCCTCACTTTATTCTTTTTAAATGTTCAAAGTTTCAAAAATAGCAGCAAAATTATGTGAAGAATCTCCTTTCAAAATCTTTTCTTTCACACTAAATTTTCCATTAAAAATTATTGTTCCACGGTACATGATTGTACATCTTATTCCGGCCCATTTTCTATTATGTTCTAATCAGATTGATTTAAAATGTGACCTTTGAAGAATTACATTCCATATAAATTTTATCATAGATTACATATAAATTTTATCATACATTATTTCACTATTAAAAAACCCTAGAATATGCAGGTCAAAGTGTTGATAGTTAGGAAAAGCAGAATTATATAAAAAGACAGTTTTCTCTTATCACGTGGGATATGTTATGTAATTATGCTCTATTTCTATCATTTTTATTGATTCTTTCAGACTAAATGTATATTATACTGTTTTTAAACCTGAAACATTGAAAATGTACCCAGCACTTACTTAACATGAATCCTAAAAATGTTTGCATGCTAATGCTTATAAAAACTGTGGGTTTTAATGACATAACTTCTGAACACAATGAGCTGACTCCGAAGCAGGGAAAACAGAGCTGTACCGGATTAAAAAGCAACTCGATAACACTGTGCTATGACAGCATATTTAACCCAACTCCAGACAAGTAAGACTAAGTAATATACCTAGGAGATGAGGCAGTCTTCACAGCATGCAGAGTAGACGGAGGGGTAGGGAGGGAAGGAGGCCCCCATGAATGGCTTTCATCACACTAATGTCTGACTTATTATAGATATTCTAAAAGGCTAATAACGAATAAAAAAACCATGAATTTTAGAAGCACAACAGTCAAAGAATATGGAATGCCAGCTGTTCTAGAGATTAGGGAACCTGGCTGCAGAGGTTATTTACAGGTGGTCAAACACAGAATTTGACTGTGACCACATCTGAGATCATGCGGGTGTTACTACCCAACTGGCCTAGGAAGGACTGAGACAGAAATATGCAGTGCAAAATGATCTGCAGTCAGCACACTAGATAAAGCAAACTACCAGCCCTGGCTCTATCACTTGATGCAGTATTCTCTGGCTCCACATGCCGCCAGGGAACATGCTCAGGAATGTGACTGGGCCTGAGGGAGGGCCGAGGAAGGCACTGCCTTCAGAATACAGTTAGCTGGACTCGGAGTTCTGGAAGACAGTTACAGTTCAGGATGGAAAGGAGCTCCTCTCCAGGAAAGACAACTAGCTAGGGCTCAGTCCCTGCGATCTCATGCAGATAAAATGATTGACAATTTTAAGAATTAGGACTTTAAGAAAAAAAAGCAAACAGCTGACAAAGTGGCTTACACTATTGGTGGATGTAATGTAATAACATGGTTTTATATAAATAAGATTTGGAAAAGTCAGGCATAAAATGTAAAACTTGCAGGTGAAAGTGAAGATGCTTGTAATGAGAAACAACTGTGCATACACACACACACACACACACACACACACACACGCGCGCGCGCGCGCGCGCGCGCGCGCTCACACCATACACATCATACAGGTTTTGTTTGGGAGACAACCTTGGCAAACTATGTAGTAAATAGTTTGGTCCTAAGAGCCCTAATTGTATAAATTGCTTTAGTCATATCTGATCTGTCCAACCTAATTTTAGTATTTCTAGACACATAAACAAAATGTTATGCAACTAACTACAGAGAAAACATTCAGAGAAAAATACATAGGCTATATCTCTGACCAAATATTAATGTGTGACTGCCAAAACCAATTTTTTGGCAAAAGAAGTTTTTGACAATTCAAAGCTATAAACTATACAGTATTTAGGAAGAGTGTTGAAGCACTTAATGAAATTTTATGCAAAAGATTATTTCATCTACGACAATCATCAAAAATACAGCAAAGACATGCATAATTCTCACTACATGATATTCTACTTCAGTGCTCAATGTCAAAAAACAAAAAGCCCTCAAAGGGCTTTATAATATAGGTTCTGGAAAAATAGAGAGAAGGAATTCATTACTTAATAAAGCTTGAAGACACCCATAATGTTTTTTAAAGCCACTCTAGCACGTCTATAACCCACTATGAACACACAGAGAAGCACCTTGATCCAAACAATGTCACCAATGTCCCATTCTCATGCTTTCTCTCCTCTGTGTCTCAATGTGTCATTCTGTCTCTCTTCTCTCCTTGCCTCTCCCTCCCCCACCTGTCTCCACCTTCCACATAGTTGTTGTAATTTTAGTTAGGATGCGTTCCGTTTGTTTGTTGACTAAGGTCTCACTAGCCACCGCCGGCCTCAGCATTCAGAGTGCTAAGGTTACAGCGCGCACCGCCGCGGCACAGTTACGTCCCCTGTTTGCTTATACCTGCAAGAAACACATCAACGAAACCATTCTAGCTGTTCTCAAAAGCCAACCTCAGCCACAGAATGAGCAACTTTATTCATCTGAAAATTATCACACCCACAACTTAAACCAATAACTGCAGGTGCCCTTTTGTATAAATAGCCTCTCATAACCAAGGAATTAAAAAAAGGCAAAGTGTTTCCCAATTTTACATTAAGTAACTTTAAACTTAAAACTGTTGGCAGCCCAGAGGGGCAGGAGAATGAATGAAAATACACAGCTGCCCGGGTTGTGGAGTGAGGAGAACCTTTAGAAAGTCCCAGAGACCTGGGATGGAGGGGACAGGTTAGACAGGGACGCCCGGGGAGGGATGGGGATGCCAACCCACCTTCAAAATTGTTCCTGTCCAAAAGAAATGCAGGGAGAAAAATGAAGCAGAGACTGAATGAATGGCTTACCAGGGACTGTCCAAAGTTGGGATCCATCCATGGGTGGCCACAAAGCCCTTACACTATTGCATAGGCTGTGTTGTGCTTACACACGTGAGCCTAGTTTGGCTGTCCTCTGAGAGGCTCCTCGTGCATCCAACTGAGAAAGATGCAGGCACTCACAACCAAGCATTAGACTGGGCATAGGGACCCCTATGGAAGAGTAAGGGGAAGGATTGAAGGAGCTGAAGGGGACTGCAACCCCACAGGAAGACTAAGTGTCAATTCACCCAGACCCCTGGGAGCGCCCCGAGAGTAAGCCACCAACCAAAGAGCATACATGGGCTGCGCTGAGGCCCCTGGCACATATGTAGAAGACTGCCTGCTCTGGCCTCAGTGGGAGAAAATGCACCTAATCCTATAGAGACTTGATGTCCAAGGGAGGGAAGATGCGGGGCTTGAGGGGACCCTCTCAGAGGAGAAGGGGATGGGGGATGGGGAAAGAACTCTACAAGGTGGGACTGGGGGAGGCAACATGTGGGATATAAATAAATAGTTAATTAAAAAGCTGTTGTGAGGGGGAAATCATCTGAATATTAAACTGCTCTGGGTGGTGATGAGGCACATATAAGAGTAAGCTTGGTGCACAGAAGGCCAGTTTGGATCTTATAGGTGAAAGTCGAAGAGAAAAAGGAAAACGGTATTAGAATTAAGAACCCCACTGAGAAAGAAATAATATCCATTTGTCAGATGATCATTCTTGGTTCAGTTGGTAACTCAGAAAAATAACCTTATATATTTTACCATATACTTAGTATTTCTCTACCCTAAAGAACCATTCTCCCACCTGTTCTTTACGAATTCACCAGAACACTGGTGTTTCTTTGTCATGGAATAATATATGTAGTCATAAAAGGCATTTTTACAATGAACTTTTTCATGTATGTGCTCAGGTAATACTAGGAAGTAGAAATGTGCCTCTGCTACAAGAATCTGCAATGCAGCCTTTGAACACAAATGCATGACATGCTAAAGCTCACACTAGAGAATACACTACTGAAAGAAAAGAAGCCATTACAGAATGGACGAGAACTTGGTGTACATTCTTAATTACAAAGAAGAATTAAGTCCACATGAGGATGTGGGCAATTCAGGATCTCCAGAATGCTGGATTTAATAAGCCAGCTTATTAGTATCTGTACACCCAGTGCTAAGCAACTTGAGACTAGAAAGGTTAGCCATGAATTATATTAACTAATAAAAACATGTTAATGCTGTAATACTAAGCACACTATCCCTGGGGTATCACTGTGTAGAAAAAAGCATACAGCTTCATGAAAATGGTCAGATTATCTCAAACCTGACAGAATTAAGAAGTATTACTATTCTAAGATGCTAAGAAAAGGAATTCCATGGAACATGAACTGGTAAGAATTAGGAAACAAATCTTATAGTACTCAACTTATCTCTAATGAGAGCAGGCTTGAATGATTTTGTTTTGTTATATTGTTTTGCGGGTCCCTATATGTGTGGGAACGCTGACCAAGGGCATGGAATGACAACACCAGCATCACTTCACATTAACCTGTTTTTGCACCAAAATAAAGATACTTTACAAAGCTGCCCTTACCATAGTAACTGCAGGCCTGTCTTTACCAACAGCCTTCACATTGTGCTGGGAAAGGGTTATGAATGTATCAGTGTTGACCAGATAATAGATGTGTCTGGGTAGGAAAGAAGGGCAGGCTGAACATGTGCATCCACAGAGCTCTGTTCCTAGGCCTAAGTCACTATCCATCCCTCTTATTCGGGTTTCTTTTCTCTGCTGGCTCAGCTGGGGGCTCTAGCCACTTGGCCACTGCCACAGTAAACTTCTTCATTCTGCTGTGAAGATTCCAGACAGCATTTCAGATCGCCCTCGATATCAATTATCCTAACTAACGAGTGCCATTATTGTGTCTATTTCCTTGCTATGACCAAATACTTAGGTTTCTGTTCTCACAAGCTCCAGATTTTGAAATAATAAAATACAATACAAACAAACAGGCAAACAATACCCATCACCAATAAAAAGATAAACAAGGTCCTGGGGCTTTCTACTATGATCTGTGCTGTCTTACACGCTGGGGATGTTACGTGCTGTGCTGCCCAAGACTGCCTACGCATATGAATACTTGGTTCATGCAGAGAAAAACAGAGTCCTACATAGGTCTCCATTGTATAAAAGATAGGCTACAGCAGGACTAATAGAGTTTATGTTATACTTATTAGAGAAAACTACATTTGAAATAATGGTCTTCAGGTGAAAGAGAGAAAAGAGGAGTGTTTTCTGTAAGAAACAAAGACACAGAACAGTGGAAGGCTGTGGACTGTTATATAGCAGTGGGAGTGGCACAAAACTGAACAAAAATACTAAATACAATTTAAAAATTAAAGAAAACATCTATCTTTGCAGGGCTTTATTTCAAGTGTTTGTTTTAATCTCCTGATACTAAAACATACTTAGCAATGAAAACAGTCAATGCTTTGCTTTAAAAATGAAGAGAAAATTTTCTAAGTGACAACGAAGTCACCAAACCAGAGGAAAATCAAAATCGTTTAGGATGTATATATGGCATAGGCCCACACACTCATGTTCACAGCACTTTTCCTGTCCTGACATGAGCATGCTGCTTTAAAAAAAAAAAAAATTCTCTTGCCTCTACCTCTCCCTACCCCTCTTATGATTTTCTTCTCTAAATTTATGAAGAATGCTAAGACATGTCACATTCTAGAGAACAAAGTCCCATCTCTCTTTTGTGCAATACCCATCTCTGGCCTTCAAAGACATATAGCACATGTAAACTAGTCAACAGTGGGGTTTCCATGAAAGAGTAACTTCATTTTCCTTTCCACACTTAATTACACTCTACTTAAGACTGAACAGGAAAGTCCTCTCATCTTTTATCTCCTTCCATTCTGAAAGCCTGGGGTAACTCCCTCAGTTGTGTGTGTGTGTGTGTGTGTGTGTGTATATATATGCCACTGGAACTTGGAAAAAATAAAGAAGCAAATTCTGGAAAGAAAGCAGAGGTACCCTTTGCACTTAGCCTCAAATGCTTCATTCAAGACCAAGAGCCATCAAAAGCCAAGTAAGCATTCTGCGCCATTTTGGTGTGCATCAATTTGTGAAGGTCTCATTAAGAGACTTCAGGGGAAAAAGGAGAGATAACTAGAGAAGGAACCAGAAATCTCTGCACGATATCTAAGTGGCAAACCCAAGAATAAACAATATTCTAATCCTTTCCAATGTCAAATTTAAAATTGTATGTTTTCTTTAATAAAGTCCTAACTTCCCAGTGTATTCTAGACTGTTTCCCATGCTCAAGTTTTTACTTTACGATGATCACCAAATCTGCTAATAAAATAAAAAGTAGACATACTCACATTCCTCCGCACGCATACACACATACATGAACACATATAACACATAATGCACGCATATACATACAACACAAGATATAATCATGTACATATACCTGAACATATAAATGTACATTTATGTGTGCAAGCATATAAAAAACACATACATGCACACAAATACACATTCAACCTATATATATAGCAAACAATCATCGACAGATACTAGATAGATTATATATTTATAGAGATAGATAGATACATTTGAAAACACACACTCAGCACACAGCAAAAGGAAAAGGAAAAATAGGAAGTAAGTAATGCAATTATTCAGTGAAACGGTAATGGATGAGGCTTTTAATTAATGGGAATGCAGGAGCTTTAATCTTATGAGAAGGAAAAAAATCACTTTAAACTCAATTGCATCACAGTTATGTTGGGCCCCATGACCCTTGAACATTTATGTTATAGAGAGAAGAATCTTTATAGCAACATGAAATAGTCCTTCCTATAAATTCCCTTAACTAATTAAAAACAGTCTCAAGTTAAAATGCTCCATGAAATTGTCAGAGGAGTAAATGTTAATGTTCAAAAGAGAAATTTAAAACACTGCACAGACCAACACATCCACATTTAGAAACTCCTATCAATAGTGAAGCTCTGCCACATATGTGGTCCGAACCATGGCCTTGCTGGCCATCAGGGGGAGGCGAGGCCCTTGGGCCTGAGGGTGTTAGGGGAACACCAGGGAAGGAAGATTGGAGTGGGTGTGTAAGTGGGGGAATACCCTCATAGAGGCAGGGGGAGAGGGGATGGGATAGGGGGTTTCCAAAGTGGAGACCTGGAAAGGGGGAAACATTTGAAATATAAATAAAGTATCAAAAAATTAAAATTAAAAAAAATTTTAAAGTAAAAACAAATACCAATAAAAATGTTTAAATGATAAAAAAAAAGTAGTGAAGCTCTGGTATATGACAAAATTTTCATCTTTAAAATATTTTCAAATTAGTTCTTTTTCTGTGTGTATATGACTATGTGTGCATGCATGCAACGAGGATGCAAGCTGGAGGTTACCATTCCGCAGCTGAGCTGGAGGTTACCATTCCACAGCTGAGCTGGAGGTTACCATTCCGCAGCTGAACTATGGTCCCAGATTTCTTTTCACACATTTTATTTTGAGATTGTCTTTCAGAGTTGCCCAAGCTGGCCTTGAACTTTGAATCTTCCTGCCTCAACTTCTTATGTAGCTGAGATTACTTCTCGCCCACATTCATAGTCTTAAACTATCTTAATTCATGCTAAAAAATATGAAATCTATATTTGGTCAAAAATAATTGATCTTCTGAAACCCTGAAACCTGAAATGAAACAGCAGAAAAATCTGCTAAAAAGCAACAACAGAAACAAAACCAGTATGACAAGAACAGTAAGGCAAAGAGAAGAGGAATCTAGCAAATGGACAGATGATCCAGGCCATGTGGAGAAGAACACTGAGTCCAAGGAAACAGTGTGAGGCTCTTGAAAATGCAGTGTAAAAATATAAAGTGATCACAAATCATCCTCCCTCAGGGAAAACAGAGATCGAATGCTAATGTAGTAACTGAAACAATCTGCATCTTCTTTGAAAATCTTCCCATAGTATAGCCTTATCAGAATCAAGGGCATTCAAATTCCTGAAGAAGCGGCTCACCTAAGAATTAGAAATTATTCCTCAACAATGAAAAGAAGTTAGAATTTCCAAATAGCTTTGATCAGTCTGAAAGCTATGTAGATGAGCTATGTAAAAAACTAAGTATTTACAGGAGAAAAAAATAATGCAATCCCAGACCCTCCATTTATATAAATCTGAAGACATCATGCTACTGTAAGAAAGGATTCAAGATATAAGGAAAACAAGATTCCTGCAAGACAAGAGCCCCCAGAGGCCAAGGAAAAGCTAGCAACACATGAGTTCACAATTTAAATTTATTCTATGGGATGGGCTCCTTCCCTCCAGCACCAGAGAGGATAAGAGATTGTCCTGGAAGGACCGGTCCCTGGGCGAATCATCCCTAGGGAGTGATAAAAGACCTGCAGAATAGTTGTGTCAGGCTTCATACTCTTAGCTGAACAGAAAGATTATCTTAGTGCAAATGCCACACGAGCTTTCAAGAACAAGACAGGAATGAACGGGACGGAGGGTTTTAGATATTTTAGATTATAATTGTAAAGAAGTGCGTGCACACGGTAAAGGGCGACGTAGACATGTCATGCTTTCAGCAATGAGGGCCACATCAAAATGACAGGAAAGATTCATAATACATAAATCTCCCTGTAACTTTACTATAAAAATAACATAAACTGGTATAAAATGCTTTCTATCAAGTTCTTAAGGAGGAGCTCAGTGAGAAGGAATAGAGAAGAGAATCATTTCTACTAACTATATGCACCAAGTGCTCACCAAGCAAGTAACACGTAAGATACTGGTTTCCGCTGAGCTACTGAGCAGGCATGGTGAATCACACACACACACACGCTCTGCCCACCCTCCTCAGCTCCTCACAGTCTAAGGAGATGTGACATGTTTTTTATCAATTACTCTGTCCTAACCCTTACAGATGGTGTTCCTCGGATAACAAACATCATTTGGAAAAAAAAGAAAAAAAGACTATCAAATATACACTTTCTGGGTGGAGTTCACTGAATTAAGGAAATCCTGTGCATGTAAAATATTTAATTAAAAATTGCTTTTAATTTACAGAGCAAAGGTTATTTCTAAATAGTTATTATTTAAAAGTAAAACAGATGAGTCATATATTTTTACTCCTGAGATTCATTTTTTTCTTACTAAGGTAATCTTTTAACATTCTAGTTAAACAATATAAATCAGAAATTGAAAAGAATAAAATTAAGTATGGTATTCTATCACTCTGGACTTGTTCTCTAGGAAAATACAATTTTTAATTCACTAAATAACTCAAATGGAGAAGAATGTTTAAAAACTAGAACCTCCCCCACTACCAACACTATATACAGACTAATATTCACCAACAAAAACAATTCAGATCAAAAGCCATTGCTGGTAGACAAATAAAAGCCTATTTACGGGAAAATGTAAACACCAGAAGATCTATGCACTTATAGTTTAGGGGTTTTTGAATCAAATTAGCTTTTATCATATATGTACATTTTTATTTTACCCATTTTACAGTGCAATAAGCCTTGTGTACTTGCCCATGTCCATATAAGGAGATCACCATTCTTTTTTTCGGTGTGCTTTTATTTTTTATTAGTTTTTTTGATACTTTATTTACATTTCCAATGTTTCCCCCTTTCTAGGTCTCCTCTTTGGAAACCACCTATCCCCCCACCTCCCCCACCTCTATGAGGGAATTCCACCTCCCACCCACTCCCATATTCCCACCTTGACATTCCCCTTTAAAGGGGCCTCTCCTCCCCCTGATGGACAACAAGGCCCTCCTCTGCCACATATATGGTCCGAACCATGGGTCCCACCATGTGTATTCTTTGATTGGTGGTCCAGCCTCTATGAAGACCGGGGGGGGGGGGGGGGGGG
>CM052708.1:33994682-34018275 GCA_028551405.1 Uromys caudimaculatus | reverse complement strand
CAAGAGGAGTAGAAGGCAGAAAATAATCAAATTCTGGGCTGAAATCAACCAAGTAGAAACAAAAAGAACTATACAAAGAATCAACAAAACCAAGAGTTGGTTCTTTGAGAAAAATCAACAAGATAGATAAACCCTTAGCCAGACTAACCAGAGGGCACAGAGACAGGATCCAAATTAACAAAATTAGAAATGAAAAGGGAGACATAACAACAGATTCTGAGGAAATTTAAAAAATCATCAGATCCTACAACAAAAGCCTATACTCAACAAAACTGCAAAATCTGGATGAAATGGACAATTTTCTAGACAGATATCAAATACCAAAGTTAAATCAGGATCAAATAAACCATCTAAACAGCTCCATACTGCCTAAGGAAATAGAACCAGTCATTAAAGTCTCCCAACCAAAAAAAGCCCAGGATCAGATGAGTTCACTGCAGAATTCTATCAGACCTTCAAAGAAGAACTAATACCAATACTTTTCAATCTATTCCACAAAATAGAAACAGAAGGAACACTACCCAATTCCTTCTATGAGGTCACAGTTACACTGATACCAAAACCTCACAAAGACCCAACAAAGAAAGAAAATTTCAGACCAATTTCCCTTATGAATATCGATGCAAAAATACTCAATAAAATTCTCGCAAACCGAATCCAAGAACACATCAAAACGATCATTCATCATGATCAAGTAGGCTTCATCCCAGGGATGCAAGGATGGTTCAATACTCAGAAATCCATCAATGTAATTCACTACATAAACAAACTCAAAGAAAAAAAACCACATGGTCATTTCATTAGATGCTGAGATCACCATTCTTTTAAAGAGTTTCATTCCTAGTCTACTGCCTGGCAACATGCTATGTAGAATAATATCATAATGCACCTCTTTCCTACTTTCTGAACTGATGTGTATTTCAATTGTTTCTAAAGATTTGCTTATTAATATTACACTACAGTCCGACTTTGTGCTTCAAATCATAATCCTAGCACACAAAGCTAAGGCAGGAAGACAGACTTATGGTATCCATGTCTTCACAGTGAGAGTCTGTTTCTCACTCATACACACATACACAGGGACTGTATGTGAGAGTGTATAGTCTGCACTTTTTATTTTCCCAAACATAGTAGCATTCATTTTATCTACCTAAAAACCTTCTTACCCCATCCTTACAATAAAAAAGAAAGAAAGAAAGAAAGAAAGAAAGAAAGAAAGAAAGAAAGAAAGAAAGAAAGAAAGAAAGAAAGAAAGAAAGAGAAAGAAAGAGAGAAAGAAAGAGAGAGAGAAAGGAAAGAAGTCATCAACTTGTCTCCATCTGAACTGGGTATGAATATATTTTTATGTTCACTGATGAAGATCAGCAGTTTCAGAGTCCGGAAGTGCTAACCTGGAAGAAAGTATACTGCAGTTGTAGTTTTATGCTGTTGTCCTTTGCTCAGGATCAGCTGTGCTCCCAGCAGGCTTCCCTTTTGCTCTACCCACCTTTCGCTCCGGGAGGTGATGAACTACCAGCCCCTTGCCAGCTTTACTGAATCCCTGGATCAAAGACATACATAAAGTTCGCCCCTTTACAACTTGCCTTCTTGGCAAAATTGGTGGGCACTGATATCTCGCGCCTGGAAAAGCACTCCCTTCCCAATTTATTATCTCCATCCACCTCCCGAAATGTCAGTGGCTAGTCCCACCTAGCCAGTCAAACATCCTTGGCCACCTTCCTGTAGTAGTGGCACAGGCCCCAGCTCCCCCAAGACCTCACATGGTTACTGTGTTCATCCACCTCCAAAGTGTGGCAGAAACCAACTCTCCTTCCTCACATCTGCCTTTCCTCCCTTGGAAGTGGAAGTCCCATGTGTATGTTCCACCCAGCAATTGGACCCCGGCTTTCTTTACTGAAAAATCAAGAATCAATTTGGGAACAGGATCTTAGCATCAACCAGAACAGCCCCCTTCAGTATACCTCAGAGAAATAACTTGAGAAGTGGAGTAATGGCTCCAAGGCCACACCACTATCCACAATAAACAGGAAATATCCATGTCCTACTTCATACTCACTGTGATCTCATTACATAGACCAGTGAGAAAACATTGTTACAACAACACCAGAACTAGAGGAGCTCTCCTGTGGGGATACCCAAAGGACTCCCTTGTCACTATAGAGAAGGTCTTAAGCAAGCTCATTCATTTCTTCAATTCATTCATGGATCCACTCAGAAAATTCCAAGTCAGTGACTTGGGCTCACTATAGATGAACAGAGTAAACCAAGGCACAGAGCTTTTTCTTAAAGTTCAAATGGAAGTGGGACAATAGGAGATAAAACTACACAATAAGACTATCACTTATGTCAAAGGAGAAGCACTGTAGAGGTCAGGCATCTTTTGATATTTATCTTATCAGAAGCCCACTGAAAGAGTTTGTGAAAAGGTTATTTTGCCCCCAATTCTTTGAGGCCAATCAAGGAAAAAGATCAATGGAACACTTTGGAGGATCAAAGCAGCAAAAAATAACATATCACAGATGAATCAGAAAAGTCATCATGCTGTAAGCGGCATTACCCTTGGTTCGAAAAAGATAAATGGGGCCAGATTTAAAGGACGCCTCTTTCTGGTTCCTCTATGGAAAGTTACTTTCTAAGTGTAAACACAATGTATAAACAAAGAAGTAAAAAGAACTGAAAGGAATTTACATACAATGTGCAAGAAAAACTGAATTTACAAAATTATAAAAACCATAAATGCAAAAGCTCTGAGCATTTTGCGTCCTGATTGGCACAGACAATAGAAAAACAAAAAAAGTTTGTTTCAGAACTTGTATTCACACTTGAGCTCAGGTGCTTTTGCTCAACGAAATCCTAACAGGAAGCTGAGCTGCGAGAATCCAGTATACAGAAAGTAATTCACAAGCTTCCTATTACTGCCACCCATGCCTTACGTGTACTGAGATTGTTGATAATTTAAGTTTGCTTATGAGCTAATGCATAGTTGAGTTAAAGGAAAACTATGCTTAGCACTAGTTTATTTTAAATGTGGTTTTGTTCATGTTAATGAGAAAATAGCTCTAGTTTAAGACTTTCCGTTGAAGAGAACAAACATAAGCCTTTGGAAAGAACTGGCTTTAGACTGACTGCAAATATGTAACTTCATACAGATGTTCCCACCTCGCAAAGACTCAGTCTGTCCTACTTCAGTCTGTTCTCCAGTCCAGTATCATGCTCCCTGAAGGTGAGTTGGTAGGATATCACACCTCCCCTTTGGTCCCTGTGACCAGTCCCACTATTAGACTGTCCTTTTTTCCTGTTCCCACAATCATATGGTCACACTTCATACCATTCAAAGGCTTCTGTGACGCTTTTCCAAGTGATCCGAGTCTCAGCCTCCTCTCACGGCCCCTCACATCACATGCTGGGATGAATCTGCACTAAATGGTTAAGGGACTCTATGTTCTTTTCAGTAGGAGGACTTGGCAGTTCCTACACCTGAGCTCTTGTCACTCCATCCCATGCTAACTAATTCCTTCTTCTCTTTTGTGCTTTAATTTTATCTCTGTGGCTTCAGAAGCCTGCCAGGACTGCACCTTCTAAACTAGCAGCCATGGCCATACCATACTCTGGACCTGCACAGTACCAAATGCCATGGTCACTGTTCTGTTTCTGACAATTTATCGTCTTCATTAGATCACAGACCACAGGAAGGAAGAAGTACTGCTGCCTGGCTTAGAACTATGCCTTGGGAGTTAGGTCACTTCATAGTGGACAATATCCCATACTATGTTGCCTGGCAGACTAGCCAGTCAGCTGGCTGGTTGGATGGCAGGATGAGTCACCATGATTGGCTCATAAACCAAATTGAGAGCCCTGCTTGCTGAAGGCAGATAACTGCATCCGAGGCATAACACTTAGAAGCGTCTGGTCCTGAAGGAGTCTGATTTGTATATCCAATTTCAGTCAGTGACAGAAGCAGCAGCCACACTGGCAGGGTAGACTTAGGTACTAATGCAATAGAGATTACAGAGCTCTGAAGGGAGAAAAATGTTCTTAAGCACAAAGATGTCCTGATGCTCTGAGGGAAAAAAATGTACTTTACACAAAGCAAAGTTCGCATATGAAAAATATATTTGTATGAGAAATAACACTTGAGCTCAGGCATAAGGCGGCAGTGACTCACAGGAAACTGTCACTACAGAGCACATAAAAATATTCCTCAAGTATCAACAAATAACCCAATTATCAAATGCCAAATGGTATGTCTACTGCCAGACATGCTGAATCTCATGTATAACTCTCTGTTCATCCACCGAGTAACAAAGAGAGATACTGGTCCTATCGGCATTAGTTCCAAGGTTATTTAAGAAGTGTGTCCACTTCTGTAAAATGACACAAAGTCCTAGATCCTTTCCATGATGGCCTACCAACTCACATAGTTAAAAGCAATTATCTGTTCAATATTTTACAGGTATAAATCAAAGATTACCAGGTTGCACCAGATTCAAACTTACTGCTGATGGGGACCGAAGAGAAAGGTTCTGTGGGATGACTAAACGGCGTGCCTTGCACTGTCACCTCAAAGAAAAAATTATTTTTGAAGTTCATATTTAATAGGCAGTATACAAAATACTTCTGCTTACAATCTATCCAAACCCCTAATGAATATATAGGATAAATTTCAATTAGTCTGTAAGAGACAAACACTGAAAAAGCACTTGGACCATCAATCACTTAAAATGCATGTCAACACACCAGACGAGATACATTGGCAGCAAATACCGATGTATGCATATTTGTTTATACAGATATTATGTTCGACATTATATTTCATCATGAAAAATTACAAAGTTATCATTCTAAAACATGTACGCACATAGTAAATGTCTCTCATTGTCTCTGTATTTTCAATGATTTCAGACTATCAAGCATACTTTGACAATAATATGGGATACAAAAATTAGAGACTGAGAATCTGGTGCAAGAGGAGAAAATGTAAAATAAAAGCAAAGCTGAAGTGTTGTTCTGCACACCGGGGTCAACAACATTGCATCTATTATTCGGCTGAAACACACAATTTGCCTTGAGATACCATTTTAATGTTAAATCAGGAACTGTCAATCAGCACCATTTGTTTGTAATTCCTCATCAGAACCCACTGCCTCAGCCTGAACATTCACAGGGAAGAATGTAGAGAGCTTATCTGCAACCACTTAACCTTCATCAACCAACATTCATGCGTGCTCATTATCATTTTTTCATCCTGCTTTTGAGCATGACACAGCTTATACCAGAATAATAACTTGCTGATAATTGTACAAGACAACAGCTGGACAAGCCGAGGGCAGAGGGGAACACTCTCATAGATTATGGGGTACAGTAATGCATTACAATTAGTGTAAAGAGGCTCAGGCTTATGTGCAATAGTTTTCAAAAGAAGTTGAGGAAATGTCATTAGCACAAACAGCAATCTTCTCTAACTTCAAATCCGTCTGGCCAAATGCCTGATTCCCTTAACACTTTCCTACTTGGAAATAAACGAATACCAATTGATCGTGGTTGCCACATTAGTTCATAAGAGCAGTATTTCAGTATTATATAGTGAGATGCAATGTAATTAAAGGATAATTGAGAAAAAAAGATAAAGTTTTGTATTTTGCATTCGCTCTCCTTACCTGTTTATTTTAAGAGGAATATGGCTATTAAAACAAATTTAGAAAATATAATTAACATATTAGAAGATATCTACAATGGTATCAATAAAGAAATAATAGATATAAAAGAGAGCATAAAGATAATATCCAATTCGATGTTCCATTCATAGCAACATGACAGCAATATAAGGTGAAATAAATCTGATAGAGACGGGCTAACTGGCGCTGATGAGCAGTGTGCACCGGGTAACATATGGGTACTCACCGCAGTGCCTCTTAATAACCCTGTAGGTAGCTATTAACCCTCTCATTCCGATGAGAAATTGAAGCTGAACATGAAGGAACTGAACACTCATCTCAAAACAAAAAACAAAACAAAAAACAAAACAAAAAAAGCAAAAAAGAGAGACAGATTCCAACCAGGTAAAAGTTTATTTCCTCTACTGAGTCTCAATATTAATGTCTACTTGAGACTATGACTCCATTTGTGCTATTTCACTCCAAAAGATTTGCTAAAGATTTGTAGGACTTCATAGCATTCAACCAATTTCTACAGGGTGTAAATCCCAGGCATGCCTCACACACCTATACGTTCTGGCCACGAGACATGGAAGAAACCACGCAGAACACTCATTCACGAGCTTCTTGTTCAAGCTGGCTCACTTTCTAGCCCCTACCATTGTTCCTCCCAACATTCAGGAAGGATTTTTTCACCTTTATGTGTCTAGTCTTTGTTGTATTTGACAGTTTTTACTAAAACACCAAAATTTGCTCAAGTTTTCTGAGTATTTCTTTCTCATCTAAAATTTTTTAAAAAGCTGTGCCAAAAAGCTAAGCAAAGATGGATGATTTTGTAGGTAATAAGAGCACAAACCAAAGTAGAAATATGAACTATGAAGTAGATTGGTCATTGTTCTTTTTTGTTTACTCTTTTTATAGGGTTATGAAGAGCTTCTTTGTTATGCCAGCTCAGGTAAGCTGAGCCTTTCTCTTGGTGAACACATGTTGCTGCTGCTGCTGCTGCTGCTGTTGTTGTTGTTGTTGTTGTTGTTGCTGTTCCAGAGCAGTCTGATGTGAGATGCCATGTCAAAACAACATTTCATACCTCTAGGCAAAATATTACAAAATTTGTGAAAGAATTTAAAACACTGAGTTCAGTAAGTTATGAATAAATAAGTGACAGAATGAAATTTCAATGCTTAAGTATGTGAGACAGTCTTCATTAACATGAACATGATTTATCCTGGTTCATCTTTTAGCAATGTTTCCCCCCCTTTCTCCCCACGAGCAGACAGACATACTGTACTGCTCTGCCTTAGTCCTCAGCACCCAGTACCACCCAAGTGTGGTCACTTCTGATACACTCAACTCCAGCTCATTTGTTTACTCACCAAATGTATGTTCACTATAAATCAGTGAGCAGCATACATTGCTGGGATACAAGAAATAAGGCGGGCAGAAAATAAACAGGTCCTGCCATGGGGACATTCCAGCATAGGAAAAAAGAAGGACCTTATTAAGCACAAAGCAAACCTTATTAGATTTACAAACCATCAGGTGAGAAAGAGAGGGCACAGTGGTGTGGAATAACAAAGAAATCTATTCCAGTCTGAGAAGTCACAGAAGAGATTTCCCAGAAGAAAGAGCAGAACTTAAGGAGCAAAGATCTGGGACACCAACCATGGAACTCATTTCGTTCCCAAGCCTGTTCTAATAACCCATACTGAAAGTAAAGGATTTGAAAACAAAACTAACAGTTGTGATACAAAAAATTAAATGTAATACTCCATTTTAGTAATCACAAAATGTCACTTAACAGTGTGTAAATATATGGTACAGAACTAAGGCTCTATGTATACTATTATTAACATTTTAATAAAACATGAATTTTGGAAGATATTAAGGAAAATACATATCTAAATCCTATAATGAATTTAAGTATAATAAAGGAGTTTCATCCATTTAATAAAATTTTTGTAACAATTACTTTATGAGAAATCACAGAAGATCATATGTTTAACTGAACTATCTGTACACAGTTTTAATCAACTACATAATATTTTATGTCTATTTCACTAGTAACACACATTTAACAGTGGAATGCAGAGTCATCTTAATATATATATATTTCTTCTGGGCAGAACCACAAGTTTTCCACATAGAATCTTCTGCTATCATGTGTAACAACTTTTTATAACTAAATATCATTTGAATCCTGAGGTAGAGCTAAGCACTTACTAGCACATCTAAGAATAGAGTTGTGATGGTTTGTATATGCTATGCCCAGGGAGTGGCACTATTAGAGGGTATGGCCTTTGGAGTAGGTGTGGCCTTCAGAGCAGGTGTGTCACTGTTTTTTTTAAGACCCTCATCCTAGCTGTCTGGAAGTGAGTATTCTGCTAGCAGTCTTAAGATGAAGATGTAAAACTCTCAGTTCTTCCTGTACCATGCCTGCCTAGATGCTGCCATGCTCCTACCTTGCTGATAATGGACTGAACCTCTCAACCTATAAGCCAGCTCCAATTAAATGTTGTCCTTTATAGGACAGGCATTAGTCATGGTGTCTGTTCACAGCAGTAAAATCCTAACTAAGACAAGTAGTAATGTTCTTTATTTTAATTCATATACAATCAAATCTTCACACACAAAAAAATAAGGATACTTGTCATAAAGTTGTTTTTCCTATTAAAGGTAAAAAATCAATAACCCTCCAGAAATTGACAATAACTGGTACTAGTTTGATTACAAAGAAACTGCAACCCTCATCCACTATTTATAGTCAGAAACGCAAAATGCCTTATTCACCAAGGCAATAATTACAGAGCAAACACTGAACTAACATATGACCTAATACTTCTACTATTTAACAGATACCCAAAAGAAATTCAAATGGGCACTCAAATGCATATGTGCTCAAACACACAATGTACCATCCTACCCAACCCTGTTCTCTTTGGGCATGCAAGCAAACACACACACACACACACACACACACACACACACACACACACACACACACACACAGAGAAGGACTATCCACGTTAGTAGGAAAGAGGAAAATAGTCTAAATGTACCTATCAATGGATGAACTCAAACAGATCATAACATATATACAAAAAGATAAGGTTTACAACTGAGTGGGGAGCTTTCAAAACAGCCTTACATACTATTTTGTCCATTTTTCCAGAAGAAAAACCCAGAAAAGATAAAAATAATAGCCCAACAGATTTGTACTTGCCAACTATTGTGGATAGGGAGAATAGAAAGGGCGAGCTTCAAGCAAAGAGGAAAGTATTTTGATCTTATAGGAACTTTTTAGAGAGGCTGGAGAGATGGCTCCACAGTTGCGAGCACTGACTGCTCTTCCAGAAGACCAGGGTTCAGTTCCTAGCACCCACATGAAAGCTCATAACTGTCCGTAACTCCAAGATCAAACACCATTACCCAGAAATACATGCAGGCAAAATACCAATGCACATAAAATAAACAAATAAATTTAAATAAAGAAGTGTTTTAGAACTGGATAGAGGCCATGATTGCACAACAGTGAAAGTGTACTAAATACCAGTAAATTACTCACCTCATCAACAGTATTAGTTGATATGTCTAACCTCAAGTTTACAAACAAACAAGCAAACAAACAGGCCTGGGAAGGTTGCTCAGTCAGTGAAGTGCATGCAAGGCAAACATAAGGACCTGCATTCAGCCCTAGATTTCTACACAAACAGTGGCTGTACTGGTGTGCCTTGAAGAGACAGAAACACAAAGAACCCTACCTAGCCTACTTGGTCCGTAAGGGATCCTGCAAAATGAAATAAGGCACAAATGATGGCTGGTAACAAACAGATTATGCAGGGTGTTGTCATCTGACCTCCAGATACACATTTACACATGCCAACAAACATATGTTCATTTAGACTGAAATATACACATATACATGTATACGAAAAATTTTTTTAAAAAGCACCCAACAAAAGAGCAATTTACATGGAAAAACTTTAAAAGCCAACACTGCACCTGTTAGGAAGCATCAAATAAAGCTCCAGCCAATGAGAACAATGTTTCCTTAAGACTTCTCTTCTCTTTACCTGCTGCTAAAATGGGGTAGGCAGAGGAGGAGCTTGTTACTCAACCAAACTGAAAGCCTTCAGTGAGAGAGGTAATTGGAATCTAGGTTAGTTAAATACCGCTAGTCTCCTAGCACCATTCCCATTGGCATGAATTAAAAGAAGACAATTTGCTGAAGAAGTCTAAAATGATTAAACCTGTTTTATTGACCAAACATTAATTTAGTACCACTATGTGTCTGACATTCTTCTCATTCCTTGGTGCATTACAGTAAAGGAATCAAAGAATGAATTAAACTCCAATAGGTATAGACAGAGAGGAAGATAATGGCACACACAGAAAACAAGAACTGAACTATATACTAGGTTGTGATGAGGAAAACCGAGTAACAGCCCCAAGATTATAGAATTAGAAAGGGAAAGAAGACAAAATGTGCCAGGATTAAACTGGAAGTGCAGGACCAGTGTAAGCCAGGACTTAGAAATAAGTGGGTACTGAGCACTCATTCTGCATGAAAGAGTCTGGAACAAGACTATTTCTGGACTTAATCTAGGCCGTGCAACGTGTCCACCATGGAGGAACAGAAAGACCTGGGGTAGCTGGAGAATCCAGGAAGGAATGATGAATGATCCCCAAGACTTGAGCATGTTCTGTCTTGAAAAGAAAAGACTCAGTCCTGTAAAGGTGGCAATGAAAAGGAAATGGAAAGTTCTGGATCTAAGCAGCCTCCAATGCTTAACCCAATGCAAGTCATACTGCTACTGGGAACTCAGGTGAAGATATTCGAGATTATATAAAGAAGGTAAAAAGAGAAGAAAAATGTACTCGGCTAATTCGGATCAAGGCTCCAGTGAAAAACTACAGGAAGCCAATGGGAACCACACATCAGATGCATGCAAGACTGCCCGAGGCTTTTTCCATCTTTATAATATTTTAGTGCATGTGCATTTAGAGACATTATAGGTATGATCCTCACAGGGATGATAAATCTAGCACAGCTTGGATTATTTTCTTACAAGAGATTATGCGAATAGAGACCTTGAAGACTTTTCTTTAAAAGCTTTGAAAACAAGATAGTGAATGAAATGACTGCCAGCGTGTCTCTAAGTGTAGAGGACGAAACAGGCCTAACTACAGCCTGTGCCTACGGGATGTCACAACTCTGCCCTACTGTCCAACAGAAAAGAGGAAAAATCACAAAACATAGAGTCAAATAGAAGTCATGCCCTGGAATTCAACTCCTCAGTGATGATGTGACCTTCAGGGCCATGGCTTTAGCTTGTCAGAATCTGACTCCTTCACATTAAAAGCATCTAAATTAAATCATTGTCAAGAGAACCAGGAGGGAACTGAGGCTCAGAAGACCCTCACTGTGCTTCCCACTGCTGTATGTCCATATTTACACATGAGTGCTTACATGGTAAGTCCTGTAGATATTGTCAGAACTCTGAACTAACACAATTGCAGTTTTCCTTACTACTAGCTCTGGAATCACTGTTAAATCTGCTAAAGTTTGTCAAACTAGCACAAATAACTAGCCAACTGTAAATCTCATATTTATTTTTAAACAAATTCGTAATATTAAAAATGAAATAAAACTTGGGAAACTAAAACTTATTAATGATATAAAGAATAACTTCAAATATAGAAACATCAAAGCTCTAAAGACTGATGTGCTTCATTTAAAAGCAAACACAATTATCCCATTGGCTGTCTCAGCTCTCCTGGGTTGAATCCTAAGGCTCTGGGAGCAGAGTGCCGAACTGTCCCACTGTGACCTGTGAAACCCGTAAAATAATTGGTTCTCTAATTGAAAAAGAAAAGAAGATTAAAGGACAGAAAGCTTAGCTTCAGGAAGGAGTCTCGGGCAGTCTGAAGACAGCAGAGAAGGCCAGTACATAACGAAGAGCCAACCATTAAAATTAATTGCAGATTTTGTGTGAAATATTGGATATTGGATTGGATTGGATAATTTGATAAATGTAATTTCTCTCAATGACTTTTTTCAATTAAAATAAACTTTCAAATGTATTTTAAATTATTCATTGAAATACATAACTATAATCTATTAAGTTGTAATGAAATTATATACTCATATCCATTTGTAGATGCTTGTTAAGTGTGAGTAATGTTTATTCCATGAAAACATCCTTCTCTCTCCAACTCTCTATCATAAAAACATAAATATAATTCAAATAAAAGTAAACTATGAAACATCATGGGTCAAGAATAATAGTATATAGTTTGAAATGTAATTATTTTTTAAAGAAATTAACTTTATAGCCAATGTAATTTATTGTCCAGAAGTTAATAATGTACAAAATATACATATTTTTATAAATTAAAAGTATCTCTTAACTTTAAGCTAAGGTGACAGTAACAAATTTGGCTTTAAGTCAGTGGTTCTCAACCTTTCTAATGCTGTGCCCCTTTAATACAGTTCCTCATGTTGTGGTGACCCCCCCCAATAAAATTATTTTATTGCTACTTCAGAACTATAATTTTGCTACTGTTATAAATCATAATGTAAATTTCTGATATTCAGAATATCAGATATGTGACCACTGTAAAAGGGTCATTTGACCCCAAAAGGGTTGCCGGTCACAAATTGAAAGCTGTTATTTTAAATGAAAATGCTAGTGTACATTTTTAATAGTACCCCTATAGAATGAAAAATGTAAGGTAAAATATAAATACAGAATTTAATAATTCCCATCAAAAAGGAATATAGAAGAAAACTTATAGCACATATGATGCCTGCTGCACATTGATATATCTGTATATCATACAGATAAATAATTGTGGTGGAAACAATCTTTGCTGGAACTTATAAAGAGTTTTTCCTAGAAATACAGAAAAAAGCCCATTGTGGTAGCAACAACATTGAGTTAATGTGACTGATAATCGCTCTACAGATACTCAGTGAGGAGACAAAATGGTCACAGTGTCCCAGGTCCCTGAATGGCACTGCTATAATGGAAATGAATTCAAGATGAAGGTACAAGGGACTGACACAAAGGCAACTAACCACTTAGCCAAGCACTCTGTCAGATCCTGTCACTCTACGGCCTAACACTGCCCCACTCCCAGAACTCCTTTCCAAAGATATCAAACCCTCTTTCTACAATGATTGAATATGTTACAAAACAGGGGGAAATAACTACTAGGATGTGGATATTGTAAAAGACTCTGGGATAGGAAAAGCAACATGGAACACTGAGGTGAGGTAATTTAAGCACACAATTCCTTAAAAGAGCCTTTTCATAGACAGGATCAGAACCAGTGTCAGGTCAGGAAGATATCATGAGAGGGCCTAAAGCCACTAGCTTTTGAAGATGGAGAACATGCCAAAGAATATGGGTGGCCTTTGAAAGCTGGAAAACCCAAGGAAGCAGAAGTAACAAATAAATATGTGTGTTTTAGGTACATATGAATGTGTGTGTTATAGGGAGCTACAATCCATAGAAATTAGTGAGCAATAGAATAGAAAAGAAATACAATGGCCCTTTGTGAGCATAATGATCCCTCCTACCTCTGCTCACTAATTATACTCTGCCTCAACTATGAAAAAAAGCAAAGAAAAATGACAAGAGGCCAACACAAGACTGTCACTAGGATGACCAGCAATGAGAACACCCAACACCAGAACTCTGGTTTTAGTTTTTCTCGGCAGGCAAGTTTCCTCTTTAGATAGAAAAAAAGGGGGGGGGGGGTGTATACATGAGCACAGCAAGCAAAATGCCAAGAATCTTCCAATCCCATATTTAGGGCTATTAAGTATATCCTAAGATGAATACTTTCTAGTTGAAGATATTTGAAATCCTTTAAGTGGCAAGCTCATGGCCAAGGAAATACTGACACAATATCTGCAGTTAAGCTACAAATCAACATTTCCTTGTCCTTTACTTAATTTGTAACCAATTTAAAAAATCAACATTAGGTTACATATTATAAGATCTGCCAAGTACAAGTGAAAGTCACCAGTGCTTTATCTCGTCCGACTCATTTCTATTAGCGTAAACCCCAACAGCTCAGGGAAGGGTGAGCATGGTGTTTCCTACTCCTGTAGGACTGAACTGCTTTGAGCCTGCTGTCAGCACTCAGAGACTAAGAAATGAGCAGGTATCACGTTTCCAACAAACGCTGGGGAAATTTTAGCTATAAACTCTACTTGGCACTCATGGTCACTCATCAGCTGAGGGTTGCCTCTGCTTTATGCATCCTAACTCCTTAATTACATTAAGCCACCTATACCATGCTCCGACTTTGAAACTGTAAAGGCCTGTCAAAAATAATTATTTAAAAGACCCAATAAGGTTTTATAAATGACAAAATGTTTTTTTCAAAATCACTCTGAAGCTGTTAACATTTTAAACTAAGCCATAACAAGAAAAGCATTATCTGAAAAAATTTAGCTTTTACATTCCACAAACTCTATAAAAATTCTCAAGCCTTATATCCACAACTGACACATACATAGAAAAAAAAAAAAAAAGGTCCAGGAAAGAAAATGTATCTTTACATTCATTCAACAAATTCCTCCCTCAAGAAACTTGATAAAGCACTACACAAGTCACAAAAATAGAGAGGGGCATGGACAGAACAATCATTCCTTTGGAACGCTAACAAGACAAACCAGTCTGACATTTTCATAAGTGGCTGTTAGACAGGTCAGTTCATAGGGTACTTCTGTGATTTAGAAAACATCACTGGAAGCAGGACTGGAGTTAAACATAGATTAATTAGTTTGTCGCAGCTAGCACTGGCACAAAAAGTTAAACCAGCAATCAAAGAGATCAGAGTGCCCAGAAGTAAGCCCACACAGACAGAAGCAACAACCTTCTAACAGAAATGCTAAGAGCATATCCTGGAGAAAGACCAGGCTGTTTCTGTAAACGACTCCAAAAAGACTGAGGCCCCAGGAATCTGAGAAGAAGGGAACAGTCTTATATCTTGCAAGTTATGTGAAAATCAATTCCAAAAAGATTAAAGACTTAACTAAAAAGACCTGAAGTGATGAAATTGCAAAGGAAAACAGCAATGCTTCCATACACTGGAAAGGGGAAGGTTTGTTTTGGTTTTGGTTTGGTTTTGGTTTGGTTTTGTTTTACCCACGACCCTGAAGGATAGGAAGTATAAGCAAAAATACATGACATGAAATTACATCAACCGCAAAAGCTTCTACACAGAAAAGAAAACAATTACCTCAGAATAAGAAACAATCATCAACGTAACCTGCCTGAAGAAAGAGAGAAAGCACCAGCAGATTGCAGGCCCATTGATAAGAAGGCAATACTCAGAATACAGAGGAAGAGCCCAAATGCAAAGACCAACCAGACCACTCAATTAAAGGGGGATGCAAATACTCTTGAATAGACATTTCTTTACATAATACATACAGGTACCCTTTAGTTATAAGAAAACTGCATTATTAGTAGAGAAGTACAAACCAAATCTGTGCCAGGAAAACAGACACTTGTCAAGAAGACAATAGATAGCAAATTGTGAGAGACAAGTGAATCACTGCAGCCTTTATAGAAAATATTGTGGAAGGTGCACGAAACATGAAAGAGTCAGATGAACTGCAGTCTCCCTAACATGAATACAACCAAGGAAGTGAAATCAGTATGTTGGAGAAGCATATGCATGCCCCTGTGCATGGAAATACTAGTCACAGGAGCTAACATGAAACTCACCTCAGCATCCATCAACTAATAAATGGATAATGCACATACACAAATGCATATGGTTAGTTAACTATAGAAAGAATGCCCTGTCATGTACAGTGATGTGAACAGAACTAGAAGCCATATGTTAAATGAAATGATCCAGGCACAGAAAGAAAGTATCACATAATGCCACTCATAAAAAGATTCAAACAGGATTTTCAAAGACGTCAAGAGCACCGTGATGGCTCACAGAAGGTGGGAAGAGTGAGGGGCTGGGGACAGAGAACTGATGGCTGAGTTTCAGCTTGTAGTTGGACAGAACCAAGAGATCCAGGTGTCTGACGGCAATTAGGTTGAAGACAGACAACAGTGATGCATGTATATTTCAAAAGGAACTTTGACTGCATTCTACATGAAGAAAGACTGTCTAAAGACACAAGTTATCTCAATTTGAAAATTATTCAATAAGAATATATATCAAAACACTATATGATATCCTATAAATATGAACAATATTGATGTCTGAAAATGCTAAACAAAACTTATATTCTACTTGACGAAAAGAAAGTCTGAATCTTCAAAGGAAAGATAGTTTTACTTCTTCAGTGACACAAAGTAAGTTCCATTATAGAAAAGTCAGAAATGATAAACAAAACTTTGCCGGTGGAAATGAAGACTATAGTGTCAAAAGTAAGTTCTTTTTTGAGCAACACAATGAGCTGGCCACTGCACAGTTGCTTTACAATCTGCATGCTATCACCCTCACAGTAACAGCATAAGACAGGTATTATGTCCCCCATGCGAGAGAGGAAAACAGGGCAGCCGTAAAAGCCAGGGTTATGCACTTGGAGGATGGATCCAGAGCCCCTGTGTCTCCTGTCCACACTACAGCATGGTGGTTGGTATTTACAGCTCAAATACTTACCAATGTGAATAGAGGTGCCAAATGATGAAAGATGGTCTTAATAAAAACTGGCAAGTTTTAAAGCCTTTAATGTAAATCGTGGGATGAGGGTGAACCGCTGTGGGGCAGTGGTAAGGTGGCAGGAGATGAGAGGAAAATTATTTTAAATCAAAGAAGAACACTTTAAATAAAACATAATAGGATTTCTTTTAATCAGAGAAGCGGCATGGCAGAGCAGAGCGAGCCGTGGCCTCACACTCGAATCTCTATTCCGTTCAGCCCAGGCTTCTTTCAGATGAACTTCTCTTCAAAGCCTAACTTTTGCCTATATATAAAATGTAGATAACATGCCTTGTTTCTTCCCCAGAATTGTTTTGGAGAAGAAATAAAAGTGTAAACAAGTGAATGTTTCAAAAACACATCAATAGTAGGGTATTATTTTTCTAATGAAGAAATTCCATCTTTTGTGCAGATTTTCTATGTACTTTTACTAATACATGCAGGAAGTAGCAAGATTCAGGAACAGAGAGGTGGGAGCCTGGCCCAGAGGGACATGCCTATAGTCTCAGTTACTCAACAGGTTGAACTACAAAGGTCTCTTGAACCCATAAGTTCAAAGTCAACTGAAGATCAAAGCCAGATCCCATCTCAAAAAGGGGATGTCTTCTTTAAGATTCAAATTTGTATGGAATATCTGAGGACAAAAAAAGTCTTGGTTTTCTGAGTCATTAAAAGAAAATCCAAACACATTTCAATAGCCAATTATCAACCCAGGCCACACACACTGCCCGCCTCTCCCACAACTACACAATCAGAAAGACCCAGAAAAGGGCTTCAGACTGTCCCGCCAAAAACTCAGTCGGCAGTAAAGAAAGCGGAAGCCTTTCCAGAGTAGAGCTGCAAGATGTGGGCAAGGCAGAGCCAACTACACATGAGAGCAGCTAAGCAATGGAAGCAGGTTCGAGTCTCAGCTTCAGGGCTTCACAAGCTGTTGATGTATGTACGGTAACTCAGTACCATGGAGAGTTGTAGCCAGCTCTTAGATCACGCTATCAATAAATTACCTCTGAAAAGTAAACCAAAGAACCACAGAGTGTTTCATCATAAGTTTCTGTAAATGGTGCTATAGAGATAACTTTTTATGTATGTCAAAAAACCATATAGTTCAATACCATAAAAAGATCAGTTAATTTTGAGTAGGCAGAGGTAGCCTAACCAATTATCATTAAATATTTGTACTAAGGCAAACAATTTTCAATAGACATTAGAATGCAAAAAAAAAAAAAAGTAAACTAAGCCCTTATTTTAAAAACAAGTAATAAGCATGAGTGGCAGCCACAGAAATGTACAGTTCAGATTTCTCTTTAGAGAGATGTTCTAGTCAGTGGCAAAAACTACATAGAAAGATCCAGACAGATGAGCCCTTAGAAGCCTGCTTGGCTTCCAAGTGCAGGCCAAACAATTTTCAGGCATGCCCATGCAGGTGACTAACCGTGACAGGAGTAATAAATAAGTAGCGGCACCTGCAGACCTAAAACAAGCATTCTTGGTCGGTGAGAGTTAGTTGAGAACTGACCCGCTTTGCATTCTGATGTAGGGTTCTCTGTGTAGCCCTAGTTTACCTCCAGCCAATCTTTATCCTGTTGAAAAAGGGAAATTAGAAGCAAAAAACATCATTGACGACAACAAAACCCTACTGTGATCTGTCTTTTGAACTGTCTCTTCCCAGGAGAAAGTAAATAAAAACCTACATCTATTTATTGGGGTATTAATTAAGAAAAATCATTAATTAATCAGCTAGATTCAGGGTTAAAACAAAACTACCCTTGATTTTCAAAGACTGAGAGTTTAAATAAGATTTAAAAGTATTTAAAATAATTTCAATATATAATAAATGTATACTGTGTAAATGTGATATATGCTCTGGTATGAAGTAGTTATTTATGTTGGAAGGAAGACTTTTAGGAAGAGGTTAAAGAAACACTCCACACTCTGACCTAATAGCTCCAGAAATAAGGTGTACCTAACTTTGAAATCTCATAAGAATGAGCAATGCCTCTAGACAAGATAGAACTGTGGAGGCAAAGGTTCTTAGCCTCATTTGCCAATTGAGGTACACAAAATATATGAGAATTGTAAAACAAAAACATAAAGGTCAGAAGTCCAAATAAGTTAGCCTCAAAAGAAAAAGGGGTTGGGTTTACATAAACACCTTACACATCACATTATACATATACTATATATACACACACACACACACACACATATACATATATACACACACACACATTAATTGAATGCAGAAAGTCTATGTTCTTTTAGAAAAGGATTTAATATCCTATTTGATATCCAATGCCTAACTAAGTAGCATGTAACTAGCAAGAATGGCCACATGCTCCACAATGGAACAGGGATACTTCACTAACACCAGGTGATGCTTCCTGATCTGAGCTAGTCAGTGGAGTACTAGGATGGTGGAAAGCGCATTTGGAAGAATAATAATGTACATCAATTCTAAGTGGGGATCCGGGGTTATAAATTAAGATGCAGGCAAGGCAAAGATTAATTTGCTCAAAAGGGAAAGAATGCACAAATCAATTAGAGTGCAAATGGCTAAGTGTCTCATTTCATTAATAAACTAAATAAGAAATTAGGCAGAGAATACAGAAACAAAACCAAAAAAATCAAAAGAAAAAGGTGTGAGATAAGACGATGGCTACCAACACACGATTAACAATTGTTATCACAATTTAATATACAGAATGACATGGAACATGAGCAAGGAGGAGCATCCCCCACCACTAGACAGGGGACTCCAGTCATATCCTCTGCCCTGATCCCATACTTCCTGCAGTGAAACAAAGAAAAGAGAACAGGACAAAGGCAACAGCATGCATGTGTGTGTACATATACAAGCATGCATATACATACACACACACACACACACACACACCCTCCTTCCTGTTTACAGCATCTCCAAAATATAAAAGATATATTTTTAGTCCCAATGACCGATAAAACGTCTATCACTGTACCAAACATAATGTACATAACATGAACCCACTGTAAAGTGACAAAGGCATCAGTGCTTCCAGTATTAATAAAGCCACATTCATTGGTGCCTTCACTTCAGTCTATTTCCAGGAATTTTCTTTACATTAATGATGTGACATTTTCCAACAGTGAAACAAGCAATTCACTACCTATTTCATAATTTCTATAAGGCTTCAGATCTTGTGGGATTCCATGATGGACATGACTTTGTAATGTACCCTAGAGAAATATTTAATTCTCAACTTACTTTTCCATAATCTTTCCAATTAGCATTTGTCAGTTGTCATTTCCTGTTTAAGTTAGGTTGCATCCATTTGGGAATTACCTCTTTATTAGCATATATTCCCATGAACCATACTTTACTGTTATAAATTAGACCATTCAACCTACGGTGGGTTTTTCTGGTAGTTTGGGACATTTGATGCACTATCGTGTACAACAAGAGATTTATGATTTAAACAGAGAATGACACCTTAACCACAGCCAAGACGCTGGGATGATCCCCGGCTGATCACTTGCTATCCAACCCCAGCACTTTGTCCACTCAACTATGACATCAGAGAGCTAAGCTTGACGGGTTAAGTACAAAATCCATGAACTATTTCCATATGCCACGGCCATTCAGTTGAAAAATTGTTTATAAACCATTTTATTAGCCATATCTGGAAAATATGATGCACCTGTTACAAAATGTGATTACTTCAAAACGCTAACAAATGTGAAACCAGATTTTCATAATAAATCAGTCCAAATGAATCAGACTATTCATATACTTCCAGAAAGCCCTTTCATCCCTATTAAGTTAACAGTTTGTGAATAATGAAAGTAATTAATATTAATTTTAGTTGACAAAGGCAACACCAATAACCTGTTAGGACACTTTAATCCATTTCCCAACAGTCTGCAAAAAACTAACAGATGCTTCCAGTCTTGTAAAAGAGAGAGAGTGATGAGCATTGCTTTGATAATACCAAATGTTCAAAATATGAATACTGTGATTAAATTTGATCTATATAAACAGTGCTTTATATAACCTTGTTAAGTATTAACAGAAGCTAAAAACTATAAACTACGTCAGCTCTTCTGAAACCAAGATCAGTATGTTTGTTCCAGTCTTCCTTCATATGCTTCAACTGAGAAGATGTCGACTTTTCCTAAGACGTGCTAAGCCTGTAAAAGCAACAGCAGTAATGGGAAAGCATCCCCTGACTCGGTTCTCTTTTGCAAATGTCTAGGACAAAGCTGAACACGCAAAATATGGCAGCATCTGTTGGTTTGAATAATAGCTGACCAATAGAGAGAGACAGTTAAACAGATGAATAGGAGGAGGAGGAAGAAGAAGAAGAAAAGAAAAAAGTTTAGAAATTTCCCATATATATTTCCAAAAGAAAGGCTTAGAGACTATGCATCCTGCCAAAGGCAGGACTAAAGCTGCCTCACTACGCAGTGATATGAGTGGGAAAAGAAAGATGAAATTTAGAACAAGATGATATCTAACTGAAAATACTAGAAACAATACACATGCATATCATACATACATATATATATACATATATAAAATATACATACATGCGCAACAGGAGTTAAAAGATAAAGTCCATATCCCATAGCCTTACCAGGAACGTGACTATGACTGTGCAGGTGAGGAAAGATGGCTCTGTGTAAAGTAAAAAGTACTTGAAGATCACTGGAACAGTGATTATGCAGGAAAGTAAACCAGGATAACGTAAAGACGACCCAGCCAGGTATGCTGCCGCTTGCCTTAATCCCAGAACCCTGGAACCAGAGGCTGGAGAATTTGTTTTTCAGATAGTGATTACATACAAAAAAATTTTAATGATGTTTCTCATACCTGGTTATTGACAGTCTATGGTTCTCTTGGGGAACTATTGTTAGGCCAAGTGGCATAATTTCATACATCTCACATATGTACTATGTAGAATTTCACATAAATATAAAATAAATAAAACATATAATAATTATAATACTATGCATTATGTAATGTAATAATAAATTAGATATGTAAACTAAATTTTATATGTAAGATAAAATAAAAATATTTACCTGAGGGACTATCAGAAAACCTTATTTTCTTTTTTTAAAAAAAAAAGAAAATATTTGTTTTTATTCTTTTATTATTTGTTTTTATTCTTTAATCCTTTTTTACAGTCCAGACTTCATCGCCCTCTTTGAGTTTGAGGACAGCCTGGTCCACACAGTGACATCTAAGCCAGAGAAGGCTACACAGTGAGGGCCTTCCTAAAAATATATAGAGATAGATAGATAGATAGATAGATAGATAGATAGATAGATAGATAGATAGATAGATAGATGTAGGTAGGTAGGTAGGTAGGTAGGTAGATAGATAGATAGATAGATAGATAGATAGATAGATAGATAGATAGATAGATAGATAGATAATGTGTGTGTTGTATACACGCACACACGGAGAGAGAAAGAGTGTGTAAAGGAAGTAAGAAAAAGAAGGAACGGGCAGGAAGGACGGTAATGAGGAAAGAGGGAACAGGAAGAATGCAGCCCCGAAAGCACAGGATCGCAGTGGAGATCACAGGTCCCTCCCTACTTCACAGTGTGGTGAGAACTACAAATCCCAACAACCTGAACAAAAGTGTGCCAGAAACTAAAGTCTAAGTCTGTCGGAAATATCAGGGCATAAATACTGACCAAAAGAAAAAAGATTCAAGGTTCTATCTGATTGGGTTCACTTCGTTTATTCTTACTATGTAGTTCCCAAGCTTAGAAAACATGCAGGATAATTATCTCCACAGTAAAATGCTCAAGACTGAATTTCCATCCTTATTAACTGGGAAGTATACAAACTATTCACTGCAAAGATTCAACACAATAAAATGCAGACACACTTCTATAAACACTACCTTCTTCATTAATTGAAGTCTCTACTTAAAATGCGGAGTAATGGTTAAAATCATCCCTAGCTGACCCTCTATCCAAGCCTATAGGCCCTGCAAAAACAGGGATCTCAGGAAATGTAACAGGATTGTCATCTGGACTAGATAATGTTAAGGAGCAAGATTTGATTCTGAACTCAAAAATGATAAATCATAGCCAACTTTGGGAACACTGTACACAGGCAGATGTGAGCATTTACACCTGATACTTCAGCAGCTGGGCCAAAAACAAGTAACAACCTGTCCATGCTGCAAACACGTCAGCGTGTGCACTTTGGAGCGGCCTTTGTCCTTTCATTTGGATCACTCCAATAACTGTCTATACTTTCCCTCTAAAAGCAACACAGTGCCCACCCTTTCTCATTAAAATGCTTATGTACTAGAAATATAGGAAAAATACCCATGACTCATCACGCAACGTTCTCAAGGAATGATTCGCTGAGATCACCATCAAACAAATGTCACTTCACAGACCATGTCTGACTGTCATAACGAAATGTTGGGATTGCTCAGGATCACAACCCTGGCTTTCAAGTTCTTTTTGTTCAGTGTAAAATATATTCACAATCACAGGATTAAATACATCAACATAAACCAAGCTGCAGTTGAACTGAAGAAACATGGTGAAGACACTGTCAGCTTTAGTTGAGTGAGAGACTTTGTAGCAATGAGTCAAAATAAGGCAGAAGCAGACAGGAGGAAGACTACTACTCACAGAAGGCTCCTTAGTTCACACCTTCCTCTTTCAACCATTAGATTTAACAAATAGATTTCTCCCCCTTGCAGCCATGACTCTCAAGGCTAAAGTTAGATGACTAAAGAATTTTTAAAGGTCCAATTATTTCATTTAGGGCTAGCACTAGAGCTAAATTAAAGACATGCTAACACGTTTCCCTTTTGAGCCTCATTAATTAAGAAAGTAATCAGAGTAAGGCAGGGGGAGAAGGGTAGCTCAGTGGCAGCTCCACCTAAATAGCTTGAAGGTACCACCATTTTTTCCTACTAGCAAGGCGAAGGGAAAACTAATCAATTCCAGATTGTGAAATCTGAAATTCTGAAGTGTTTTACATGTAAATACATATTTTAACTACACACATTTCCCTTGATTGCCTGAAGACTGAACTAATCTTATTCAAAGGAAATTTTGATTCACCATAATCAAAAGGTAAAATTAAGACCTGCTTACTTCACAAGTTTTCCTTGTCAAAAATTCCTCTCTGTCTTTAAAGTCCACAATAGACAATTTTCAATATTTCATGCAAGACAAATCCTACACAGAAATACCTCGTAATTCTACAATTACTTGTTAGACAAAGTTTATAATTTACAATT
>CM052708.1:33982182-33989682 GCA_028551405.1 Uromys caudimaculatus | reverse complement strand
TCCGTAAATATCATGGCGATTTTGAATAAAGCAACAGAAAGCAAGGCATTGTACTGCCTTCGCTGGCACCATCCACCTGCAGAACCTGACACTTGAAATGCATCAGAAGTTCATCAGTATGATTTAAAACTCTTCCCTTTTAATAGTTTTAGTGGTTCGTAACTTCAATCCATAAGCACATTAACTGTTCAGTTTGTTTTTTCTTATAGCTTATCTCCTGCTATCTTACAGAGATTAATGATAAATTAGTTTTTCAAAGTCCCTGGTGCAATACCTTCTGGGAGGAAGGCAAATAATAAAATCTGGTGTTCCAATGAGTTTTCTAATTTATATAGCCACTCATCACAGGTTCCTATCTTGCATTCAAATAGTTTCACTTTGCCATCATCAAGATTCAAAACCTATCCTGAGGGAACTGAATTTAAATAGAGCATTGTCTCATAATCAAGAACAAATATGTGGCACTTTTTCAAAGAAAAAACAAATCAGAAAAAAAGATGCAAGTGCTTTGTGCCCCAAACTGTGTGTATTGTTCAGCACAAGTGGGTCTGCAGTGTGGTATGGACCTCTGTTGTGATGAGGGTTTCTATTGCTGCAACAAAACTCCATGATCAAAAACAAGCTGGGGAGATGTCTTAGTCAGGGTTTCTATTCCTGCACAAACCTCATGACCAAGAAGCAAGTTGGGGAGGAAAGGGTTGATTCAGCTTACACTTCCATGCTGCTGTTTATCACCAGAGGAAGTCAGGACTGGAACTCAAGCAGGTCATGGATCAGGAGCTGATGCAGAGGCCACAGAGGATTGCTGCTTACTGGCTTGCTTGCTTCTCCTGGCTTGCTCAGCTGGCTTTCTTATAGAGCCCAAGACTACCAGCCCAGGGATGGTACCACCCACAAGGGTCCCTCCTCCCTTGATCACTAATTGAGAAAATGCCTTACCGCTGGATCTCATGGAGGCATTTTCTCAACTGAAACTCCTTTCTCTGTGATAACTCCAGCTTGTGTCCAGTTGACACAAAGCCAGCCAGTACAGGAGAGATGGGTTTATTCAGCTTACACTTGCTCAACACTATACAAAATTGATGGAAGTGAGGAAGGAACTCAGGGCAGGATCCTGGAGGCAGGAGCTGATGCAGAGGCCATAGAAGGGAGCTTACTGGCTTGCTTCTCATAGCTTGCTCATGCTCCTTTCTTCTGGAAACCAGGACTACCTGCCCAGGGATGGCACCACTCACTATGGGCTTGGCTCTCTCCCATTGATCACTAATTTCAAAATTGCCTTACAATGGGATTCCATGGAAGCATTTCCTTAACTGAGAGGCTCCTTCCTCTCTGATGACTCTTATCGAGTTATTTTAATCCAGCAGCATGGCTGTTCTGCCAAGGGATAATGTCCAAAGACTCAGGTCTGTACGATCCTCATAGAATGCAGACCCATCACACACCTTGAATACCTCTGGCTAGAATACAAGCATGCACTTAGTATAACCTTTCAGCCCAAACAATGAAGGTACAGTTGGTTTGTAAAAAAGATGTAGCCATGTTTGAAAATGACATCTAATTGAAGGGCAGAGAAAGTGACAAATCAGAGAAAGGTTTTACAGAATGAGTCAAAGATGGGATGCACCCAGCTCTCATGAGCATAGACAAGAAAGAGACGACATTCAAGAGAATGGCACAGAGAGAGGGAAGAGAGTAGGCAGTTTTACATGATAGTTTTACAGAGACAGGTTGCAGGTGAAAACAGAATGAGCCAGAGAATGAGAAGGAGCCAGAAGATTAGAACAGATTTCCAGAGTTTATTTGTGATCAAGCAGAGCAATTCAGTGAGAAGCTGAGACAAGCAAGGGTGAAATCAGTCAGCTTGGAAAGGAGTTTGGGCCAGAACAGCTGAGTTGAACCAGCCAGCCTGAGATCAGAAAGAACTAGAAAGGGTGAGTTTATTCAGCAAGCCTTCAAGATGACAATTACATCTGGTTAATAAAAATTACCTTGACATACTCTAGCTTGGGTAAAGTTGACACACAAAGTGAGCCAATACAGCCACTAAGCTTACCAAAGGCTGTTACCTCTATTTTGTTTCCAGGGGAGTTCTTATTTTCCCCATAACATGGAAAGGCAGTAAAGACTATATCAAGTGGAAGATCTGAGATTTTAAAAAATTAAAAAAAGAAAAAAGCACAGTTTCTGTTCTCACCGCCTGAGTTACTTAGGTGAAATCACAACACATTCGCTAAAATGAACAATTTTATAATGCTTATCAATTTCCTGATAAACGTTTAGAGCAGTTTAGGTTCCCAGGAACAGGCAGAAAGAAGGCATCGCTCCATGTCCCACACCTGCGTGGTATCCGAGTTCTTTAGTCTTTGCAGTGCAAAAGCATCTTTACGTTTCATAAACTAACTTCCTTGAGTTAGAAAAGTCACTTTCATTTCTACCTTCCAAATGAGAAAAATAAATTGCAGAATACAATCCTCATTTCATAACCAGTATCACTGTACTGATAACAGAGGAAAAGAGGGGAGGAAGGGAGGAAGGGAGGGAGAGAGGGAGGGAGGGAGGGAGGGAGGGAGGGAGGGTGGGAGGGAGGACTATAAGGGCAGACCAGTGAGTAATGGAACTTGCTGCCAGACCAGAGCTTGGTGACTGGGACTAAAGGTTAGAGAGAAATGATGTTCACCAGTTGTCCTCTGACCTACACATGTGTGCCATGACACACATGTACACAAATGAATGAATGAGACTTTTTAAATGTTTTAAAACAGGCAAATAACAAAAGTATATTCTGTAAAAAACAAACAATTTTTAAAATAATAAAATTGTGCAAATGCCCTTCACTTCTCCCAAAACACACCATCATGATCACCGGTACTGTGAAGACTCCACCAAACACATCCTCTATCAGAAAACTAACTAAAAAGATACTAACACCAAGATCAATGACGTAACCTATTCACAAATTAAATCACGGTTAGGCTGATGGGTTTCCCTGCTTGCTTAAGTATGTGCTTGCAGATATTAACTAGAGGAAACACGGGGCTTCCTTGACTCGGTCTCAGGATGCAGCAGGCACTTTCCCCCTGTATCTCCCAGCCTACCTGCCTGGTCCTCTTTCTCCAGCAACTGCATTCTTTTGTCCTCTATTTATCTACTTCTAGGTTCGACACAAGAGAAAACACACAATACACACTTTTTATTTCTTGTCTTATTTCCCAAAACAAGTGTTTTGTGGGGTATTCCTAAGCCACTGTTTACAGCCCCTCTGGACTCTGCCCTTCATCTATCCCTGAATATCCTGCTAATATCTGAGATTTTACTTCTAAATTAGCTTTTTCAGCATACTTTTTATCTCATACTCGGCTTTTCTAGTCAACTGAACATCATATGCGTTGCTATCCATAACGTGACACGATTCCTATACTACAGAAAACCATCAGCTACCAAATTCCAAATCAAATGACCATCTCTCAGCCTCACGTTCACCATTCTATAGCTGTGCTATTTAATGTCATGATCAGTGCCATAGTTTTAAAATGTAAATATAAACAACTAAACACTAAGTTAATAATTCATATCATCGTCAATATCATAAGAAATATCCCCAAGAACAGACAAATAGTGCTAATTAAGATTGACAATATTGTACATAGTAATGGAAATCACCAGCTAAGTGAAGAGACAACGTACAGAATGTGAGAGAATCTCTTCATGTCCAGCAAGAGTATAATATCTAGAATCTGTCAGCAAGTTCAAAAGTTAAAGACCAACATCAAATTTTCTAATCAGAGAATGGATGAAAGCAGTGAACAGACATATCTCCAAAGAAGAAACACAAAGGTCAAATAAATATTTTAAAACCTATTTAATATCCTTAGCCAGTAATGAAATGCAAAATCCACCTGCTTTGAGATTTTACTTCACTCCTGGTAAAATGGCTACTGTCAAAAAACCAATTCTAGTGTGTATGTAGAGTAAGAGAAGTCCTTAAATACTGCTGCTGGTAGTGTAAAGGGGGCAGACACTGGAAATTCATAGGGAAGATTCGCAAACAACTATAAACCTGGCCAGAAAGATGGCTGAGCAGGTAAGGTATATGCGTCTAAACCTGATAATCTGAGTCCAACCATGAAATCCACATAGTGTAAGAGAGAAGATTCTCGAAAATAGAATCTGTCTATCTGACTCTTTCTCTGTCTCTCTCTCTCTCTCTCTCTCTCTCTCTCTCTCCCCCTCCCCATAAGAATCAAAAATCCTTGTGGAAGAGGAGACAGAAAAATTGAAGAGCCAGTGAAATGGCGTTTGCCAGATACAAGGCATTTGCTCAAATAAACTCAGTGGTTGTAGGCAACATGTGCAAGATTTTGACATCCAAACAAAATCTCAGAATGGCTGAAGCCAGTGGGCACAAAGTCTCACTGCTTAGCTGAGGAGCTGCTGACAATTAAGAACTACGAAGGGAGTAAAGTCAGTTTTCTGTAAGAGCAGAACACCTGGTAGGTCAACCATGATCCAGGAAAAGGCCCCACAGCCAAGAGAATTTGGTCAACATATTCTGGACTCCATGCACTTAAAAACAAACAAGGTAGACAGTCTACCTGCTTTCCATGGCAAAATAAATATGTCACAGTATGCCTACAGTATGTCCCTCAAAAGAGTTGGGTTGTGGAGAGAGAGAGCCGAACAGAACATGATCAGTCTTTCTGGTGAGCAACATCTGTTACCTAAAAGCGAACTATCCACCCTGGATGCATCAAGCCTGCCATCAATATAAGCAGAAGGAGAACACATGAAAGGCAATGAGGAGTCACGGAGAAAGAAGACCTTGAAGAGGTAGTAGAAAAGTGTCAGTAAAATTTCAAGAGTAAGCCATTAAATGGTATACAATCTGCTGAGAGTTCTGAAGGAAAGCATACTAAGAAAGTTAATATGCCAAGTTGGCACTTGGAAAAACCCAACCGGCAGCTGTGTGAATTATAGAATGAAAAATACTAGGCACAGAAATTAGCTTTGAGTCTACTGCAGTTGTCAAAGCAAGGATGAGGTAAAAGAGAGCATACCAGAAGGCAATAAGGACAGAAATCCAAAAGGCCTTGTAACTGAGCATAGGAAATTAAACTAAGCAATGGTAGTGTGCTCCTTTAATTTCAGCATTCAGAATGCAGAGGCAGGCAGAACTTAATTTGAGCCCAGCCTAATCTAAACAGCAGTTTCCAGGGCAGCCAGAACTCAAAGAAAGGAACAAAGAAACAAATATTTTAAAAAGAAATGAAATTAAAAGGAAAAATCAGGAAGCACTGTATATTTAAGATAAATACAAGTATTTTGTTGTTGTTGTTAGGTAATAATATCGCAAGAAAGTTAAAAAGAGCAAACACATAGAGGAAATGTATTATTAGAGACAAAATTGTTTGCTTTAATTAACATTAATTATTGGACACAGTCTACTTATGAAAAAAGAAGTACACTGCTCACAGCTTCAGAGGTTCAAAGTGCAAAAGACACAGACCAGGAATGAAGTGTGACTCTTGGCTCCATCACTTCATGGTCAAGGGAGTCCTGAGCACTGTGTGAAGCAAGCACATGAGTAGATGGAGAACCAGCAGCATAGGAGAGGAGAGGAACTGGGCTTGATTCTTTATTGAGGACGCTATGTTTCTCAGGAGAATCACAGGGATGAAAGAGTTAAGTAAGCCTAGTGCTTACCTAATTAAATGTCCTCCCAGTATGCTTCACCACTGCTGGGCTTATGCTGGGAACCAAACCTTTTACACCTGAGTCTTTGGAGAAGTGTAATTACAGCACATCCAAACTACATGTTAAGCTTGAGATACTGGTTAGAAATTCAAAAGACATCCATAAATGTACCTGCTCCTTGGATACTCAACTTAAATACTGTACATTGATTCCTCAGGGCTAACAAACATCATTAGCTTCATTAATTCTTTCCTGGTTACCCAAGGCTAAGTGAGAACTCTTCTGTAGGCTGCTACACCAAATAAACAGGAATTATCATACTGCCCTATGAAGATACTAACATAAAATGGTATCCGCCTTAACAGCACTCAACTGGTAAGCTCACAAAAGTGAAAACCTTTTCTAACTTACTTTTCACTGCCTTAAATGTATAATTAAATTCAGTAAACATTTATGAAGTGATGAGCCTACTCCTGCCAAACCCAAACACTGAAGGACTATATCAATACCACTGATTAAATTTCTCAGCATCCGAACTCCTTTCTCATTTTTCGATGAAAACAAATTTCGCTACCAGAAAAATGTAAGCAAAACTGAGCAAACCAACTGAGCACACTTCTCATCAGAATAATAATGGGGAGGCTTTCTGATAATATGAATTTTGGGACATAAAATACAGACAGAAAGGATTTACTTGGGGACAATAGAAAAAAATAAGTGGATTATAATTAGTATAGTTTATAAAATTTATTAAGTTGACTTGGTGATACAAAAAACATCAACATTTCTTACTAAAGAGATAAAAGCCCATTTCCTCACTTACAAAAGAATCAGATGAATTATAAACCTTATTTGGCATTTTTATAGTATCTCCAATCAAATCACAGGAGCCATGGGGATAAACCAATGTCTCTTAAAGTATACCTTAGGAAACTGGTACAAAAGTGCTCCACCCCCCCCCAAAAATTTTTTTTTGCTGGAGCAATATTATACTAACAAAATTACACTCAAAAATGTCAAGAAACACAGTTAAGGTTGAGTTTCTGCTTAATTTCATTGCCTGAGGTAAATGTATTAGTGCCTCTGTACAAGAAGGTTGATAATTCAATCTACTCTATATACTTCCTGACATCTCTGCTCTTCATTTTTCAAATTTATGCACCTAAATAAAAAATGTACCTAGGAACTATGATAGCTTCCTGCCTAAAGCAAAGTATTTACATGTGTCCTTACAAAGCTATCAGAGCAAGGTTTCTGCTGAGATATACAAGATGGTATGGCACTAGAAATCCTTTATGGAGCGAAAGTATTTTCTGAATGCATGTAACGCATACGTCTTCTGGCTTTAAAAAAGCAGCTAACCTTGAACAAGGTCTTTTCTTTACATGTAAAGCTTGCTATTTAAAAAAAAAAAAATCTATCGAGTACTTTGTATTCAACTCTTTTGATATTCCCTACACATCAACAAAACATAAGTGCAGTCTCTATTATTCCTGATATATCTGCCTCTAACACTTGAAACTCAGTACCACTACAAGCATGAAAAGTGCAGGTACTAACTAAGCTTAGAATACAATGTTGGCTGAGAGAATGGTCACACTGTATCTAACAACTATTAACCATTTTATGACCATTTGGATGTTTAAATAATTAAGCAACACACAGCAAGCCAGCAGCCAACATCAAGCTAAATGGAGAGAAACTTGAAGCAATCCCACTAAGATCAGGGACTAAACAAGGCTGCCCTCTCTCCCCCTATCTATTCAATATAGTAATTGAAGTTCTAGCTAGAGCAATTAGACAACA
>CM052708.1:33868213-33981682 GCA_028551405.1 Uromys caudimaculatus | reverse complement strand
AGACCACTAACCAAAGAATACACATCTATTGACCCATGATTTGGACTACATATGAGGCAGAAGAATCACCTCGATGGCCACCAGGGAGAAAGGAGAGGACTCTGGGCCTGAGGGTGCTAGTGGCCCCAGTAAAAGGGAATGTCAAGGTGGGAATATGGGAATGGGTGGGCGGGTGGGTGGGAGGAGGAATTCCCTCACAAAGGCGGGGAGGGGGAGGGGACACGGGGTTTCCAAAGAAAAGGGGAATCATCGGAAATGTAAATAAATAAATAAATAAATAAATAAAAAGAAAAGAAAAAAAAATAATTAATCATTTCTTTCCTGCACCAAACCGAGTCTTCTAAGCAATGACATCATATTCATGGCTGTAACCCTAGTGTGCTGGTTGTGTTTGGTCAACTTGACATAAACAAGAGTCCTCAAAAAAGAGATTACCTCAACTGGGAAAGACTCTCCATTAGCTTGCCCTAGGGGGATGTCTGTGGCTTATTTTCTAAATTGATGGTTTGTAGTGGCTATTTCTGATTGTCAACTTGACTATATCTGGAGTGAATTACAATCCAGAATTAGAAGGCTCACCTGTGATCTAGATTTTGCGTCTGGAAGACACAAGTTTCAAGTGAGGTAGGACGCACACCTCTAATCTGGGCCACACCTGCTGCTGGAGATCTACATAGGACATTGGAAGGAGGAAGATTCAATCTTCTTCACCTGCGAGCCTTGTGGGACTAAGCGACTGCTAGATCCTCGGGTTTTCATTCACAGCTACTGCTGACCATTGTTGGGGAATTTGACTACAGACTCTAAGTCATCAACAAATTCCCTTACTATATAGAGACTAAGTATAAGTTCTGTGACTCTAGAGAACCCTGACTAATACATGGCTCATGTAAGAGGGCCCAACTCACTATGGCAGTACCACCCGCATAGGCTGTGTTACCACTGAGAAGTAAAGCAATAGGCAGTGTCCCTCCATGGTCTCTGCTACAGTTCTTACACTGAGCTCCTGGATAACATCCTCAACGAGGAATTCTAACATATAAGTCAAATGAGCCAATATGTCCCTGCGTGGGTTTGGTCAGTACCTTATCACTGCAAGAGAAATCCAAGTAGAACAACTAGCATGCAGTCAATGATCTGGAAGGGTTTGGTTGATTCCATCCCTTAGGGCATCAAATACTTCATAGACATAAAATTCGACATAAGTTCATCGAACTTGAAGAATTTTGATTTGCACGTTATGTGTGATCATCAAGTTTACAGGAAAGTAGAAATCTCTTCAGGCACTCTTAGGCCCTACTCAATTAACAATGTATACTTCATGAGACAGTGCCTAACATAACAGCTCATAAGGAAATAGCTATATGGTTTGGTTATATATGGCAGTAGTTATAGTAATTTCTTCATCAACATGAGAAGCTAGATCCAAGAATTCAACCCTGAATAACTACTTCAAATGTCAATCATCCAACGAAGAAAGTAATACAGAAATCCTAAGTCAGTAAAAAGGACAAAATAGCACCAAAGAAAAGCAAAGATGAGCAGAGTCAGAAATATTGCTATGCTGAAGCAACTGAAACTGGTGGTATCCCACAGTTTTTTCTTTTATTTAAAAAGAAAAAAAAGAAAAGAAAACAATTTAGACTGTATCTCTCTGTGCTGCCCTGGTTTTCCTGGAACACATTATGTACATGAGGCTATCCCTGAACATCAAGATCTGCCTACTTCTAGGATCACACATGGCTACTTAAAAGATGTCTTTAATTTTTGAGATTATAATATATACATTGCCTCCCCCCTTTCCTCTCTCCAATCATCAATTCATTCACTCATTCCAGAAGTATTTCTTGGATTGCTTATAAAGAAAGAAGCCGGAAATTCTTCACGGTGTAGACTGTGAATAAAGGAAATAAAAATCCCAGGTTTTCCGGGCAGTGGTGGCGCACGCCTTTAATCCCAGCACTTGGGAGGCAGAGGCAGGTGGATTTCTGAGTTCAAGGCCAGCCTGGTCTACAGAGTGAGTTCCAGGACAGCCAGGGCTACACAGAGAAGCCCTGTCTCGAAAAAACCAAAAAAAAAAAAAAAAAACAAAAACAAACAAACAAAAAAAAAACAACAACAACAAAAATCCCAGGTTTGCACTGGAAGAATAATAGCTAATACATCATATGTACATGTTTAAACACGTGATGACATGGCATCTCTGATGACAATATAAAGCAAGACAAGGAGGTAGAGAGGTGGAGCATATTTCCAATAACAATGTGGTCTAGCCTGTGCTCATGGAGCAAGGCCGGCTCACACAGCCTGAGGGACATGAGATCGGAGGCCGTAACAAGCGCCCACAAGAGGTTGCGCGGTAGCAGCTCCCACACAGGCCTGCAGGGTAAAGCAGTTACTTACTTTCTTGCAATGTTCTGATGCTTTCTCTTCCCACTCTTCTAGTTTCGCCCGATCTATGCAAATATCTAAAATTAAAGTAACAAAAATTAAATTGAAGTTTCTATGAAAACTGTTGATGATTTTATGAAGAAAAATCATCACAGAAAACATAATCGATAATGTAATTAAAGTGGAGGAAAATAGCACGATAATACAAGACGCTCCTTAAAGGGTGACGCCAGAGGAGCTCACATTGAACTTTATTTCCCCTTCCATCCGGGAAGAGGAGATGGTTCAGTGACAACGTGCAACCTGGAAAGATTTCCATTACCAATGTGGATTTGGAAAGAAGAGATGGCAAGACCAACATCAAGCAGGAAAATGAGCTGGAGTGACAAATCAAGTTGGGGAAAAGAAGCAACTAACAAATGTGTGTTTTCCCTATTAATGTAATCATAGATAAATTCAATGAGAAATCATAGCAAAGGGTATGTAATCCATTATGTGGAGCATTAGAGCTTGCATACATTAACCAATCATCCTGCAGAATAATTGACATATAGGCTTTACTGATGAAAAATTAGGTAATATTAAGATTTAACTTTGGATTTCCTTTCATCTAACAAATCTATTCTTTAGGACTTTGCATTTAGACAGGACTACTCACTTAAATGTCACTATGTTCATAGGCACTGGAAATAATAGCAACGTCCAATAGAATGGACTAAGTAATTATATACATCCATCAGTCAAATGCTAGGTATTTACTTATCATAATGTACTTTGTGTTCCTTTTAATAAAACCAATATACAAACAAGTTTAAGGAAACAATTGTGTAATAAGAGAAAGAGAAAAACAAAATATCAGTTCTATTTCATAAATACAACTTATATAATCTTGCTGTTTTGCACTATTCTGCTGGCTATTTTATTTAAAATTAAATGTTACACAATTTAAGGCATTTTAGGTAATTTTCAATTATAAAAGACTAAAACAAATCTCACCCATCTAGTTCTAATATATTTACCATTTTACTTACAAAATTCACTACCTATACAAATATGTGTGTGCGCGCACGCGCGCGTGTGCACACGTGACTTCCGATTCCTACACAATGTCCCTTTGCTCTTAATATAACATGCCAACATATATTAACTCACCTCCTACACTTCAGCAAATTTAACTTTTAATCCACAAAGAAAGCAAACACTTTGTTTCTAAAAGCCACTAAGTCTTGAGAAGTTCCTTACTTCCTGAGCATCCCCCATCCCCTTTAAGAGATCGTAGTTACAAAGGGCTAGCGTGGTTTAGAAGCCTTTTCCGATCACTGATTATGTTTCACTGGGTTGTACCAACATTTAGTAAATGTTGCTACTTAAGAAGAAAATCTGGAATACTATCTGAATGAAGTTTGGGAAGAGTTCTACCTTTAAGACCCATGAATGAGGAAGCACCGTTGGAGGATCTTTGTTGTCTACGCTAAGTCTGTATCAGCCAGCACTGATCATTAGGAACACTGCAGTTTGCTGAGCCATGCACAACTTCAAAGTACTGACATATCTCTATATACAATATTGAAGGAATTACATAGGTTAATACCCTCAATGACCCTGAAAGAAAGGAAATGAGTTTAGTACTGAGAAACTACTATCAAACTACCAGTTCAAATTCTCACTTAAATGTTCTAGATTTCTGTATTTGTAAGAATTTCTGTTGGTCATTTCTTTTCATTTTGATCATTTGCTTTTCATTTTGTCTCTTAATAAGTGTGCACTGGGATCCAGAGGGATAGGAGCACCCGCAAAGGACTCAAACTAGGAAGTGAATGAATGCATCTTGTATGCACCAGTGTGTATGTACATAGATCTACTGGGTGGTGTGTGCACTGGTGTGTATGTAGTTAGACCCACTGTGTGGTGTGTGCCCCAGTGTGTATGTAGTTAGACCCACTGTGTGCTGTGCCCCAGTGTGTATGTAGTTAGACCCACTGTGTGCTGTGTGCCCCAGTGTGTATGTAGTTAGATCCACTGTGTGCTGTGTGCCCCAGTGTGTATGTACATAGATCCACTGTGTGCTGTGTGCCCCAGTGTGTATGCAGTTAGACCCACTGTGTGGTGTGTGCCCCAGTGTGTATGTAGTTAGACCCACTGTGTGCTGTGTGCCCCAGTGTGTATGTAGATAGACCCACTGTGTGCTGTGTGCCCCAGTGTGTATGTAGTTAGACCCACTGTGTGCCCCAGTGTGTATGTAGTTAGACCCACTGCGTGCTGTGTGCCCCAGTGTGTATGTAGATAGATCCACTGCGTGCTGTGTGCCCCAGTGTGTATGTAGTTAGACCCACTGCGTGCTGTGTGCCCCAGTGTGTATGTAGTTAGACCCACTGTGTGCTGTGTGCCCCAGTGTGTATGTAGATAGATCCACTGTGTGCTGTGTGCCCCGGTGTGTATGTAGTTAGATCCACTGTGTGCTGTGTGCCCCAGTGTGTATGTAGTTAGACCCACTGTGTGGTGTGTGTCCCAGTGTGTATGTAGTTAGACCCACTGTGTGCTGTGTGCCCCCGTGTGTATGTAGTTAGACCCACTGTGTGCTGTGTGCCCCAGTGTGTATGTAGATAGACCCACTGCGTGCTGTGTGCCCCAGTGTGTATGTAGTTAGATCCACTGCGTGCTGTGTGCCCCAGTGTGTATGTAGTTAGATCCACTGTGTGGTGTGTGCCCCAGTGTGTATGTAGATAGACCCACTGTGTGCTGTGTGCCCCAGTGTGTAGTTAGATCCACTGTGTGCTGTGTGCCCCAGTGTGTATGTAGATAGATCCACTTTCTTATAACTCTAGTTGCAGATCCAAGGCCCGTTTCTTTCCTCTGCAAGCTCCAGGCAAGAATGAGGTACACAATTATACATTTGGACAAAATTTCGTACACATGAAATAAAACTGAATAAATCCTAAAAGTGGGCTACACACTTGAAGTTAGCTCAGGGAGTTTAGTTTATATGACAGAAAGAGAGCTGGAGAGATGCTTAGTGTCTAGGGGCAGCTGCTATGCAGGGATCAGACAGTGTTTGGGTCCCAGAACGCATACAAAAGCTTTCCATACGTGGACGTAACCCCAACAAGCAGGAGAGTGAAGACGAAGAGATTGCCCAGGTTTCGTGACTGCCAGGGGGCCACAAAATGCAAGTCCGAGTTTTCAGCAAGAAGCTCTGTGCATCCATCCCTACCCATACCAGTGCATACACAACACGCTCACTCACAAATACACGGAAACGGCCAAAAAGGTAGAAAAAGCCAGGTCTGCTTATAATTCAAATCATGATATCCGTTTTCTCAATGTACTCTGAAATGTACATATTCCATAGTATAGCACCGAATTTTAAAAAGGCAAATATATGAATGAATATTTAATAAATTAATATTAGTCAAAAGTTCTCAGATTTCTTGTTCCAATGTACTGAAAGAAACGTATGCAATGACTATCACTAGGGCTTGGTGCCAACATTGTGATATCAGGAGTCGCCTGTTTTACAAACCACTGTTTGGAATCATCATTTCTAGATAGCAACACACAAAGGCTTGTATGAAGTTGTTATGAACATACCTTTGACGTTTAAGACTTCATGATAGAGGATCAAGAGTTCTCAGGAGATCTCCAGCCAAAGGAAGAAAACCAATACCTTAGCACTAACCCATGGGATCAAACTCAAGGTAGCTCTACTTAAATAACAAAGAACTACTCACCTACAAACTGACTTAAGTCCAAGTCTAGTCTTTTTCTGTATGTGAAGTCAGGGTCTATTCCATCTCTATGCAATACAATCTGTGACACACACTCGTCAATTAATTTGAAGTACTGCTGTCTAAAACCAAAGAGAGCAAATATATACTAAATAAATATACTCAATTAAGGAGCAGAAGTTTACATCACGAGAATATCCTTAATGTAATTCTGACTTCAAATTTGAAATTAGACTCAGCATAATTCAAGAGGTGGCACATAACACAGCATGGGAAACTCATCTTTCTAATAACATCGTGACACATTTTTAATGACGTGTCAGGAAGTACACTGTACACTGAGGGCAATTTTCTTATAAAAGTCGGACATTTATTTCATTGATTTTCATTTTTAAAAAAGATACTATTAAGAAGTGAGAGGTGCTTAAAGCCATCCTCAGAGCATAGCTCCTGGATGGCTAACAGGAAATCATCTTATAATGTAAACCAGCCCATCAAAAGTCTTCTCTAAGAATGTCTACTAGAGCTTCTTAATATCATGTTGTTGAAATTCAAAATTGATAACTCTAAAGGATATGAAACCAAATGAATATATCTTATTCAAGGAAGACTAGAAAATGTAATATAGTATCAATGTACAAAGATCAAAGTTTAAGTAAAAGCTTCAAAAAATATGGATATGGACACTATGCAATTCATTTGGGTAACAGATGCAGAGAACTCAAAGCCAAACAAGAGCAGAGCTGGAAAACACTGGAAAAGTAGGGAAGGATTGAGTGAGCTGGAGGGGGTCAAGGACACCACAAGCCCTACTGAGTAAACCAACCTGAGCCCATGGGGGTTCACAGAGACTGAACCACCAGCCAAATAGTATACACAGGCTGGACCTAGGTCCCCTGCACAGATGTACCAGATGTGCAGCTCGCTCGTCATGTAGAACCCCTAACATTAGAGCAGGGGCAGTGTTTGACTCTGTTGCCTGCCTTTGGATCCCTTTAATATAGCCGTACTGCCTTAAATGGTCTCAGTGGGACAGGATGCCCTTAGTCCTGCTGACTTAATATACCTGGGTGGGTTGATAACCATGGGGGACCTCCCCTTCTCTGAAGAAAAAGGGATGGGGGACTGTGGGAGGGGGTGTGAGGCTAGGACTGAGAGGAGAGGAAGGAGAGAGGCTGTGATCAGGCTGTAAAGTGAATAAACTAATGAAGAAAAACACAATTCAATCTATCTACATTCCTAACAACTTAAGCATATCTTCTTAACTTAAGGCAATATGAAGAAAATACAAAAAATAAATAATAAATGATAAGTTTTGTGTGCAAAGGCAATTCAAGCAGCAGGGTGGTTTATAATAAGGAACCCTACATCCGCCATCACTTGTGAATTGATTTCCTTTCTCAGTGATTTACAAGCAGCTTTTTATTTTTTTCTCCAAACCACATTCTTCATATGTGATGGCCCTTCTGGCCATTTGAAGCTTTCTTCCCAATGAACCATATATTAGTACTACTATCTGTGTACTGAAAACTTACACCTAATGAACCATTTATAATGCGGAATAAAATTGCTTCAACTGAATATAATAACAATAACCCTGAATTCATGGGGGCTCAAGCATCCTTTACCGCCAGAGGTTGCCAGAACCAGCCATGTGATGGTCAAGATAGCATCCTTTACCACCAGAGGTTGCCAGAACCAGCCATGTGATGGTCAAGATAGGCATTAGGAGTCTTTACACAGATGTTTCATTTCATTTTTACATAAATTTAGAGTAGAAATACAACACTGTTATTAACAGGCTACCCTTTTATTTTGAATTTAATGAGTTAGTAGGTTCAGGTAGTACTTATTAGTGCATAAATATTTAGTCTGCTTTTGTTAAAATAAAATTCCAAAAAATGACACATAAAACAACAAAACAGGTTGCTGGTCAAGTTGAGAATATTTGTGGGAATTACAATTTCAATAAAAACTTGACGCATGAAGGACACCGACTATAAAGAATGTAAGGTTTCATTTTCATTTTTCTTCTGTGTTGTAAGATGTAGCAAATAACATTGAGTTAAACCCTCTGCTATCACCCACGGGTACGCTATCTAAATAAGCTTGTCCTATAAATCCTACATGAATTACCCATGGGAAGACTAACTATCCCCATCATCTACAAATGAAATTTCTGCAAAGCTAAATTGGTAACATAAATGATTTATACTGGAAGGTTTAACAGTGGAAAACTCCTAACTGATAAAAGTGGAAACTGCTATGAAGACTATTTTCTGGGCATATTCCAAATCTCCTCACACAGCCATATTTAATCATTCTAGTATATTCTCTTGGGTACTCATGTCTACCTAGAACTGCATTACAGTCCATGTGAAGTAAACAAAGAACAATTTGTTAAGCTCTGATAGCCAAGATAAAATCAAGGTTGAAAAGGCATTTGTATAATTTTCCCAATTGATTAAAAACATTAAACACACAAATATTAATAAGATAGATTCAGATAATTTAAACACTACTAAAAGCAATTGTTAATACTGTCTATAACTTATAAAAACCAATCTATCAATAGCAATCCTGGTGACTAAGAAACAACCACAAAATATTACACATAATAAATTAATAAGCTGTCATTGGTTTCAACGTTTTTCATTTATTATAGATTATAATTACATCATTTCTCCCTTCCTTTTCCTCTTTCCAAACCCTCCGAGATAGCCCCTCTTTCTCTCTAAACTACATGGTCTTTGTTTAATTGATTTTACAGAAATGTATATAAATATAAATATATGTGCGCACACAGAGACACACATAGAGACAGCCATATACAGACCCACAAGCAGACTTTTAAATATAACCTCATCAGTCTGCATGCTACCACAGGTAACCCACTGGATCTACAGAGCACTCCCCTGCCTACGGTTCAAGGACCACTGTGGAAGAGGGAGCTATAAAGAGTGTAAGAGCCAGAGGATCAGGGACACTGCTGGGAGAGTGTGTCTCCTAGCAGCATCACGATTTACACCCACAAAGACTCACCAGCGTGTATGCCTCAATGTGAACAAGAAAGAGCAACAAACACGGTTTCAACTTTCATTCACAGGAGAGGATACAACTGCGAAATTTCTGGAGCTTACAAAGCAACAGTAATGGCATTGTAGCCACAGCTAAATCAATTCATACCTCAAGGAATCAACACAGTCTGTAGATCACTATCATGGAAGAAATAAAAACAACTTGCTTATCTGAATAAAGTATCGGGTGAACATCACAAGTAATAGTTTTATCAGTTAAACATTAGAATATAGCTTCCCCTTACCTTATAAAACGATCATTTCGAATGAGCAGGAGATGCTGAAGAATAGAAACAAAATGTCCCTCTGCTCTAGTTTCCTTAACTGTGTCCCATACCATGCTGTAAACATCAGATGCTTCGGTGAGCTGATTAAGGAGCATATGAATTTATTCAAACCCTACACCAACAGCTAATATCACACAGTGTCTGCTTTTGAAGGCTTGGAAGACTTGTATGCACACAACTGTCTAGCAATGGTTGTTTTTACAGGGCTATTTAGGAATTGAGCGTAGAGACACCAGAGATGGCAATTTGACATGAAACTTTCACACTTCACAACAGCTGTTTGGGAACTCCCACTATGTTCTAAGGACGTCCTGAGCAACAAAGCAAGCACATCAGGGAGAAGCCATAGTAGAAAACAGGATTCTGGTGTGTCTCAGAGACAGTCCAGACACTTGCACACCCATCAATTTACTTGACGTCTCCAAGGTGTTGCATCCATTGTGGAGAAAGAAGGGCTCAATAGGTGGAGGTTATCTCAACTCCAGCACTACAAAGAAGAAAGGCAACAGCCATATGGACAACAGATTGTACACATAATGTAACTAAGGGAATCAGTTAACTCATTGCAGCATACCTTTCCACAAATACACAGACAAAACAACAAATGTAAGCTACTAAAGAAATGCCACATTTATAATCCATACACACTTGACTTCATGTTCATATAGAAGGACTTAAGTGTTTATAGATGAAAGACATCACACATCCTTTGACCAGGACTCAGTGCAAAGGATATTCAAACTCAGCTCTAATGTCGTCAAGGCGATGGGAGAACTCGCTCAAATCTTCTTCTTTGTGCTCATCAAAGACTTTAAGTTGTATATCCAGGCCATCATTCTTAATGCCCTTTAAGTTCTACAGAAATTGCATAAACATTATGATGGATTCTGTTTTCAGGATGGGTAAATTATCAATAACATAAACAATATACCAATCATTCAAACCTGACGTGCAGAATTCAAACACTTAAAGTGTTAATACTTAAAGCTTATCATCTATATTTCACAACTAGATTTTTATACTCAAGTCTTTTCCCGCAGATAAATTATTCTTGAGAGTAATTTATCTAAATTTCCCCCACTCAAGTACACTTCTAATTTAAATATTAATGAGGAGACTGCAGGGCACTTACTGGCAATATCTCTTTCAATCCACACCGCATAAATTCATTTCTGAGGTGAAGCCTGAAGTCCAGGTCATCAGGAGATGTAACAAGGGCATTTATGAGCTGCATACAAGCTACCTACAACAGATTACACGGGAGAGGCAAGAGGGCTTACAGCACTGAAAACAACAGGAGCAAAAGGCAAAAAACCAGGCTTCATTCCAATAATGATCAAATATTTCTCACAAGAAAGCCTAAGATAAATAAGTAAAATAGCATATATATAAACATGTATACACATATAAAACAAAAATTTATAGTTTCAACTAAATTCTCATTTATTTGCAGGATGATATGCAGAATACCAATTTTCTCTTCACAGACACTTCATGTATAGCAGAAATTCTTGCCTAATACCATTCTAAGCACATATAATACAAACAGAAAATATGGTAAACAAAAACTGTAAGCATGTGAATAAAGAAAATAGAATAGTACAATAATTTTCCATTCCTCAAAAGAAGCATACACATGGAGAGACCCATGGCGCTGGCCGCATATGTGGCAGAGGAGGGCCTTGTTGGACATCAGTGAGAGGAGAGGCCCTTGGGCCTGAGGGTCTTCAAAGCCCGAGTGTAGGGGAATGCCAGGGCGGGGAGGTGGGAGTGGGTGGGTGGGTGGAGGAGCACCCTCATAGAGGCAGGGGGATGGGGGAGATCGGATGGGGGGTTTCCAAAGGGGAGACCTGGAAAATAAGTTTTTAAAAAATAAAAAGAATAAATAAAAGAAAGAAAGAAAGAAAGAAAGAAAGAAAGAAAGAAAGAAAGAAAGAAAGAGAGAGAGAGAGAAAGAAAGAGAGAGAGAGAGAAAGAAAGAGAGAGAGAGAGAGAAAAGAAATGAAGGAAGGAAGGAAGGAAGGAAGAAGCCAAATTCCTAAAACCTCAAGTTCAACAAGATCCTAAATATGGCTGATGAGGCTACTATAAAAATAAATAAAATAAACTGGGCACACGGTGGTACACACCTTTAATCCCAGAACTCTGGAGGCAGAAGTGAGGGAAATTCTGTCAGTCCAAGGCTAGAGTGGTCTACAAAGCAACTTCCTGGACAGCCAAGGCTGTTACACAGAGAAACAAACAAGCAAACAAAAAAATGATGGATGGATGGACAGATGGATGGATGGATAGACAGACACATAAATAGATACATAGCTATGTAGATACATAGATAGGAATAATTAAATAAGGTGAGAAAACTAACTGGCATTGTCAGGCAATCAGTCTTCTGCTTCCTTGAAGATTCAAGCTGAATGCCCATTGTATTTATGAATGACGTAAATTACATAGTTCACCACACCCGACGATAGGTTATAGAGGTAAAGTAATCCATATATGGACTAAGAAGTGAAGCATTCCTACATTTAAATTCTTGACTTTTTAATCCCAGGATGAAAGATACCTTTTTCCATCATCACAAATCCATATTTTAAAAAGAAAAAAATGTTTTTCTATAGAGAAGCAATCTATTTTTGATGTTGTGGGTAGTGTTACACTTGTATATCTAAATTCTACCTCAAATCCAGCAAGAATTACTCGACTATTGGTGGGGGGTGGGGGGGAAGGGAGGGACAAAGGGAAGGTGTGAGACAGACAGACAAAGAGACAGAGAGACAGAATGAGAGAAAGGAAGAGAGAACAAAACAAAAACCTTAACGACACTAATTCCATGTATAAACACACATAGTTTTAATGATGTTTTTCTCATCTAGGCTGACGATGCTTGCTCCAAGACACAAAGCCTCCCTAAAAAACTACAATAGCAGACTCACATAAGAGCTCTTTTGAGTGGGCCAGGACTTTGACTCCCACGCCATTCAGCCTATTGCTGCTGCCCTTGGTGTCTCCTAGAAGTGCTGAAGACACCATGCAGTTAGAAGCAGGTCCCAGAGACACCTGAGACGGAACTGACCTGAACACCCCTCCCTGAGAACTAGCTGTCATGGCAGCACAAGGTACCATAAAAACTTCCAAACGAGGGAGGCAGTCATTAATTCCACCCAGCTATGATTATTATAAACCACATAAATGACCTAATTGGGACTGGAACCCTAACTGTGCAGAAGTGGCATGCAAATGTTGATGACAACAAGCAGTTCTCTAATTGGAATTAAGAGGTACTTGGCATGATGGAGACCATGTCTGGTACTGAAAAGCTATGTAACTAGTCAGTGCTAGTGAAGTAACAGTCAGCCATCGGAGGAGATTCTAGAGCCACTAATTTACTAAAACGAACTAATCCCTAACAGCAATCTAAACATTAGTCCTTATATCTACAGATAAGTATAGTCTTCACCCTTCATCAGGTAAAATTCTCTTTGCAACAGATAACTAATAAAAATACAAAGTTGTAGAGCACAGCACCAACGGATATACCCAAACTCCCTCCCACACCTAAGGTCCAGGGAATGTACCAGAAGAAGGGATGACGGAACAACTGTAAGAGCCAAAGGTTCCGAAGTTTCTTCTGAGATTATATCACCTAGAAATGTCGGATGCTAAAGTCTCACCAACAAGAGTGTCCAAATGTGAGCCAAAATAGGACAATACTACTGAAGATGCCAAAATGGATGGTAAAATGCTGACTAGAACACAACCCTATTCAAAGAACCATAGGCAAGAAAGGAAAGCTGAGAGAATGATGGCCTTCCCTGATAGAAGAACACACCAAATTAATTGGTTGTCCGGTCAAATGGTGAGCCCTGAAAACGTACATACAAGTAACACTATACAAACTGAACAGATTATGTTGAAAAACAACATAAATTCATGAAATAAAAATTAGTAAAAAAAAAAAAAAAAGAAGTCTTGAATTTGAAAGAGAGCCAAGACTGGTATATGAGGGAGCTAGAAGGAACAGCGAATATGTTATAATTGCAGAAATAAAAGGAAGAGAAAGGAAGAGTTTCTCTCTGGAGAAGTATTCTTTGTTGTTGATAGTGTTATTTTTCCATGTCTACATTCTACCCCAAGTCTAGCAACAACTACTGGACTACTGATCAATATGTTTGATCTCATGCTGTTCCCTAAATTGTCTTTTCTCCATCCCTTAAGGCAAGGTTTATGTGAATTTAAAATGCTGGTTTTGGATTAAGACAACAACAGGGGTCTCAGTTCCTGCTGGTTGAAAAACATAGTAGTAACTTTTATATTTGATATCTAAACACTAAAATCTGACCAGCATGGCTTGACTGTCAAAACAAAATTTTTTTAAAGTGGAGATGAGAAATATAACAGAAAAGCTGAAAAAGAAAGAAAGGAAGAAAGCACACTTTAAAAAAAATAGAAAACATTAAACAGTCAACCTTTCCAGGATATAGTCACTCAGCTGTGACCAGTTCATGTCAAAAAGTCAGGGTTAAATGTTTTTTTTTCCACTCCCTTGCATTTCTATACTTGGCACAGACAACACTTTCCTTCTAAGCAACAGAATGTAATTTTCAAACATCTAAACAAAGAGGGGCAAGTGGAGGGAAGATAAAGGAGAAAGAGGACGATTTTTGCTATTTTTCTATACTTGCCTATATTCAGGAAAGCTACGTCAGTTGTAGAAAAGTGAAAACTAAGAAAGTAGCAAAAGTAAACAAAGTCAGTAGAAAATAGTGTCTAAGCAGAACACAGAGTAGTTAATAGTAGGATGAAATTAAAAAGCACAAAGGCATAGAATGACCCAAATCATTTCTGGGAAAGATTCCCCAAGATAACGTGGCTGAGAAGGAAAAGTTGATAGTTAAAGTTTTTGCTAAATCTATAAAATCTTTTCCCAATTCTAATAATAATTGCTTCATGGCTTCCAAATGCAGTTCAATTCATCTAAATTACACGACACATCTGTAAATATAAATCTATACCAAATGATATTGATTTGTGTTAAAGAGGAACAACTCAATAACCAAAGGAAAGACCAAAAAGTTACTTCAGGATACGGAGTTCTGGCATAGCATCTACACAAACACACAGTACTGTACCACAACATAATTTCATAATAGGTTAACTAGTTAGCTGTGGGTACTGGTCCAGAATCTATATTGTGGTGATTTGAAGGAGAATGTCCGCAATAGGAGAATGTCTCCTATGTTTGAATGCTTGATCTGGAACTGTTTAGGAAGGATTAGGAGGTGCGTCCTTGATGGAGAAGTTATAGCCTTGTTAGAGGAGCTGTGTTACTAAGAGTGAGAATGTGGGTTTCAAAAGTCTCCCTGTTCTCTATCTGCTGCCTGTAGATCAGGATGTAAGGTTCTTAGCTACTACTCCAATGCCATGCATGCTTGCCGCCATACCCCTGGCCTTGATGACTATAGACATACCTCCTGAAACTGTAAGCAAGCCCCCAATTAAATGCTTTCTTCTAAAAGTTGTTTTAGTCATGGTGTCTCTTTTCACAGTGGTAAAATGATAACTAAGACATTGACCATGCGAGTAAGAAACACTGAAAGTCTCAAGAACTACAAAAACATACAGGAGAAGTTGTATACTCAAATGTAGATAAAAAGTTATAAAGATAAAACCACACTATGTGCTATAAAGTAAAAGTTTACTATATGGGAGGAATAGGAACTAGTATTAAGTAGGAACAAACTCTACTAACAGAGACACCAATTCATGAGTCAAAAGGAAGATCCCTGAAATCCTTAATGTCGTTAAAAGCTAGTGATTAAATTACTCAAGTCACTCACCTTAACTAAGGATAGTAACAGAAATTCAAGTGATAAAAGGCATTCTTCATTAAGATGGATTTACCAATGTCTTCCTCATATTCAAGAGATGTAAAATATCATCCCAATCAACTGTGATCGAAGTACAGAAATTGTTTCAAAGTCATGACAAAACTACTTTCCAGTAGAGCTTAAAGATGACAAAGCAAGTTACATGTTCCTAAAAGCACCCTAATTGGAATTAAGGGTCTATTATTATGCATCAAACTACAGGTCTCCATATTACTGGTTCATATCATCTAGTCAAACCGGTACCTGTTCTGACACCGTTCTAGATGTTAGCTTTAGCTATCACAAAGGGGGCAGGGGTTGTTTATGTACTCCTGTATTAGAGTGAGTGTTGCTGTGAGGAAATACCATCACCAAACCAACATGAGAGAAGGAAAGATTTATTTGGCTTACATATCCAGAGGCACAGTCCACTGAGTGGAGCCAAGGCAAGAACTCAAACAGGGCAGGAACTGGCAGGCATGAGCTGATGCAGAGACAGAGGAGTGGGGCATACTAGCGTGTTCAACTTACTTTCTTACAGAAACCAGGACCAGCCTAAGGGTGGCACCCACAAAGGATAGCAGATATAGGCAATACTACTAGAAAAAAGAGTTTTCTATGCAGTACTAGAAAAAAAGTTTGCTATGCAGAAGTACATGAAAACCAGTATCTCAAATGGAATCGTTTGGATGAAGTAGAGAAAAGAAGACATTTAAGGAATGGCTTTAATCTGTAGATTGTACAAATCAAAAGCAAAGGAGCACTAGAAAAGTGGAAAGGGATAGGGAAGATCCTAGAGTCTGGAAGAATGGAAGTATGAAGAATGTGTCAAATGGAACTATAGGACAACACAAACCTTTTCTCCAAAAGGACAGAGGGACTTCCTGTTCAACTGCCAAACACCTACCTTCTCCTGGATACCATAAGCAAGCAGAAAACAAACCATACAATTCAAACTGACTCCAAAATATTTCCTCCTTTACTCCAAATGCAGCATTAGACATGAGAAATACTGCTCTGTAACCTTGGGTTAAGCATTCCTACCTAAGGACACTTATCTTTAACTGTTACAGAAAAGATTCAGTTCTAACCTTTCAAAAGCAAATACTATGAGCTCAACTGATTATTCTCTTCCCAATTATTAAAAAATCTTCTTTCATGAACAAAGGTGTCTTTAGCAACAACACAATTACTACCTGGAGGGTTTGGTGGGGGGGTCAAGTTCCTCATCCTTGGAGTAAGAACAAAGGATTTGTTCTCCTGCAGAGGCAGCATAAGGACATACCACAAGGAAGTGAGACAAACTGAACGCAGCTAGCAAGACAACTGTCACCACTGTCAAGATCTAGATGCTAAAGGCATATCCAGAGGCAATAATAAACTAGCCAACTCAAACTTACTTAATGCAAAGGATGAAATCCACCAAAAGCAATCTCAAGAACAAAGCAAACAATAAAGGAAAATCGTTAGAATTAGAAAAAAGTTGACAAGACAGAGGTTCTGGGCCACTGCTCACACAAAGAGGTTTCCTGACCTTGAATGTGACAAGAAGTTTCTCCAAGTACAGATGCTTACCACCTAAATTCCTCTGGATACACAATTTACTACTATCTCTAACTCGGCTCAGCACACAATCTGAGAAAAAATAAACAATTTATGTACATTTAACCTGTGTCTTCTGAACCTTTGTGCACAAATATGCTTAAGCACAAAATTCAAGGTAAATTAACACATGTGAAGGCCAATTTTTCTAAGGCCACTATGCTGAAGGAATTTAGAATACAGTCTAGTGAGCTGTCTTTGCAAAGGTCAACATGTTCTTTCTGGATATAAGTAGATGTTTTGGTAAATAAACCTATGGCTAGACCACAGTCTGCTTCAGGAGCTCGAACCAGACTGAAAACAAGTACCAGGAAAGAGTCGAATGGGAATTCAATCATACCTGTGACGACTCACTGTCAGGCCCTGGAAGACACAGTTTCTACTGTTACTCATCTTCCCTACCCTACAGCAGGAGCCAACCACCTCTCTGTGCACAATCAAATTTCATACTTGTCAAGTTAAAATGAGTAAACGATACTTATAGATAAAGAAGTTACCTCCAGTGCATAAAAAGCTTTAAAGACTTCTAAATAAAATATATGTATTAATTCAGAAACTAAATAGACTACATAATGTAGATAAACCCCAAAACAGTAATGTGAATCAAAGTAAAGCTCTATAATCTTATTTATACTCCCAACTGAATGTTCAATAAATGATAGATATGGTTAGAGAACAAGCCAAAACTTGAAAAATGCAAATGCCCTACCCACAAATTCAGAAAAATGAATTGCAATACTCAGGGCTAGAATTTGCATGAACAGAAAGATGAAACACAGACTTACATCTTAGAAACATTACTCCCTTTGAGACATCATTAATTTCTGCCATGTCCTCCAGTGCATTTTGTGGAAATTACTAATATATATTAATATATATGTGTTTGTGTATATATATATATGCACATGTGTGTGTGTGTGTGTATGTGTGTGTGTGTGTATATATATATATATATATATATATATATATATATATATATATATATATATATATATATATATATATGAAGTAGTGGATAGCTATAAATAATGGTGCATAAGCCTCTTACGGGTAGGAATATATATGCTACACTTTGTGCAGGTCTGATGACATTCTAAGATCTGAGTTAATTTAGAAAAGAACAAGTAAGTAGTCACAAGAAGACCACACAATCTCAGCCAGTTTTCAGTATAAATTCACTCATTCAATTTTTAAAATGATAGAGGCAGTTAAATAAAAGGATTTAAGAATGTTTTGAGTAGAAGCTCAGAAACTAAAGCTACAGATTCACAACAATGAATCAACACACTAACTCTGCATCTCTCAAAACATTTCCCAATCTTTCCCCTTAACCAGACTTGTTCTAAACAAACAATTCTTCCTTCATAATTCAGAAACTTGGAACAGTATGCTTTCTTTTTATTGAGTAACTAATGTAGAGGAAGTTGTACCACATAAGCCAAAGTAGTGATTCTATCTGAACTGAATTTAGAGCACAATGAATAAATTAAAGAACTCTAGAAACATCAAGAATGAAGGCAAAACAAGAAAAAAGGTTGCAATTCTTGGATCAGTAGTTTGTTCTCTATTGCAAGACAATTCCCCAGAGTCATTCTCAATTCTGCAGAATTTACAGTGGAGGAATTGGCATGTTCTAATCTACTCTTATTTCAAAGTGCCTTAAAAAGCAGAGACAATGTCTGCTTCCAAGTCAAAGGACAAGTAAGGCCCTGATTCAGTGTCCCCTTTTGGCAATACTTACACTCATTTGGAAAGTCTACTGTTCTGTAATCTCAATGGACCCTCTTAGAGCAAAATCTGCCATAACTACCAAAATGTTTCTCCCATTTGTAAAGGGCACTCCTTCAAACCTCATGTAAAGCATGTTCCCACACCCTTGGATATCTGCCATACACCACATCGCACAGCTGTGCATGTCTACCATCTGTGGGGTAGGGAATCACATCCACAGAACTGATACACTGGACTGTCTTCACAGATGCTCCAGAAGTCAGGAGAACTGGGCAGGGGAAGGCCATTACACAGTGGCGTCTCCATACAGCCTTTTTCATTGAAGGCCCCAAGTGAGATGTCTTCAGGAGAATGAAACTTTCTAAGAGTACCAGGTATGACTTCACAACTAAATATAGTAGGTGGGAAGCAAACATTAATTTGATAGCACATTATAGGTAATCATGGAAAATGTTGAAATATTTATGGAGCCCTGGGGAAACTCTGGAGAAAGTCTGACTAGCTTAGCTCTACTGAGAAGCTTCCTAGCAGGAAAAGTGAGTCACCGAATGATTCGTCAAGATGATACGACTTTGTCATGACTGAAGCTGAAGTGGCCACTCATGTCCATTAACCATGGACAGCATTCTGGTCAGCTTCAACTCTCTGTCCGGGATTAATGTAAAGACTGTATGAGATTTGTTTCCTAAAACACCTTCTACAGATAGTCCTATCCATGTCATCCACAGTACGAGCTTGACAGGATGGGAAGTGGGGCTCCTAGAGCTCACAGCACCCCTACTGCTATGGAGTCGTTTGTGGACTGAGGAGACAATTCAGGGACTAGGGCCCTTTCCATACAAGCCTAAAGGGTAGAGGTCAGATGCTCGGCACCCAGCACCTTACGATCCCAGTTCTAAGGAGTCAGAGATAAGGAACCCCTGAGGAACCTGGCCAGCAGATGAGCCAGAATGAGTGACCTAGAGGTTCAGTGAAAGGCCCTGCCTTAATAAATAAATAAAGAGGAGAGTGCTCGATTTTGGATATAGAATATAGGTACAAAGGGCAGGAAAGAAAACAATGTCTAATCTCAACAGATGCAGTTTATCAGAGCATAGACAGTGAGGGGCACTGTCTCTACACCTGGCATGAAGGAGCTGGGGGAGGGAGAGGAGTATTTCCAATTTATACAGACGCTTGGAAACTGGAAAGTTGATCAACTGTGGAGGGCACAGTTAGGGTCTGGGTCTCTTCTTCCTGGAACTGTTGACTCAAGCAAGGCAGGCTATCTGATGAAACAGGTAGTCTCAGCAAACGGTCTTCTCTGGACTCTGGCCTAATGACAATGGTTGAGCAAGCTCAGGTGTAATGTCATAACAATCAAGATTTTTACAACCAAGGTACTCTACCGGAGAGAGATTAAGAAAGATATTCTATCAAACTTCAGGCCTCCACAAGTATGTACACACATGAAAACAAAGACCCAAATACACATTTGCCTATAAATGCAAACATGCATATACATATACATATTATATGTATGAAAGAAAGAAGGGGGGCATCTTTCTAAATTTTACTAAGAGATTTTGTCTGAGAAAGGTACCCATTAAACTGCCAAACTGACTATGTCAGTCTATATTCTTAAAATTCTCAGACACAGCTTCAGAATGAAGGGATCAGGGCACATCCCCTGGGGCGGGGAAGGGAGATGCAGTATGCTCTCACCACAATCCAGAGGACATTTCCACCTAAGAAAAGACAAATATCCACCAAATTGGAGTTGCACTTTGAATCCTTTCCTAAAAACCAGTCAGTCCTGATTAACAAAACAATTTCAATAGACTTTCCAACCTAGAATAATCCTTCTGAGGCCCCAGCAGAGGACAGATTTGGCTAAAGATAACAAAGATCCATATACTTTTCAAACAAGAAAAAGGAGAAACTTTGGCATGAATTAAGAGACAGCTTAGTCTACACTGATCCCAGACACTGATCCCAGTCTGTCTGTGACAGACACTTGGGTTCTTCCAAGGGAGCCATTTCAGGTTTATCTGCCCAAGCATCCCCAGCACAGTTTGAGCAGCATCGGAACTGGATTTTCTACTGGGACATCGCTGTGACCTGACATTTCTCCTCTGTATTATTATGTTGAGCAGTACGTTGCTTACATAACCTCTCCGGTCATTCTAGAAATCCTATAAAGCACTCAGTATCATTTTCTGCATAAATGGTCCAAAATGGATTAGGCTGTTTGCAGCTGAGAGGCTCTTTCTGATATATTTGAAAAGAGAAACTATTCTACATTTATTTGAAGCCTAATGTTTTTACTTTTCATCTATTGCCTAAAAATAAAACTAAGGCCTGAAAGGTAATCGTTAAGCCATCCTAGGCTTACAGTTGTAGTTTCTTTCCAGACTCCATCAAAAGGAGAGCAGCGTGCTTCATTCTATCATAATCGCAATCAGAGAAACTATACTATCAGGATAAAAAAATCTAAAATTTCCCTTTAAGACAGATATTCTCAGAAAAACACATATCAATAAAAGATCCTCATTATTCTTTATTAAGACCCATTATCTCCAATTCAGAAACAAACAATTGGTTCTACTTTATTTAGTAACAAAAAAGTTTTATTTTTAATTTGGTGATTGCTAATATCACCCACACTAGTACATTTTAATAAATGCAAATTACACAGCTAATAGAATGAAGTGGGCACTTAGAACCACAGCTTTATGGGAAAACATAGCTGGATCACTCTAAGATGTGCCTTATTTGTGGAAGATTCAGAAATGTGCCAGAGACAAGAGGGTTTTATATTATATTACTAAATATTTATATTATGTTACTATAATATGCTTGATTAGAAAGAGCATACCCAGTGATATTCACCAAAAGTAAAACTACTTTATTTTTTATATGAGGATGTGGGTGTAGAAATTGGCTTTCTGGGACATGATACCTTTTAGTCTTAAGCTTGCCAGTTGTTAGGCACTTTATACCTAATAGCCAGAAGCCTCCATCATGAAGTAAAATCCTTTGCCAAGCATGATGGAACACACTCTCAATCCTAGCACTCCAGAGGCAGAAAGAGGCAGATAGCCCTAAGTATAAGGCCAGCATAGTCTACACAGAAATCTCCACAATAGCCAGCCTATATGATAGATAGATAGATAGATAGATAGATAGATAGATAGATAGATAGATAGATAGATAGATAGATAGGGGATGGATGGATGGATGGATGGATGGATGGATGGATGGACGGACGAACCAAGGACGGATGAATGGGTGGGTAGATAAAAACCTGGGCTATAGGGAGACGGCTAAGTAGATAGAGCCTTTACTGAGCAAGCATAAGGATCTAAGTTCAGAGTTCCAGAACCCACATACAGATGTACACAGAGGCACATATATGTGACAAAGAGACAAAGAGTTAGAGAAGAGATAATAAGGAAAATAAGAGCATGAATGGAAAAGGTAGGACAGGAGGTAGAAGGGAAGAGGCAGAAGAAAGTAAAGAGAGGAAAGGCAAGAAGTCAGGAGTCAAAACAAGCAACCCTGGCTGTGAAGTGTGCAGGTCAGTATAAAATGGTGGTGAGCCCCAACTTATTATTCCCCTCAGCAAGATGAGAAGCTTGTTCTAGAAGCTAGAGCCTTTATCCTGCTCTTCAGTCCTGCATACTGACAAAAGTAATGAACCCACCAAAGGGTTTCAAAGAGGCCACTCATAGCATGTCATGTGACATAACAGAAAATGTTCATTAATTTCACAGGTCAAATATCATCTGACTTTTCTTGTAATATCATATATGAAATTTAATTTTAACTTGACGCTTTTAAGTTTTAAGATTCTGCTTTTCTACTCCTTTCACACTTAGAAACAAATCAACATGAGCCACACTGCATAGATCCCTCCTTCTTCAAACACCCACTAATATTTTACATATAAAAACTTTTATATAGTTTAAATTGGATTCCCTTCATATCATTCAGCATACTAGTATCTGAACAATGCAGCGAGTTAGATCACTCAGGGATCCTTTTAAATCTCTGAAAAGGGAAATCATAGCTAGGACTTCTTTTAAAATTTAAAGCTGGGCTTGGTGGCATAGCTACAATGCCAGTACTAAAGACGTGGAGGCAGGAGAATTGCCATGCTCAAGGCCTACCAGGAGACATACAAATTTGGCCATATTAATAATATCGTTTTATCTTTTTAGAAAAGTAAGGAAATAAGTATTATTGTGCTTGCTACAACCATGAAGAGGTAAACACTTTCAAGGATGACCTGTTACCTTGAGTCACACTATTTCTTACAGATACTCCCAATATCAGTTATAAAACCAACAATGACAAGTCATAATTCATGTAACTTTAAAAAATGCCTTAAATTAAAAATTACTAATCACAGGACTATTGTGATCTGGTTTATAGAAAATTCTGTAAGTTTATACTTGGAAAGTGAACCTAAGGAAGAAATCATGGATGTTTACCAATACATCTGTAAGATGTTATGAGAATACAAACTGGAATCCTATACATTCATTATATAGAAAAAACAAAATGACATTTGCAGATATAAGATGTTTATGTCAAATTCAATCACAAGACAGTTTCAAACAATACACATGATATGTCACTCAGAATTAGACTTTCAAAACAGGAAACCTACTTGCAGTTGCACTGAATTATGTCGGAGGCCTTCCACAATGGAAAAAAATCTGTCAATTTTTCTTTCTTCTCCAGCTGAAGTCAAGGCTTCTAATACTTCTTCAAGGCTATCAGAAATTTAGAGTCTGTTAATTAAACTGCAATGATCAAATAACAAAAACAGCAAAATACAACCAGTTTATCCTGATAATTAAGTCACAGTGGCCCTCAGAGGCAGCTTAATGAACTCCAGTCATTACTGGAAGCGCGTGCCAACCGTCCAGACCAGGGGCTGCCCCGTGCCATTCCAATCTCATCCCTCCCCCTGCACTCCCCTTGCCCCACTTCCCCTCGCCTCAGGTTCTCAGCCTCTTCCCCAGGTTCACAGTGTTCTCTCTTCCATTAGCTCCTTTCCCCCAGTGGTATCCACTGGAGGCACAGCACGCTGGCTTTCTGTCCAGAATAAGGCAATGCTCTAAGGATGTATTTTGATTTATTTTTTCTTGCCAATACCTTGTAAAGGTATCCGTCAAGCATCTACGAATCACCACATGGCAGGGACTATTTGAACAATTTTTACCAGTATAAACTCATACAGGATTTTTATTTGACTGTTTTATTGATAAAAGGTTTACAATATGATATGCTGTTTCAGTGCATGCCGGAGCCATGGAATGTTAACTCAGGAAAAGTCTCCACCTCCCACGCACGGCATTCTCTTATCACAAAAGCACTTGAAATTTCTTCTACCTTTTTTAAAACATACATTATCATTTTCACGAATACCCTGGATTTTAATGCATGTAATTGTATGAAGTGGATGTTAGTATTCGCTATAAATAAGAAATCTAGGCAGAACCGGACTGAACAGCTTGTTCAGGGTAACATCTACTCCAAAGTGGTGATGCATAGATCTAAACCCTGGCAGCCTAGGAAGCAATCTCTAAAAGGTTCTCAGCCAGTATATAATATCCTTAAGTAATGAAACTGTGACAGTTAAAAGCAAATAGTAGCAAAATACCATAAATTATTAAATTTAAAATACAATGTTTGTAAAAGAAACATTGCCCCTTTTTAAAAATATATAAATTCATCCTCTGTAGATGAAAATATGCAGCACTAAATGTTAGTTAATCACTATCACATTTATTCCAATTCAAGAAAATATAAAAACACAAAAGGGCAGAGACTAGAGCTCAGTGGTAGAGGGCTTGCTTAGTACATCTGAAACAGTCTCATTCCCAGCCCTGCAAGGAGGAGTTGAACAAAATATGCTGCTGATGATGGTGATGCTGCTGCTGATGATGATGATGGTGATGATGATGATGATGGCAGCGGAGGGGAGGAGGAGGGGGTAAGGAGGAAGAAGAAAATGGATAAAGAAAGTGGGGAAAGAGAAGGAAAAAGGGAGGACAAAGCAAAAGCAAAGGAGGAAATAAAGTCTAAGAGGAAGAGGAGCAAACAGAAAGAAAGGAATGAGGAGGGGAGAAGCAGAAGGAGGAACTGAAATGAGCAGATAACGAGGACTCAAAGGGAAGACAGCAGGGAGTGCTCAGACCCACACATCAACTCTTAGATTTTCATACCAAACTCTAAGCACCCTTCTAGGTGGGGAAAGTAATGAGACTGGATGCTTGGCTCCTCCCAGCCGGGGACCCTGTCCGATTAGCTAAATGACTGCCATAGGTGCACGTGCACAGGAGCCAGGTCTCAGAGTGGTGTCTAACGGGCCAACTCCAGCCACGCTGAGGCAGTCAGTTCAGTCGGCTCTGGCAGGATTGCCCCGAGGCTGGCTCTCGGGCTAAGATCACATCCTAACTGTGATCAGGAGCCCAGTGGGTCGCATGCAGAGCATGCACAGCTCCTACTGTCCAACAGGAGCTCATCTCCCAGGAAGAACACTCCAGCAGCTCTGACCCACACAAGAACCTACGATTGTTTTGCTTCTGCACATTTCTTGCTCAGCACCCCAGTTCTTCCTATATGTAAGCACAAAGCTAACGTCCAGTAACCTAAAGATACACAAGGAATCCATCACTGGACGCTGCTGCCAGTATAAACCTTGAGGAACTCTCCTGTCTCTGGATTTTAACAATTCTTTCAATGGCATATTGAAACCAGGCCCAAGCCTAGGCCTTTGGAAATAATAGAGCCAGGACTGCTTCAATTCTCTGGTAACTGTAAGCACTGTCTTTGTTCTTCAGTGGATCAGTTTTCTCATTTAAAAAAACATTTTAAAGGCTTACTTATAAATTAGAATCTTAATCTTGCTTAAGGAGAGGGTTGTATATCTTATCATTAGGATATATGTTGAATAGTTGATTAGTTGCAACCAATGTAACCAAATGCCTAGAAGCCTTAGTGAGTTTTTAGTAGTATTACATATTCAACTTGTCGCATGTCTTACATATAAATTTTCAAAAGGCAATGTACTTGTTTTTAGAAAAAGGTCAGTGTAGCCGGGCAGTGGTGGCACATGCCTTTAATCCCAGCACTTGGGAGGCAGAGGCAGGTGGATTTCTGAGTTCGAGGCCAGCCTGGGCTACAGAGTTCCAGGACAGCCAGGGCTATACAGAGAAACCCTGTCTCGAAAAACAATAAACAAAAAAAAAAAAGAAAAAAGAAAAAAAGTCAGTGTGACTCACAACCTCAATTAATTGTATATAAAAAAGAATCAGATGATAAAAGAACCTAGTTGTAAACATTCTTGCCTTCCCCTTAGAATTTTTATTAAGGGTTGAGCTTACAGCAGTTTAACAAATGGTAAGGGAATCAGTTGTTCATACAATTATTTTAGCCCCCAACTAATAATTTGATTAACAAAATGATTGGACAAATATTGCAATTATGCAAATAAGAAACTGAAGAAACTACCTAGAAATAAGTCCTGATTTAAACTGTAAACGTGGGTAAATCACCAGACACAGAGGCCGCAGTGGGAACTTACATGCTTTCCTCCCCGACAATGCACACTGCAGACAGAAGCTTCACCACATCTGCCGTCATATTGGGCTGCTTGGGATCCATGGCTTTTGCCAACAAGGAAAGACTCCTCTCGTCACTCATAATTCTTTCTAAGCCATACTGTAACATCCAAAAATGAGTCAAATGTTAGCAGAGATTCCAAAACAAAGGTCATGTATCTTTAAAATTACATTTACGTCTAAGAAAGACAAAGGATGAAGATCTTATAACACCATCAAAGTTTCCCAAGTATTCACTTTATGGTAAGAGCTATGGGAATCTGCCAAATGCAAAGAACCTACGGAGAAATGAAGAATTCTCAAGTGACATACAAAACAAATAGGTAAATATTAAAATAGCCACTGAGGACAAGAGGAGCTCTGCTCTGAGAAAGTTTGTAAAGGAGCTACAAGCAAACAGCAGATGAGCACTGTCCAAAAGAAAGGTAAGCTTGACAACAGCACAAATAACTGTCATTTTCAGGAAAAATTAAGCAATTTTAGATAGTTAACCCAGTACGTTAAAGAATTATTGTTCTACCATATAAGCAATGTAGAACGCTATATTTTCTGGAAGATTAAAATCCACTTGTATTTTATAATTATACCACACCTGAACTCAGACTAGACACATTTAAAGTATTCAAAAACCCAGTGGCTGCCACAGGATAGTTCAGGCCTAGGCGGGAACGTGGTTTATAAATGCACAAAGTTAACGAACAATCTGGAAAGGTAGAGGGTAGAAACTGCCATAACACCGTCAGGAAGTAATACCATTGCAAATACATACACACATACTGATTTATGGAAGGATAAAGTTTTATTTGCTATTGCCATAATATGGCATCCAATTAGAAGATAAGTAGTTAGGTTAAAGGCGTATTATTTTAAGGATGCATGTATCTTTTGGCATGACAAAAATCTGCATCAGTATAAAAATGCATACAATAGAAAACAGCAAATAAGACTTGTGTAATTCAAAGGATCCTTCTATGTAGTAAGATACCTGTGGATCAACTCACCACTGTAAATGAACACAGCAGACTTAATCCCAGTTATACACCTACCAATTACGTTATGCCTTGGTAGTATAGCAGAAAATTGTCAGTAGTATACAAAGCACCCCTGGACCTGACCCACAAAGTCAAAGGTTACCAAGTACCAAAGGCAGGCTTTGTCCTAACAAACCTGTGGGCTGGGTAAAGCTTGTCTCTGGTGCCTGCCTTCCAGATTCAGAACAAGGTGGCTTCCCCAGACTCAAGACAATCTGAGATGTGTACAGGCAGACTTTCTACCTTTTCCATCCAACCTTCTGGTTTGAACTATTGTGGAGGAAGGCTGGAAAATAAGCACACTCTGATATCATGCTTTCATTACCACCCTGTGGAAACAAAGGCATACTCTCTAATTTTTTTTAATGTAAAAAAATAAATAAGAAAAGAATTAGGCCAGATTAGCCCTTTTTCATAACTACTACTAACAGGAAACTGCTATATACTTCAATAAAATAATGTATACAAAAACTTAGCAAAAAGAAACCGACTGTGAGAAATAGTTCACTTACCAACGCTAACATCAAAGTGCTTTAATGAAGGTTTTTACAAGAGAGAATGTTATCATCAATTTATGAAGATCTAAAAAAGTATCTTTCCTGAATACCAAGGACCCACTTGGGATAATATAATTGGCCTGTTCTTTACCCAGGACCAAGGCTGGTTCTATTTGTATTCCATAGGAGTCCTATTGTTACCTAACAGAATTCCAGGCTGGTGAAGAGGAGGAGTTTAAGTAAGGGAACATAAATACTCTCACTCCTGAAGAGACACCACCATCAATTCTACATGACCACGGAGATAAGCAATGGTCAATGCTGAGTGTATCCCCACTGCAGAGAGAATGTGAGTGATGGGGTAGACTAGCCACAAGAGTCACTTGCTAATGGGCACACGAATCAAACCCCAAACGCCAGGAGAAAAGGAAGTCTTTTTTATTGCCTCAGTATTTTAAAAAATCCACTTAAAAAGTATTTTAGCCACATTTAATGTGATAAAAGAAATTCATTTCCATGTCACCATTGTACATATCAATGACATACTTAATTGTTGATACCAACTAACTTAAAGATTGTATTTCCAGCAAAAACTTCACAGTGATAATCGGCAAAGTGTGCACCTGTATAGCTTATTCAATTAAGTACAGGAGTGCTAACTGCAGCCTCGGGCTAGTAATCTGGCCAACAATTCTTTATATGAGAATCTAGACATTAAAATATTAATCCCAAGTATCAGCTACTGAACCCTGTGCCCTTGTTAGCCTAAGCGGCACTACCAAAGTCAAACGCAGTATTTTTATGGCTCTACATCTACAAACTGTAAGAAATAAAATCCACCACAACAGAGTGCGTAAGAGAACAGATGTTACCCTTGAATTCTGGCGAAAACCAAGTAGAGGTGTTACTGTGTTACGTGCTAATTTATATTAAACATCAGTCTTCTCAAATTCAGTTCTAGTCATGTACAGGCTTTGGGGTTAAATACGGGGCACCTGTACTTCCTCTCCTATGCGCTTCATGTCACCACCAAAATTCCCCTTCAACTTCCTTGCTTTAAAAGCAACTCATGCATGTGTGCTGGAAAGGATTTTCAAATCCTCACTCTAAGACTTGGTTGTCTCACTCCTGAAGAAGAATATACAAATAACCTACTCCATAAAACAAAGCTTAACTCTCCAAAAAAAATTAGAGTTGTGGATATTCATCAGGCAGTCTCACTGGAAAGAGCCAGAGAACACCAGAGTGGCCAGAAAGGAAAGATGACTCAGCACGTAGAGACACTTGTGCCAAGCCTGAGAAAATGGATTCAGTCCCCAGAAACCACAGGGTAAAAGATGAGAACCAATCTCCATGGGCTGTCTTCTGACCTCCACACTTACACTGTGGTAAACGTGACGTGTACAGACACATATAAACACAACACAAACAGGTGTGTAAAAACTTAAATAGAAAACTTACAGAATGCTTTCACATAAAACAAAAAATTTAAAAACACAAACATCTGCTATAATAAAATTAAATAGTAATGATTTAAACATATATATATATATATATATATATATATGTATGTATGTTGTGGATAGCCCTGGGGCTGTTTGCATTTGGGTGTTAATTCTGCCCTCCTGGGAGGGGCTTCAGACATGGAGTGAGTTACACCTGTGACTTCTTATGAACCAATCCCCTAATGAATAAAAGAGCCAATCACTGGGCATGTAGGAGGGACTTCCAGGTCAGGAAAGGAAGAGAGGAAGCAGGTGAGAGAGAGGGTCCTTTTGGAACTGGGACAGCATATAGGTAGGATGTAGCTGCTAGATTCTCCTGGTATCATGGCGGATCCACAAGGATTCACGACCAGAGAAATCAGACTTTGATAAAGCTTACAAGATTAGATTTTAGTTGTTGCGCCCAGAGATTGAGTAACCATTGTTTTGGAGCTAAGTTTGTGTTGTGTTTTCCTTCACGTGGTGACTCGTCTGGGTTCCAGAGAGAAAGGTACAGCAGCAAAGTGTGGGTTTGTCTGATGTGCACCACAGAGGCCATGGGGGTATTGAAGCATGGGGCTGGTGTGGTAGTGACCTGCCAGTGGGACCCTAGGGAGCTGGGTGGAGAGATTGTGGAGCTCTGAGCTCCATGAGATAAAAGCAGGTTGGCCATTGCCTGCCAGTGCATGGCCAGCCAGCCCGCCGGGATGAGAGAACCAGGGCGTAGCACGGGAACATGTGCTGTATATTCCTTCTTTTTTAATATTTCTCGCAACATATATATAACCCTGTAATGTTTATTTTTAAAGAAAAAAGGCAAAAAATTCTATATTAGAAAAATGACCTCTTTCTATATAATTGACATCGCTGATCACAACACCCATAGATAACCTTTCCCATACATAACCTGATGTCCAACAATAACTGAAATACCATCATTATTTCATTCATCATGAGGTGGAAGAGATTACACTCATAGCTAAAAAGAATGGCAGGAAATGACGCTAATATCAGCAATCAGCAAAATGGGGGTGGGCTAGGCAGTAAGGTCTGAGGAATTCTATTTCATTAAAGTTTACTAAACACATGCTAACGATGTACCACATTATGCTGTCTCAATAATACGTGTATCACTACTGCATTTCTAGAATCTTCTCATGATTGTATATATTAATTTTATATTCTTAATATAAGAAACATAAGTCTTCACAAAACTTGAATCTCTGGTAACATATGACAGACTATAGCTAGTAACTGTATAGTATACTAAAGCTTTGATCGTGCTGAGGTTTTGAAAATCAAGAGGGAGAGAGGCAAGAGAAGAGTCAAAGTGGAGAGAACGGGAGAGAAAGCAAGTTCATCTCCAGGTAGGGTTTAAGCTTCATGAGTGAGCCTGTTCACAGCCAAGCTTCTACGACCTGCTGCTCCATCTAACTGGAATGAAATCTAATAATACCATCCCATAATCTGCAAATAGCGCCCTTGATGGTGATGCTGTAGTTCACGGGAGGGCCTGTGGTGACCAGGCAACAGCTTCCTCTGCTTACCTGTGTGTTCATCAGGGCTCTCAGGCACTGGATGACTTTGTGCTGAGTCTTCTTCGCAACTTTTTCTTGGCTGCATTAAGATAAAAGATAACAATATTGGGTTACAGTTGGACATACTAAGAGAGCTTAATTAAAAATTATTAGCATTACTCACATTTGCCCATTAATTAATTTTTCCAAAATGTCCAGTAATAATCCGAGTCCCTCGTGTCCAAAGCTTTGCACCCAACTGAAAAGACAAAGGTGAGTGGCATGTTAAGTTGGAACTTAGCAAAAATAAGAAATACTATATACCTATACCTATTTTTAAAACCTCAGTCGTAATCATGACTACAAAATAAGCATAATACTAGATACAAAACTGTTGATGCTTCATAAACCCTGACTGTAGGAGTTAAGGAACAAGGACAGTATAGACAGCAGTGAGCTAACACGGTTCACTGTGGCTGCTGAGAGCTGAGTCTCGCCATGCCCCATGTTCGGGATGTTGGTAACTCTGAGTGCTGTATGGAAACATAAACATTTGTACCAAAAGCCTGGGGAAACTATCAAACATACTCACAATAGAGAAAGGATTCCTGAAACTCATCTGCAAATCAACAATAACCCGAGTAAGCAGTAGGAAAACAACCTGTACGGTACTTCTTAAAAGAAAACAAAGAAATAGCCAACAAGTAAGGGAAACATGCTCAACGTGGCTAACAGCTAGGAAAAGAACAAGGCAAAGCAAAGTAAGCTACAGTGCCATTCCATAAAGTGAGAACAACAGCTTAACAAAAAGGCAAGAGAAAAGACTATCTGTCAAGAACTGGGGGTAAAGCGCAGGCTTACACATAGCTGGTAGGAATGTAAATTAGTACAGCCATTGCAGGAAACAGGGAGAGGGCTCTTCACTATTTAATAAACTACAATATGAATAATCAACTATGAAGAATTAATTGCTCTATTAGAAGGACTGAAGAAGCTGAATGGGGGGGCGACCCCACAGGAAGACCAGCAGTATCAACTAACCCAGACCCCTGGAGCTCCCAGACACTGAGCAATCAACCAGGAGCAGACAGGGGCAGGTCTGAGGCCTCCAGCACATATGTAGCAGTGGACTGCCTGCTCTGGCCCCAGTGGAAGAAGATGTGCCTAATCCTGGACAGATTTCAGGCCCCAGGGAAGCCAGGGGGGGGGGGGGTGTTTGGGGGAGGAGCACCTTCATGGACCCAAGGGGAAGAAAGAGGAACTGTGGGAGGGGGTCAGGGAGGCAGGGCATTGGCTGGAATGTAAATAAATAGTTTAATAAGAGAAAAAGAATTCTATCCAAAGGAAATACACAGAACATTAAGTGGGCATAAAATAATGAAATTGTGATATTTGCAGCCACATGAGTAGACCTGAAAATCCTTATATGAGACACTTAGCAGTGGATATCAGAGTACAGTAGGGCGGAGCATGGATGTTTTGCTGAAAGGGTATTGACAGAAAGGAACAGAGCTTCTGGTGTGTCAAAGGGGGACTGCAGCTAACAGCTTTGTGCTTCTCTAAAGTCAGAAGAAGAGAGTTTTAAACATAGGTACCCGAAGAAATGATAAATATTTAAGAAGACAGATGTTTAACCTAAACATCACACTGTAGATAGGTATTAAAACAGTATACAATACACCCCATTACATGTATATAATTTTCCTATATCTGTTTTACAATTTAAACAATGTACATTGCTTAAAACTCATCTTCTATATTTTACACTTTTGGACACAGAATTACCACCTATAATCTTTGACAATTTCTGACATCACAAAAAGCCAAATATATTTCTAAACTTCACAAAGTAAATGCAGTTTGCACTTAACAGAGACCGTCTCCAGTCAGACTATCGTCCTCATCTCTTCTCTGCCCAGGGAAAGCCATGAAATACCTAATTCAACAATGCTAGGCACAGGAAAGACACTGCCCGTCAAAGACTGAAGACCATTACTATGGCTGAGATGAGGAAAACAGCTAACTAGATGCCACTGCTTTCAAAGGAAGATGCCACTTCAAAAGGGAAGAGTTCACTTTCCACTATCAGCTACAGACAGATTACCCATGGGCATTTCAAATCTGGCTTTCATGTTTCATGAAAATAACCGACAGCATCCACTTAGCTGTTTCTCTTGTTGACATCTTATACTGTATTTATTCTTATTTCCATGCAGTGCAAAAGCTTGAAATCAAACACGGAGAGAGTAATTTGTGAGCTTTACTTGACTGGTGTTGGGATGTGTGGAGTCTCCCTGCTCATCGCTGACCTCTTGTGTTAGTGCTTCCCAAGAGGCCTTCAATATTTTATTGAAAGTGAATTTCCAACCATCTACATATTCAAAAGCATATCCATGAAGCTGGAGAGATGGCTTAGCAGTTAAGAAGAAGATTGATGTTCTTCCAGAGACCCTAAGTTCAATTTCTAACAACCACACAGTGGCTCACAACCATCTGTAATGGGATCCAATGGGCCTTCTGATGTGTCTGAAGAGAGCTACAGATTCTAAAGCTAATATGAATGATTTGAAATAATTCATACTGTTTATTCAATCAGTGGCAAATAAAGTTATTATTCATGAAATTACCTTTACCAAAATAGAGAGAGTAACTTTACACTATGCTAATGTAACAAAACCAGTTGGTTGCACTTAATATGCTAATGTGGTGCAGAATGAAATTGAGGAAGCATACAAACTCTTGCAAAGTAGAAAGTTCTCTGATCTAAGTAATTAACAGAACTTAACTATGTGGAGTTTATCGACCCAAAGACAACAATTATAAGTAGAAAAACAAGACCTACAGTTCTTAAATCAACTATTTCTAGATATCCTGGACATGTCTTTTCTAGACTACGCAGTCATTATATTTCTCAAGTACTCATACTACATATAAATTAACTGTTTATGAAACAAAACTTACTAAGGCACCAGGAGAATAGGCAAATCTCAAATCACAATATATAATCTTTTCACTGAGAATTAATTTCTCAGCAACAACAAGATCAAGGTGAGCCCACTGTTAGTGAACAGTATAACATGGAATTCAATAACATGTTAGTATTACAGACTTCTAAAAAAGGAAAACTTTGAGATAGAACTAGTCACAGTTTTCTGAGAAACCACTAAATTGATTTCCAGAGTGGTGGTACAAGTTTGTATTCCCACCAGCAATGGAGGAGTGTTCTCCTTGCTCGACATCCTCGCAAGCATTGAGGTTTTGATCTTAGCCATTCTGACTGGTGTAAATGAAATCTCAGAGTTGTTTTGATTTGCATTTCCCTGACGACTAAGGACTTTGAACATTTCTTTAAGTGCTTCTCAGACATTTGAGATTCTACTGTTGAGAAATCTCTGTTTAGCTCTGTACCCCATTTTTAATTGGGTTACTTGGTTTGTCAGTATCTAACTTCTTGAGTTCTTTATAAATTTTGGATATTAGCCCTCTGTCAGATGTAGGGTTGGTGAAGATCCTTTCCAAATCTGTAGGCTTCTGTTTTGTCCTGTTGACAGTGTCCTTTCCCTTACAGAAGCCTTGCAGTTTCATGCGGTCCCATTTACCAATTATTGATCTTAGAGGAGCCTGAGCCATTGGTATTCTGTTCAGGAAGTTCTCTTCTGTACCAATGAGTTCAAGGCTATTTCTCTCAACTACAAAATATCATCCTGAGTGAGGAAACCCAATCCCAAAAGAATATGTGAGGTATATACTCACTTTTTTTTCTGCTTATGTCCAATACAAACTTTATTTTGTGTATGTGTGTTCCTTTTAAGTTTTGTTTTTACCTTTACTCTTTTTTATATCCCAGTTGATATCCCCCTCCCATTCTGCCCTCATTCAGTTCCTCATCCCATTCCTCCTCCCCTGTCTCCAAGAGGATGTCGCAATCCCCCACACTCTCCCACACACCACCAGGCCTCCTCACTCCCTGGGGCCCCAAGTCTCTCAAGGCTGAGGTGCATCTTCTCTCACTGATTCCAGACCTGAGTATTTTTGTTTTTCCATATAAACCTCGTATGAGAGACCATAGTTTCCAACCCAGCAGAAAGGTGGACAGACACAGGTCTACATAGCAATTTCCAGGCCAGCCAGGTTATGGAGTCAGACTGTATACAGTTTCCTTTGTGACATTTGCAACGTTCTAATAGTTAGTTTTCCTTAGCACACTCAAGACCACATTATACCCCAATTCTAACTAGTTCCATCAGTCATTATTTAGGGACACAAATAACCACAACTTGTGTTCTGGGGGATAAAATATGGTACTGAGAATGCAGCTGTGTAGTCTTGACAGGGGCTACTTGAAATTCACACATTTCTACAAAAACGGAAAGCCTCTCATCATTTGAGGAAAAAATAACTGGAAAAACATTATCAACTGATCTACAATGATCAATCTTGAGGAAACACAAGGGACAGGCCTTGCTCTGGCCTGGCAGCAAAGTACCATCAGACTAAGTCTACTGCCCTTGAGGATGGATGAACAACATAGAAATCTTGCTTGTTCGTGAATGGAAATTACAGAGATCATTATGACATCTGTACTGTGAGAAAAATGCTTTAAAGTAGAAAATGATGCATGTGGTAGATACTAATCTAACCTGCCTCTTAAAATTCTATAACAGAAGATAATCAAATTCTCAAGCACCTGAAGGAAAGCTAAGTAACAATCATGTAGAACTTGCTAGTAGGGTTCTCAGTGTGGAAGAAAAGGAGTAGTAGTGAACCTTAGCATAGAGACAGGAGAGGGCACGGGATACCAATTCTCTAGAATTATAGTCCAAACCAGCTTTAAATATTCAAAAGCACTTTAGGAATCAGTTACTGATTCCAGGGACACAGGATGAAATCAAAAGCAAATAAAATGGTTTCTTCAGACACAGCAGAAGAGGGCATAAGATCCTATTACAGATGGTTGTGAGCCATCATGTGGTTGTTGGGAATTGAACTCAGGACCTCTGGAAGAGCAGTCAGTGCTCTTAACTGCTGATCCATGAGCTACCAACTAGGCAGCATACACGAGCTGGTCAGAAGCCCCCAGCACATATACAGCAGAGGACTGCCAGGTCTGGCCTCAGGGGGAGAAGATGCGCCTAATCCTTGAGACTTGAGGCCCCAGGGAGTGAGGAGGCCTGGGGAGGAGAGGGGGTCATCCTCTTGGAGACAGGGGGAGGAAGAATGGGATAAGGAACTGTGGGAGGGGGGTCAGAGAGGGGCAACAGATGAACTGGAAAAAGGAAAAGTAACAGAGAGAGAGAGAGAGAGAGAGAGAGAGAGAGAGAGAGAGAGAGAGAGAGAGAGGGAAAGAAAGAAAGAAAGAAAGAAAGAAAGAAAGAAAGAAAGAAAGAAAGAAAGAAAGAAAGGAAGGAAGGAAGGAAGAAAGGAAGAAAGGAAGAAAGAAAGAAGAAAAGAAAGAAAGAAAGAAAGAAAGAAAGAAAGAAAGAAAGAAAGAAAGAAAGAAAGAAAGAAAGAAAGAAAGAAAGAAAGAAGAAAGAAGAAAGAAGAAAGCAAATATATTTGGTCACCTCAATGAACTCAACCGTCAGATTTCACAGTGGTAACACAGAAATTCACAAATACCCTCCTCCCACCATCGGCTTATTTTGCTTAAGGTTACTACAGCCTCTCTTCCTTATGTGTGTCCTTAGGAAAGGAAAGAAAAATGTATTCTGAATGAACAGAACGCTAATAGTACTACCAGACCATAAAGATAATCTCCAATAGAAACTTTTTAAAGCTAGCAACCATTTCTCATTTTTTCTCATCTTAGTTATAAACTAAGTACGCAGTAAATGGTTGGGAATGGAATGAAGGCACTTTGCTTGCTGCTCTTTCGGAATACTCAACTTCAGGTCCAAGAAGTCACACCGGCTGCTCACATCTGTCTCCAACTCCAGTTCCAGCGGAATCAAGTTATCTAGCTTCCCTGGACATCTGTACCCACATATAAATACCTTAATTTTTTTTTAATTAAGAAAAAGAAAAAAATAAAAATTGAAAAATAAATTAAAATTTAAAAGGACCTATAAAATGAAAAACCATATTTGCTAATTTTATGTAACAGAAGGGTTATGTAGTAAGAAGTTAAGGTCACTTGGATGGAGATGCAGCCTCCTCTTGCTGGTGCCCAGACCTGTACATTTACTTTCTATATGGAGAAGGCAGCACAAGGAGATAGTGTCTGTGCAGCAATGCTGAGCTGGTCCCAGCCTCCATGCTCCAAATATCAATTCAGCTTTCAGATGGAGGAAGCATCCACACTGAGCCCAGAGTCATGGATCTGGAGTCACTGTCCTAATTCACAGCTTAAAACGTGCCTGACTGCCACTCCAAGGCTGATGTCTCCTTACTACTAAGCTTCAAGTGTTTATTAACAAAGGCAGCGGCATTTTTTAGGGGCTCACTGTGTGCATGATTCTGCATTAAGTATGAGAAATACAAAAATGACTAAAATATGTTCTCTGCCCTTGAAGTGACCACAGATTAGTGGCTGAGACAAATGCTGGAACACTATTATTTCCATAAGGAAGTAAGCACTATCACTGTGCTACTCTGGGAACGGAAAGGCTTCACGGTAACTGATGTCTGACCTAAGTATGGAAGGGTGAAATACAGAGTCATTAGCTGTAAAAGGGGTCCCAGTGATGAGTACCACAGAAAGCTCTATCAGAAGTGACACAGATGGGCACTGAGCATTTGACTAGACAGCTGTATACAGCATGGATAACAACAAGCCAAACAGCTAGGCATGTGGGAAGAATATTATGTTTTAGGGCCTCAGAGCATATGGCATGTTTCAGTCAGAGGCTGCGTCCAGTCACCCTTCAGTCAAAAGCATCTGCACTGTGGGGCAGGCCGACTGCAGAGCACAATGGAGTTTAATGCAGTTCAGGTCCAGCTACAGAGAGGAATGCTTGACCAAGGTCTCTGAGGGGTGGGGTGGGATGGAGTGGGTAGTCTTATCACCAGGGAATGGGGCCACGGTTTGCAAGCAGCATCTGACTAGACTAAAAGGAATTATGGAGGATTTTTTTTTTGGGGGGGGGGGGGGTGTTTGGGGTTTTGTTTGTTTCTTTGTTTTTCCCCTGACTAGGGCAGGTTCCAAAACTCCATGGACATTACTGAGTAAGTAGCATTTGGGCCAAAGGGCCTAGCTAACATGTAACATAACAATGGTCAGTCATTTTGCCCACTGTCTTTCTCCACCTAAAGCCTGCTGTCTGAAAGGGTCTGCTCCAAGAAATAGAGGAAAAGGAAACACTGGTTCTCTGCTCATCTGACAGACAGTACATTCGTCCTCCCTGTCTACCTAACGATACACGCATCCTGACAACAGAAACTATGAATATACCATAACATGCAGGCAGAAGAATTAAAGAAAATAAATATTAAACATAATTTTCAAATAGACTCAAGCCTAATCAAATGAAGCTTAGAAATTATAATTTACTAGAATTAGAAAATCAAAGTGAAAGATTCAAAATATGAACAGGAATGAATCCACCCTTGTTTGTCCTAAGTGTGGGTTCTCTTGAATTTAGTCAGTTTCATAGCTTTCAGTATAAACACATTGAACTTCATTCATTAGAATTACAATATTTAAGAAATTATAAATGATCTTTTATTTTCCCAAGTTAATAGCTAACGCATAGAAATAAAATTGATTTTTATATGTTCACCTTGGATCCTTCATCCTTGCTGAAATTACTGATAAAATCTAAGAACACTTGATAATTTTGAAATTCTCTTTTTAAACAATCTTGCCTTCAGCAAACAGATTTTCATTCTTCCATTTGTAATCAGTGTGCTTTTCCTTTGCTCCTCTTGCCTCTGTGCTCTCAGTACAACCTACAGGGTGGTGATAAGAAATGCAAGTAGGCCCCCTTGTCTTTCATCATTAAATAATATTAATGTGTAGGGTGTTTTCTGAATTCTTTATTTTGTAATACTATTTTATGTGGATGTATTATCTTGCCTACATGTATGTCAGTGCATAATGTGTATACCATCGAGGCATAAAAAGGGCACCAAATCCCCTGTAACTAGAATTTCAAATGCTTGTTAGCCCATATGTGAGTGCTGGAAATCAAATGCAGGACCTCTGGAAGAGCAGCCAGTGCTCTTATCCACTGAGGCATCTCTCCAGCCCTTTATCAGTAGGATCTTCTTTACTATCAAGAGGACAAAAGTTAATGAGTGGAGTATTTTCCTAGAACTGTGACAATAAAGCAAGAAAACATGGGCGGCTTAAAACAACATATATACTTGCTTATGCCATGTACAATCTATTGGTAGATTATTAAGTGTTGTTTAAGCTCACTAAAAAGTTGCTTCTTGGGCTGGAGAGATGACTCAGCACTTAAGAGCACTGACTAAGACTTCCAGAAGTCTTGAGTTCAATTCCCAACAACCACACAGAGGCTCACAACCATGTGTAATGGGATCCGATGCCTTCTTCTGGTGTATTCAAAGACAGCTAAAGTATATAAATAAAATAAATGTTTTAAAAAAAAGTTTCCTCTTGAAGCAACATTGTCAATGTCTCATTTTAGACCTAAGTGGTTTTGCCTTAATGATTTATAAAGCCCCTCATTTGGAGATAGGCTGTATCACACCAATTCTGTGACCCAGAGGGAATAACACAAGGACCCAAGTGTAAAAATAATCATATCCGTAAGAATAAATGAATAATAAACCATTTAACAATTGTATAAGGATGGGTCAGAGGGTGAGTGATTACATCTAAAAGTGTTTCAAGTAAACGAGAGAAGCTAGAAGTTCAGCTACAGCAAGCTGTGGTTTCCCTCCACAATCGAAAACTCCAAGTGGCTGCCTCACCTTCCCCAGTGGGAGTGGTTCTCTGCTCGAAGCAGTGAGCGCCGCACCGGTGTGATGATGTTACTCTATATTTTACAATGTGTTCTTCTGTTCAGAGGCCTCACATAAGTGGACACACTGCTCTTCTGGGGACTCTATGAGTTGGAAGTCCAGCTGGCTGCCATAACAGAGCTTCCCTGGTGGCTTCAGCTTGGTGTTTGTAAGCCCCCTCTGGTGACACTACCTTCCTGCTGTTCCTTTTTCTTTTACTTGAAAGCTTCACTGGAGGGGACTCTACCAAAAGTGCACCTGAACAGATAAAAGGGACTACACAATCTATTTTTATTGATACTCAGCATTCAATTGGATGATGTTTGGCTGTCTCTCAGTTTCTATTTATTATTATTTTAGCTTGCTATATACTCATTCAAAACTCACCCATTTGAAACCAAAATCATGTCTATCGTAAACTATTCTCCACACTCTACAAAAAATGTGTCCTTCCAGAAGATACCAGTACAAGAGTAAGATGTCACCCAAAAGATGGTATCTTGTAGATACTGTTTCTTAATTCCCAGAAGTTAGCAGACCTACTATTCCTGTTCCCTGGTCTCCACACCAGGACTCTGTCTCTGCTCTACTGAGCACAGAGTCAAAGTCATGCTCTTAGTTTGCTTTCCCAATATTGTGATAAAACATTCTGACCAAAGCAACTTGGAAAAGGAAAGGGGTTATTTGGCTTATGCTTTCTGTTCCTAACCCTTCATTATGGAAAGACAAGAACTCAAGCAGAAGAAGGAAGCTAGAGCAGACACCATAAAGGAGTGTAGCTAAATGGCTTGCCCAGCTTGCTGTATTATATAGCCCAGGTCCAACTGCCTGGAGGCAGCACTGCCCATGACAGGCTGGGTCCTGCTATCAAATGCTAATCAAGAAAATGTGCCACATGCTTGCCTATTGGCCAGTCTGATGGAGGCAGTTCCTAGCTTGTGTCCAGTTGACAAGCTCCATCATAGTTCCACATTACATCAATTTTTCTAAATAAGTGAGAAGTGACTATGTCAACACATATTAAAGTTGTCACTATACCGCCTCTATCCAACTTTTTCTCAGGTTTTTAATTTATTTTTCTAAGCAACAAGAGTTGGATTTTGGCAAGTGGTTGTTCTGGAGTAGTCCATCTGATTATATAACTTCTTCTTTGGCTTAAGATACAGATTAACTAACAACCTTTTATTTTATCTAAGATGGATATTGATCTAGCGTCTATTCAGTATACGTCACATCTTCAGTGTTACCTGGTCTTCATCTGGTTTAACTATCTGGTAAGCAACTTAATGAAATGAACTAAAATATTTCCTAATGGTCTACTTCCTTGAAGAGACTTACAGATTTGGTAATAATTTTTCATTAAATATGTGAGAAATCATCTGTACCTGAACATTGTTGAGGAGACATTTTAATTAGGAACTTCATTGACTCAGTATCTACAAGATTATACAAATTATCTACTTTTTACATTCTATTGCATGCTAAGTAATGGTCTAAAGCTTTTCAAAAAATTAATTTCATCCAACTTACTCAATTTGTGTACTTAAAGCTGTTTACAATTGTACTAATCTATTTTGTGTTACTCTACCAAAATGCCTGATGCTTGGGGACGTCATAAAGAGACGACACATTTAGTCCATAGGCGGCAGAAAGCCCCACAGTGGACAGCCCCATGTGGTCAGTCTCTGGTGAGCCCACAGCAGATGGCATCACATGGGACACGCCTGGGGGGAAACAGCACAGGGCAAAGGAAGGCTTTTTATAAAAGAAATTCACATTCTTCTAGCTTGTACATTGTTTCTAATAACCGATGCTTTGTTTCTGTGACTGCCTTTACTGTTTCTGTCTTCACTATTTGTATTTTCATCTTGATTATTCTCATCCCTTTACTTACTTTAGCAGTTTTTCTTTTTATGGCTTGGTTTCCCCTTTCTTCCTTTTGCTGCCCATGGGAAATCCTAAGGGAGTATTGATGCTTACTTGAGTTTTTCCTCTTTCCTAATCTGTCTGGTGCTATACATTGCCCTCTGAGTATGTCTTTAACTGTATCACACATTTTGAATTTCAAATATGTAATAGAGTAAAATGTACATTCTATTTCTCTAGAAAATATTTTACAAATAGAAGCAGTTCTATGAACCATAAATTATTTATGTATGCTGTTTTACAAGTATACAGTAATCTTTTTAAATGTGTATTACTGAGTTCCAGGTCTTTTGTAGTGTTTTTAAATTGATAAGATTTACTTTATGGCATGGGATATGGCTTATGTTGATCTATGCTTCATGGTCATATTAGAAGAACTGCTTCTATTGCTGTTTGTTTGACCGCACTTAGATATATTTTATATTCGTTGTTAGCTCTGCCTATTGTTAGCATACAGAACACCCTGGGAACATAAAGAGCATCAGGCCCTGTTGTACGGTACCAGCTACTTGCCCAGCACTACTTGTGTAGACCTCTCATGGCCTAAGATACTTGGAAGCACGTACAGTGTGTGAGACGCTTTTACTCTGCACATTTCGTAGGCATCAATTCTGGCTCCTTCCTTGTATTTCTGGTATTCACCTGTACTTGAGTGTGGATTTAACCATAGGCTCACTCCTGTTAATTTCCAGAGTCTGTAAAACTGTCATGGAGCAGCTGACCCTAAGTCAGCACTGTGTCACCATCCTCTCTTGTGACTCTGCTTCTCAAGGTCTGCACTAAGCCAGCCCAGTCACGTCCTTCGGAACTTTAGAATTCTGTAGCCAGGCCTGAGGATCTGCCTAACAAGGCTAACCGTGGTTGTTCCGGTTAATTACCTACTGTAAATGGGATCTCACTTCATCCCTTGTCACATATAACTGCTTCAGTGAGAAGAATAAGGCTAGGCACGGAGTAGTGACTTGGCTTTTTCTCAAGGTAACCATTTTCCCCTGTAGATACTCATCCATTTAACATCCCCCTCCCAAAAAAAAAAAAGAAAAAAAAGTATACTACGTTATTCTGAGAGCTTTCCCATCAGAGAGCAGACTGATCATAGCACCTGTCCACGCTTCACTGTTAACTCTCCCAGCAATTCCTGTACACCCTTTAACTGTGCCAGAGAGCTCACATAAACTTCCCTCCATGGCTTCCTCTGGAGCTGCTGATTCACGCATCTCTATGCTTTCCCCAGTGACCACCACCTTCTCCAAACACTTCACCCAGTTCACAGATTTGGTAGTCTTCACCATTGGCTCACTCTGAGAGCTGCTGCCTTGAGCAAGTATAAGGAACCCTCTCGTGCACATCTCTGCTCAGAGTTCACCGGATGCCGCCCTGGAATAACATGCTGCTAATTATTCCTGCATCAATCATCTTTTTCGCAGACCACCCACTTGGACTTGACTGCAGTGCCCAATGATGTACCCATTGCACAGGAAATGCTTTTCTCTAGCTGTCCTTTCTTTCTGCTTTGAGGACTTTTCATACCCACTGTAATGTTTCATAATTGCTTTAAAAGCTAATGTTGGATAATTCTAGGACTTTGGTGTCTACTGTTTTTTTTTCTTAATCCAATTTGGAATATTCTGTTATGGTAGGTTATGCTAAAACAGAAAGATTTAGGGTATATGACAGGATCTTAGTTAAATTTCTCATTTTAGCTGATTTTAGTACAGTGCCACTGGAAGAGAAGAAGGCACATCAACTGTTGAGTAGAAACAGGATTTCAAGCTTCTTGTGTGTACGCCATAGGCAAACAGAGGAAGGCAGTCCAATGACTGGAAATTTGGCCTCCACAGACTGATCCTAGCAGGCAGGAGCACAATTGCCTTGTTAATCTTTATAATATAACTTCTTCTGGCAAGGTGGAAGTGGGTCAAGAGGACATTACTGTGGTGCTGATGAACCCGGCTAGGAATGGGAACACGTATCTATGGTAGATATGAAGGTCCACAATTCCTGCTGTACTGTTCACATGTGAGGAAGAAAGAGCTATGGGTTTCCTCTATGAGGTTTTTTTCAGATAAACTGTTACTTACAGAAGTCTACCTGACCTCGCAGGAGGCCAGAGACAAACCCAATTACAAGAAAACTCGGCCTACAATCACTATAGAAAAATACTTCTGTAAGTTAGATTTTAAAATACAGATTGTACTACTATTCTTATTTTAAAATGTGTTTGTTCTCATACAGGAGTATACACAAATATATGTAGCTATACAAACATTCTTAACCATCCTTCACCTACGCAGATAACTCAATTATGTATATGAAATATTTATTAATGCCTGTGGCTAACATTCAGAACTAATGTTCTATTTACTAACACATCCACACACTTTGGTTCCAAGGAAAAGTCAATGGGGTTTGTTTCCAAATCCATTATTAGCAATTGTGTTACTTCTGTGAATGACGGTGTTGATAAAGAAGGAGGAAGAGGAGGAGGAGGAGGAGGAGGTGGTGTTGATGGTGGTGGTGGTGGAGGTGATGATGAAGCTATAAAGGCATATAACATATAATAAACCATGTGGGGGAAAAGCTATTGCTTTTATAATATCTAGACTAAGGCTCTGGAAAGGCTCAAATGTTCCAATTTTTAATTTTCCATATTTTAAATTGCTACAGAAGCAAGTATGAGTGATACTATGAATAAGTAGAACACATAACCTAAAACGTTATTGCAAACAACAGAAATTTTGTGCTCAGATTCATCTGCTTAAAATTTCCTAGGTTAATGTTCCACGTGCTAGCACCAAAATCAGGATGGTAATGGATAAAGTGTGCATCTCCTACAATTAGTATACTCACCTACACCAAAACAAGTTCTATGTCCCACATCACATGTCTAGACAACCCAGGAGGACAAGAACTGAGACTAGATAGGCCAGGGCCCTAGGAGAAAACCTAAAGGATCACAGCAATAAAATGACACCTACATTCTGCTGTACTCAAGCAGAATCAAATAATCAATCAGAGCTTGTAAATCAAGATCTTGCTCTGCCATCCTCAGAAAAGCTTCCTCCTGTAGTAGCTGGGAACAAATAGACTCACAGATGGACAAAGTAGCGAGGAAGAGACCCTGGGCCGCACAATTCTACAAGTGATGCCCTATCAAACGCCTTCCCTTACGGCTCAGGGAACACTGCAGAAGAGGAGACAGAAAATGTGGGAAAGTCAGAATAGATGGAAGACACCGAGGAAACAAGGCCTTCTAAACACAGCAGGACCGATGAACATACAAACTCACAGAGGCTGTAGCAGCAGCATGCGCACAGGACTTGCACAGATATGGCTCAGGAAACATAGGCATCCAATTCCCAGCCCAGACACTATCTCCAATTGACAACTGTTTGCATGGAAGAATTAATTTTCTCCAGTGGAATCTCGGGATACAAACCACAAGGGCAGGCCCCATGCCCAGAAGTAGATGGTCAACACAAAATGAATTCAATGGCACTTTTGGAAGTTCTTTGCCCGGTATTATTTTTGATTGGTTGGCTTGTTTTTTGGTTTTTATCTTTATGTGGGGGATGAGGAGGTCAACCTTGTGAAGGAAAACATGGAATGAAAAGAGATGCACCAATAGGCTCGTGCGACTCCTTGAACTGGCCTAGTCTGTGGTACACAGCATTAGATCTAAGATGGCTCCCGGAACACGGGCAAGACAACAAAGAGGAACCGAGGTGGTGACTGCTTCCCGGTCTTCATGGAAATCCTAACAGAGCAATGACAGCCCCTTTTCCTGAGTTACCTCAGCAGGCAGGGCTTTCATTGGGGCACAATGACGGTGTGGCGAGATACGATTGGCAGAGGATTTCGGGGCTTGGGATTGGCTCAAACACTGCATGCATACTTAGGCACCCTGATGCTGATCTCCAGAGTCTGATTTCCCAGGATTCATCGTATGACTCCGTTGCCTGTCACCACCACCACCCCCATGAAAGTCTGTTTCTGAGTCTATCTGTGTCTCTTGTGCTTCCCCCCACCCCTGGCTATTTTTCTTGTTTGTTTTGTCCTCTTCTAGTTTGTTAGCTTTTGGTTTAGCTTATTTTGTTTTTAAAGGAAGGGGATCTATGAGAAGTTGAGGGAGTAAAAACTGTAATCAGAATATATTATATAGAAAATTCTATGTTCAATAAAAGAAAAATAAAAAACAATGGAAAAATAAAGAAACAAAACTGTCTAGATGAGCGTTCTCAATCTTCCTAATGCTGCGACATCTAATACAGTTCCTCATGCTAGGGTGACCCCAATGTAAAATTATTTCCATTGCTTCTTCATAACTGTAATTTATCTACTGTTATGAATCATGATGCAAATATCTAATAAGCAAGATATCTGATATGCAACCCCTCTGAAAGGGTCATTCAATCCCCAGGTCTAAATGGAGGATGTTTTGACCTGTAACAAGAGTTTAGAGTGTGTTTGAATCCTTTATCATCACCATGCTCTCAGAAACTTTTCAGATCACTAAGCAATGGCTTTGAGCAGTAGGACTTCTTTGTGGAACTGTCTTCTCTCTGTCACTCTTACGCAATCACATGAAGTCACCATGTATAAACAGGTATTAGATAGTCTTCACTGCCTTTAGTATAAGGTCATAGTTACTATAAGGAGAAAAAGAGGTCACAACATGGGAAATTCTAATTTTTAATTACCCAAAAGAATAATGTAACATAAATATATACAAAGACAAAATATATTTTGCTAAAGATCCACAGAAACTTCATAACGACAGAAGGATGTGGAATCTGGCAGCTTTACACACATGTGACAAACTAACAAATTTCATACCTTAGACTTAGAAGGTCAGCTTTAATCCTGTATACTACCCAGATCCAATTTACATTCCTCTGTCAGCATAATACATCACTGATGCTGAATATAATTATAACTGATTTTAGCCTTCATTTTCACCTACCCTGAGCAAAGTGACTAAATACTTGAAATGAACTGTTCTGGGGGGACATGGAAAGCAATCAGCATACCCTGTGGGGCAAAACACTCAAATACCCACATCCCATTCAATATCCAGACCACAAAAAATTACAGTAAATTAGAAAAGAACTCCCTGCCAAAGAAGATCAGAAACTAAATAATGTTCTGGTTGTAAAAACATACCAAACTTCAAAATGCAACTGTTATTATTTGAGTCAACTTTCTGAAAAAAAAAAAATTACACATTTAAAATAACCACGTATTCCTACATTGCTCATTAAACGAGACACCAGAGGGACAAGCAGCAGTCCATTCTCAGTGTGGCTTTGTATCTGATTCAAACCTGTGACATATCTGCGGGAATATTACAAGTCAGAGAAAAGGGAAGCAGCTGAAAAGCAATGCTGAGGTAATACACCTACAGGTGAAAGCACAGGTCTGCGGCGAGCAGCACACTGCGCACATCCAGGGAAAACCAATCCCACAACTCCAAGAACCACCAGAACAAAAATGTTCCCATGGTGCAGTAGCTCAGAGCAAGTAGGCTTCAAGCTATCAAATGGAGGAGCATCATTAGTTCCTAAAAGGACTGACTGTGCACCTTCAACTTATGTGAAAGAATACTTACTACATTTCAGGCCCACCATCGTATGTTAGTCTTACATCCATGTCAATACAGCCCAACATCCATGTCCAATGCGTCAGTACAGCCCAATATGAGTCAGTAAGTTCTGATTAAATGCAAGATCTGCTGTTAATTCTACAAATTCATGGCTTTTGTGTCTTAAGCCATAAAATCAAGCCTCTCCACAGAACCGTCTCCCATGTAACACAGAAATCAATTCCGTCTATCAAGGGCTCTCTACTTTTCCTTCCTTAAGCCCTCACTAATTTAAACCCTCATCCATTCCTGTCAGTGCCCACTTCTCTTAGGCAATTTCACTCCACAATCATCAGCCTCTTTTAAACCCATGCGTTACTCAATACTCAGTCTGGCTTTTTCCAACCAGATCACCAGCAACTGCTCTTCTCAAAGGTCAACACCCCCACTGTCAGCATGAGCACTGTTGTGCCCCACATCCTGTGGCTTCCTTCTGAAACACTCTCCTTCGGTTGAGAGTCAGCCTTTTGGGTCCTCACTCTCCCACACTAGCTAAACCTCATCTGGTATTCTGGTAATTCTAGCTGTACTAAGCTCTTTCTTTCTGGATGCTTCTGAACCTGAAATCCTTGTAGCTTTTAGCTTTGCTCTCTGGCCTTATGCATGACACCTGAACTGAGATGCCATCCATTACAGGAGTGTTTTAATTAGCAGTTTCCATTACAACTGCTAACACTACTGTCTCCCCATCTGTTCAAGGCAGAAAGCTTGGCAGCATTCTTGAGTCCTCCTCCTCATCCATCCTCTTCATCAGTTGACCAGGATGCCCCACAATGTCCACCTCCAGTTTATCTACGAACTCCTCTGCTATGCACATTTCCCCAACCTTCCTCCCAGCTCCCCTTAGCATTCCTATCACTAGTGTGTCATACCAGGGGGTCCCTGTTATGTGCACGGGAAAGTGAGGAAAGATGGCGGGCGGGCAGTAGAGTGCTGCACATGCTCGGCAAATACTCTACAGCCCTGAGCTACATCTCCAGTTACCAAGAAGTAGAAGTGTTCCTTGAAAAAGTTGGTCCCAGATGGAGGAGTTGGAGGAAGGACTGAAGGAGCTGAGGGAATTTGCAGCCCCATGGAGGGAGCAACAGCGTCAATGGGCCTGACCCCCCCCCAGTCGTCCTGGAGTTTGGACCACCAACCAAAGAATACACATCTATGGACCCATGGTTCGGACCACATATGTGGCAGAGGATGACCTCGATGGCCATCAGGGAAAGAGGAGAGGCCCTTGGGCCTGAGGGTGCTAGAGGCCCCAGTAAAGGGGAATATCAAGGTGGGAATATGGGGATGGGTGGGCGGTAGGTGGGAGGGGGAATTCCCTCTCAGAGGCGGGGAGGGGGAGGGGATAGGGGGATTCCAAAGAGGAGACCCAGAAAAGGGGAAACATTGGAAATGTAAATAAAGTATCAAAAATAATAATAATAATAATAATAAAAGAAAAAAAAAAGAAAAAGAAAAAGTTGGCTGTCAGAATTCTGTAACTTTAATTTTTCCAAACCCTATTTTTAATGATGGCTCTTAAATGCTTTATCCCTTCTAGCCTGTTTAGAAAGGTTTAGTAGAGTAACTCCTATCCTTATTGTCCGGAAATCGGCAGTTCAGTTCACAGGTCAGCAGCAGCAGCTGCTCCATCCACTCACGAACACTTCACGGATATATCAGCAGTCCAGCTCAGTAGAGTCAGGACAGCAAACATGAATCAGCAGCAGTGGCACTACCTAGCAGAGACAGCCAGGCCTCAGCCTCAGCACTAGTCAGTAGGAGGGACCAGATGGGACACTAGAAAAAGGTCTTGGCTGTGCCTCTCTCAGCGAGGTGAAGATCAATGAAAACATGAGACCAACAAGAGTTGCACTGCTAGTTCTATAAGCAAGCCTAGCTCAGCCTCAGTCACTGTCCCTCTAGTCCTTATATGTTCTCCAAACATCAGGTGTCCTCCACAGGTCTTGCCTCTCAGCACGGGTCTTGCCTCAGCATGTGAGTTTGTCTCAGTGGACATCACTCTGCCAATCAGCCTGAGTCCACAGAAGAGGCAAGAGGCTGCAGCACACCACCAGAAGTTTCTTGGTGCTTTTCTCTCTATGGAGTCTAGACAAATGGAGCTCAACTATGCAACGTAAGGTGGACCAAAACATGCGTGTCGTTAGCAAAGAATCCTTCATTACGTGTCCTTTCGTGTGCTTGCTTTAGCAGAACATTCTTTTACCTGTGTCTGCTTCAGTGAAATGTTCCTTCACAAGTCTGCCTTAGCCTTTCACCTGTGTCTGCTTCAGCAAAACATCATCCAACACAACTGACTTTCCAAAGAACCCTTAAGTATCCACTTCAGTATTCATCTTCTTGAAGACCTTCAATAATTTCAGTTGATTTAGAGGGGAAAATACTCCAATATTTTCATCAAGACCTAGCAAAACTGCCTACCTCTAAAAGTCTGTCAGCTTCTCACCTCCTCTCCCACTGCTCGGCCACAGAGCTCAGAGGCTCTCCCTACAAAGGTCACCAATCCAGCATTTCTATTCATTTGCTCTCTTAAACAGCAACAGTTTGTGACCAACTTACATTGCATCAAAACTCTCAAGTTTCTATTCTTGGTCCCTTTATTTTCTTTTGTAAATTAAGACCCTTTGTTCATTTATATAATGATTTTCCGGGTCAAAGGCATTCCTGTACTGCCTCCTGCTCACTCCCACCCACCCCATTTCATCATGATTTCTGTCTCATATCTTAGACGCCTCTTGTTTACTGTGTTCACTAGCATAGGCATAAAAATATAAGCACCATGGGTAGATTAACAAATTCTGCCCTGTACCCTAATCGTACACAAATCTACTACGAATTTCAATTTTTATTAGATAAGAGTTTGTGGCGTCACATTTTCTTTAGCATAGGTTAGGGTATTTTTGTTTGTTTATTTTTACATGAAATCACTAAATGGAAGGCAGGAAAAGCCCTTGCATCTCATCTATTCTTCTTCTAGGACACTGCATAAAGATACACTGCATATTTGATCTCCTGCCCCATAAAATGAGCAGTACAAGTTTGTGCATTTCACTTTATTTCATGTATCTATTTCCCTATTCTCGTGTTACTATTTAAATCTATTTAATGTGGGCTTTGATCTTCTGGGTTCCACATTAAAATTCCAGAGTAACATATTTCTCAGATATGCACATTATTATAAGGAAAGCAGCCACAGGGGAAAATCAGGAGTATAAAGGTTCTGAACCACTGCATACAGGAACTCAACTGGAGAAGGTAGGGATTAGGGGCTGAACCCAGAGCTGCCATACATGCTAGGCAAGTCATCTTCTGACATGAGATGTAGGGCTAAGAGAGGAAGCTGCTAAGATAGCCCAAGCTCTACTTGCTGTGCCTACAACCTGACTATTTACCGGCCACAGCCTGTCTGCATAGCAAAGCAACTTAAAGATCGGATGTCTTGTTTATCATTATCTCAACAAGAACAAGATGTCTCCATCGGCAATCATTCATGAAATGCGTTCATGAGCCACCATAAAATATACAGGACAATTTTAGATTCAGTCCATTTGTAAATGAGAACACATGCTATGGGGGACCAACTTTAAACGCAGCTTCTTTTTAAACCACTAGTATGAATGGTCGGGGAAGAATGAAATGATAAAGTACAGTGGGAAAAGATAACTGACCAACCTAAGAATCTACAGAACAATCTCCAGTGAAGAATCTTCTCACTCCCCTTGCAAATGTACTTTCCCTTTAAAACCTCCCCGCTACTCCTTCCCTCGTCAGATTCTTCCTGATGAAGAGCAAATCTGAAAACACTATCAAGAGAGGCACATCCCGAGCAGAGAAAAACAAGTTTCAACTGTTAAAACTGTATTGTCCAACAGGTTTGCCATTCAATTTCATATTCAATTGCTCAGTCAACCTGGCACATATTAAGTACTCACAAGCCACATGTGATACTGGGCTCAGTACTAAACAGCATAAACAAACTTCAATTCTACTGTTGCAGAAGGTTCTGCTGGGCAAAGGTCTGATTCATCCCTATTCCTGCAGAAGTGCTGCTGCAGGGCAGCTCAGTTACTCTAAGACTCATTTGGGTATTCTGTTGTTGTTGTAGCTGTTGTTTTTACTGTCACTCCTATAACTCTTAACAATGACAATAGAAGCACCTGTTTGTTTTCAACAAGTACTGTCCAAGTAACATAAGAAAGTACAAGTCAATGGCCGATACAGATACTAAAATGGAATTTTTACTTTAATAGTGTTTTCTGAATTGAACACTAAAATTCCCTCCTATTGTCAATATTCTGCTCACTTCTATAAGGCTTCTTCTGATGCATAGATAAGAATGTCTTTATATATACATGTGAAAGAGAAGAGTAAGACAAATGTTTTCATTAAGTCCTTTACAGCATAACTAGCAATACACAAAAACACAGTAGAAAGCGCAAACAGCCTGAAAACAACTATGCCAAGTCTCTATAAGACAGTAGGGACTCTAGTGCTTGAAGTTCAATTATCTTTTGTTACTGTCTCTTTAACAGTAAGCTATCTTTAGTTTTCATTTAAAGGTTCTACTTGATTATGTGTAACCAACAACCTAAAATATTCATTGTTCAAGTCCAGTCATCCATAACTAAACCACACCATGCACTTCTCAAATGCCCAATAACCACATGTGGAAGTGGCTACTTCATCTCACAGTGTGGACACACCATGCCTAGCAGTCAATGCAGAAAGTTTAGTAACGACATAAAAACGGAGCCTTTGAGCTCTGTTTTATTATCACTGACTGTGTTAATGATATTTTTCTTTAAAGAAGTCTATCTTGGTCATCTAAACAGCAATTTATATTTTATAATAAACAGACTGGGAAGGAGATCCAAACATATGTATGTGTTAGTTCTTAGAACACACTAGGAAAACTTTACAATTCTAGGAGCATTAGGGTCAAGTATAAACTGAGCTGAACAGCTCTTTCCACTGCCTACAGAATATGCATACTTATTTGTTAAAAGTAATTGCAGAATTTCCAGTGTGCCCTACTTTGATGGTCAAGTTTGCATTCAATGTCAAACTTTTAAGGCACAGGTAAAGTTAGTTCGGAGACCAAGTATTTAAAACATATTTTGCTATGCCTATAAAGTCAGAATACAGCTGCTCTATGACAATAAACAGAGAGGAAGCCTCCTTGGGGAGAAGGATCAGTGCTCTTGGGTCTCACTTAGCTTGCCAAGGCAGCAAAAGCAGCAGCATGCCCTCTGAGAACACGCGACAGGGAGATCAACATGGAGTTTACATAGAAAAATAATATATATTCTCTTCCAACACATTTTTCATTAATATTTGACTCATTTAAATCACTTTTAGAAAGGACTTCAAAACTATCTGAAAACAATGGATATCTTCAACAAATATCTTATAAGCAGTAATAAATGCTATAAAAATTATGAAGACTGCATATTAATTAGGACATAAATAATAAAAGGCATGTTCTAAGGAGCATGGCACTATCTAAAGAAAGGCGAAGATAAATATTAACACCATACATTATAATTTTTTACTCATTATAAATAAATTCTTTAAAATGTTTTTAAGAAGTAAAAGTAGACACATATCTCTGAGGAAAATACCACTCAAGAAAAAAATGAATGGCACTAACATTTTTAACCTACCTAAGGGGATGTCTCTATCACTATTAGGATATTAATTCCTGGCTCTCAGCAGCCATTCTGGGGGCATCAAAGGACTGTAGCTATGGCCCTGCCTGGCAGGCATGCCTCCGTCTCCTTTTTTGTCCCTTTATATCTGATAGAAAGCCTACTCAATCTTTACTGCTCAAGAAGGACTTTTTGCCAAAGGCAACCTCCCAGACTACTTTTTTCTACACACAGGGCCGTCTTGATATCGATGCCCACTTATCCTCCGAGGTCGTAAGACTGTTCTTGGAACATTATTTGTTTCGTTCATGGAATATCATCGTACTGAACTGACCACTGAGGTGGGATAATCACGGAGACTGTGTAAATGGAGTCAGAGAACATACATAAGAGCTAAGTTGCCTAGACAGTGCAGTCTAATAGAATTCTCATTGTGACAGAAACGGCCTCTTCGTACTGTCCAATACAGCATCCATTATTCACATGTGGCTCCTGAGCAATAAAGAGGTGGCACTTTCTAATTCGGTGCTAAATAACCACAGTGACTAGCAGCTATTGTGCTAAGCAAGAGAAGGAAGCAGTCTAAGATCTGCCAGGATTTATATAAAGACAGACACAGAAAAAAAGCACAAGAATGTGGCTCACCTAGGGAACTTCTGGTGCACCATTTCAGAGCTATCATTACAGACACTACCATAAACCTGGCTTTATCTTCTCAGATGGTTTTTATCATTAATAGTTTTAAAATATGCAAGAAAAAAAGAAAGAAAAAAATGTGCAACTTGTATCTTAATTTAAAACATATCACTAAAAGAAAAACTGCCTAGGGCATATTTTTAATGAATACTGAGTAACAAAAAAAATTTTTAAAAATAGTAATGCATAACCATAAAAAAACAGAAATACACACACACACACACACACACACACACACACACACACACACACACACCAGTAAAAACCTTGGTGCTGTGAGTGCTCCTAACAATTTATTGGCCAAAAGAAGTTTTCACTTTTCTAGTGCATGATACAGAGAAATTAGGACTTAAAGAGTATATTTATAGTTTAAAATTTCACATTTGTTATTATTTTCTAGTCTTAAACAACATGTTCTCAACAGCCTTCCCAACATTCACTAAAATGCAACTGAAATTCCTACCTACAGTGTTAGGTTTCCGTACACTGTAAAATCTACAGGTCAAATATGGTGGGACACCCCTGTGATTACAGCACTGGCCTACTTCTGTCTCAATTATAACAAATGTGGCCGTGGCTGTGGCAGTGGTGAGAAAAGCCAGCCTTAAGACTCTTTTACTCCAATGAGCATGTATGAAGCTCCAGAAATCTAATGCCCTCCGTAAGAAAACTGAGTGCACGATCAAGCTTGAACAGACTGGAAGACCCTGGGCTGTCAAAGACATAACCCTCAGTAAGATGGTCAACTAACAGTCCAATGAAGGTAAACTACAAGAAAACTGGGTCTGAGAACTCAGAAAACATAAGGTAGCAGAGAGAAAAAATGGCAAGGATAAATGGCAGGATTAGAAAAGGGGGTGTACACAGTAAAAAAGATCTGATGTGCGGACCCTAGATAGGAAAAGGCTATTTTAAGGGCAAATAGCTGAAATTTTCAGAAAAAATAAAAGGAAAAGGAAAACTACTGTAAGAACTTGAAACAATCTCTTAAAAAGTAAATTCTGTCATTAGAAAAATACTCCATAACACCAAGGACACAGAAAAGAACAAAGAGAGAAAATACAGATACAAAGTCCTACAAAGGAATGTGCTTAGATGCAGCCAAACTCTCAGAGACAGTGAAAGAAGAGAAAATATGGGCACGCTAAGAAAACATATGTAAGATCCTCCCTTCCAAAGCACAGGCAAATAAAACTTCAGGCAAGAATTAGTCTCAGAAAGATACAGCCATCAACAAATTCTAAGGAACCTTAAGGAGATACCTGAATTAGTATCTAGTGTACTGTTAAAAAGAAAAGGATACAATTAAAATAGCATTCAAATTAGTATCCAAATTAGTAACTGATATTCAAGTATTCCTTAACTCAAGAGGAAAGGAAAGATTAGTACTTACTTCTCTCCCTTTTAACTACATGCTTATGTAGTTAAAATAAATTTTCGTCTATTATAAAATCAGAAGAAACTCATGCTTTTAGTAAAGAACAGAAAAATTAAATGAGAAATCAAAAGTCTATACAAAATAAGGATAAAGGAGAAAAAGGTATAAGAACAGAAGGAAAATGAGGAAAGCAAGCATGCAGCAGATATACAGAGGGTTCGTGGTGGGAATCAAATGCAAATGCAGGATAGTAATTCCAACGCATTTTTAAGTTAATCCAAAAAAAATAAAACTACCAGTTAAGAACAAAGACTATCAGCCTATAAACAAAGCAAGCTACTGTGTGTAGGCATGCACAGCTACACACCGACATGAGGGAACATACAAAGACGGCAATAGTGAAGGGCAGCAGACCCTCCAGACGGATAGGTAGGAGAGAGATCCACTTCAGTCACGCTAGAAAAGACAGAAGACAAGTCATCAGATGGCAAAATGGCTTCACTAGTAGAGGAGCTTGGTTGGGATCCCCAGATCTCAAGAGCTGGCAGGAGAGAACCAACTCCAGAGGTCACACTGACCTCCACACGTAACTGTGCCTGCATGTGCCCATGTGTGCATGTCACACACAATCATGAGGGGAATACATTTTAAAAATAAGATAAACCAAATTACATGGATAGTGAAAATACAGTGGAAAGAAAAGGAATGACAAATTCAAGTATCAGGACAGGGGTTTATGATTGTTTTTTCTAGGGATAGAAACTTTTCAAGACTATAATAGTCCATAAACCAACCCTGTTGGTAGGGGTTTTACTGTAACTACAAACAGTCCTTTCAATATTTTCTAATATTTTGCTTTTAAAAAATTAAAACAGATCAAACATACTAGTGCCGCCAAAACCTTTGTCTTAAAAGGCTTTTTCAGATCATGTTGATCCCAGGGGCACACTGCTTGCCACCAGCTTTAAACACTAAGAGAACATACTTAGTGTTATCCAGCCAAGAATGTTGACAAACTAGACTGTGGAGTTGACACTCAATACACTAGATAGCGATATACAACCATGTTTACTTGTATAGGTGAAAAGATGTTTCCCTGCAAAATTCACTGAAATGATTTTGTCAAAGTTTTATCTAGAGAATCAAACCTACCTTTTAAATAGCCTAAGAAAATGTCTGCAAAAATGAGAAAACATCTCTTATAAAACTGAAAAAGCAAAATGTATATACAAAAAAATACTAAGATCAAAAAACACTGACTTCGTTACTCTGAGTTTCATCAGAGAGAGATTTTTTTCCCTTGACAGGTGCACCTAAACTAGAAGACAAAGATGCATCCTATACCTAATCTGACATACGCATAAGTGGGTAAGAACTATAAATGCTTGAAATCAATCATAATGAGGTTAGTGTCTATCTGTTCTTGCTTTTACCCAATGTATTCAATCACTCAAACAGAACTATTGGCTTTGTCAGAATTCACTGAAAGTTTTATTTGGTAATTTGAAAGAAATTAATCTTTTCACGAGTGTTCAAAACTAGCTACACACTGTCCCAAAGAATACTGAATAATCAATGAACCTCCTACACAGAAGAGCTTTCCAGAGCGCACAGCAAATCTTCATAAAACTGAGGCAAGGGAGCTGCTCTTTACTACCTGCTTTCCACATACTTCCCTGTCTGCGTGATGAAAGGTTAATGCTGCTCATATTTGGCAAGCAGTTTCAGAGTTTGATGAGCGGTTCTGAGAAATTCCATGACTGGGTTGGGACCAATTTGAATGACAGAAAGACTAGTTTTCCCTAAATCTGGTTTAAATAAATTCTAATTCTGAAATAATATTATAGAAAAAACCATTGATCAGTTCACTGTACTTTATCCATAGCATTCAAGAATTTGAAGTGCTGTGTGGAGACAAATCTCAGAGCTTGGGAGCCCGAGGCAGGAAGATTGCAAGTTCCAAGATAGCTAGACCCCATCTAAAGGAGTAAGAAAACACACCACCACAACAGGAAGACAATCGCTTCTGTCCAGTGAGCGCTGACATCTAATACTGATCCAAAACGTTTAACGGGGGAGTCTCACGCTGTGTGGACAGAAGCAGACATGGGAAGCTGACTTTCTGGGCAGATCAATCAGATAGATCATACAAAGACCGAAGAGCTGGTCATGGGCATACAGCAAAGTGTTACCAGGCATTCCTCTAGTGAAAGACTGGGAGAACAAATAATCAAGAAAATTCTCTTCAGAAAGATTGCTCCGTCTAGACGTTCAATTATTTTCACTAAAAATGACTCCAGAGAAGCAATGAATTACAATAATACATCACAAAAATCTCTGTACCCAGGGAAAAAAACTTCTAAAAGTACTTAATGGTATTTTAATGGTTTTCTTTGAATGAGAATACAAGAATATAATTTCTCAGTGCTTTGAGGTAAAATTTCAACAGATTACCCACCCCGTTTATGATGATGTATGCATGGCTGACTTATAAAAGCCTCCACTCTTACCTCCTCTTTTGTCGCATCGTCTACTTGAAAGGGAGGACGGAAAGGGAAGAAGGAAGAAGCTGTTGGTGGATAGTTACACTGGGTAAGCAGCCAGCACGGCTTCAGCAACCCCATCATGCTGGACTTTACCTTTTCTACTGAGAACATGTAGAGGCTCCCCAGTTGCCTGTGCCTAACATGATAAGCAGACATGCGTGTAGTTGTCTCCCCCGTTTACCCCAAAACATCCCTCTCGCTCCAATTAAACGCCACAGAAACTAGGATGTCTTTCTCAAGCCACACTCCGAATTTAACACTTGAGAAAACAGTAGGTTCTTAATATATATTTGTGTATGTGTTTGTACACAGTACACTCTGCCCTATGTGCATACATGTACCTCGGTGGTGTGAGCACCACGGATCCATGTCAGGTGCCTTGTGCATATCTCCACCTTATTTGTGGAGACAAGGTCACTCGCTGAACCCAAAGCTTACCTCTTTGTCTAACCTGGTTGGCCAAAAGTCCATAGAGACTCTCATGGTTCTGAATCCTCAGTGCCAGAATTACAGCTACACATGACCACATCCTGTCTTTTACATGGGGATTGGGAATCCAAACTAAGATTCCCCATTCTTGAATGCTAAACACGTTACTAACTGTGCCATCTCTTCAGACTCTAACAAACATTCTTAAATCTATGTATTTTACAAGTATAAATTGAGCTAGAAACACAAGTTAATCATTTTACAAATATATCTATTAAATTCTCTATTCAATCAAAAGCTAAAACTAAACAAAGTACAACTAAAACTTCATTTTTTCCAGTCGATAACTCTCTCTTGCATTTCCCACATATTTAATAGACCGATGAAGACTGTGAACAGCACACAGAAAAGCCTTCATCTCCCAGCTGTCCTTTAGCCACAGTTTAACGAACACAGCAGAAGGAAACCCCATCCAACTGAACTGTAACAGAGACTGTGTTGGTACTGTTCGTCCCTATCCACCTCCATGTCTTAACACCTAAGGCTTTGTGTCAGAGTTAGCATAACTTCTTGTATTTGTTAAATATAGCAGCATTAATCTATAGCCCCTACACCAGACACCATTTTGAAAAGCAGGAAATAATGAACAAGTGGTATGCCTGGTTATGTCAAATAAGAATGAGCATGTATTTTAACAATATGAAAGTAAAACTTACTCATATTAAATTGATACATTTTTATTACAATTGTTCTTTCACAAAACAAGACTTTAAGAATTATATAAAAGTGTTTTAAATCCAGCAGTTATGACTTTCTTCCTGAGATCTTTTCTTCATGACTATACTTTACATTCTTTTCCTAATAAGTTTTTTTTAGTTTGAGACTATAGGATTATTGCACCATTTCTTCCTTCCCTTTCATCCCCACCCACACGCTTGATCTCGTTCAAATTCAAGGCTTTCTTCTTTTGTTAAATAGGCGAGTGTGCCTGTGTGTGTCTCTGTGTATATGTGTGTGTGTGTGTGTGTGTGTGTGTGTGTGTGTGTTCCTAAAAACAATTCAACCTGCTTAGTCTGTATGTTACTTATACACATATGTTTTGAGCAGTGCCCATTTGATATTGGGTTTTGACCTTGAGAAACTGGTAATGTAGACTAGCTATTTAAATTTGGACTAAATAAAAATGGCATTGGCGATGTCTGTTCAATTAAGTAACACGATACAGTGACATCCAGAGATGAGTTACCTCACAGGATTACTGGTCAATGATACTCGGAGTGACTCCAGATATGTGAACAGTCTCTCGTCTGTGTACCCCATTTTCAGCTCATGGATAAATTCCTGAGGTGAGATCTGTCGGCTACTTCTAAGACTTCCCTGTAAAACAAATCAAAAGAAAGTTTTTTAACTCATGTTCCATGAAGATTATCTATAAAATATGAAAATCATCACATCTTTCCTAGTAACAGCTAGATACAACTAACAAAATTACTTTATTAGGTGATATTATTCTAACTAAACAGCTATAAATTCATAATTTTATTCACAAATGATATTAAAAAGAACACTGAATGTTTTGAGAATGAAAATAATTGTTTTTCAAATGCAACATGTCATGGAGAGTTATTAAGTACACACTTTTAGAAACATAATAAAGCAATATTTAGGCATATTCAACTATTGAAACTCAATAAAAAACTATTTTCATTCTCAAGATCTTCAATGTACTTTTTAATATCACTTGTGAATCTCAAGAAATCCTCTGACTAACAATTCAATAGGAGGTACCCAAACCTGGTTTTCAATTTGGCAAATTGATAGCTTCTGGGTAAGTATAAAGCCCTGAGCAGGGTAACTCCAAGGAAATTTTCATATGGAAAAAAAAAAAGTGTGTGTGTATATGTGTATAAACACATAAAACTCAATTCCGGTATGTTGTGCAAACATGCTACGGTTAGTTCTCCCCACCAACCTGCTTTCCTGCCTGGTCCCACTAATCCCCTTCCCACTTAAACCTCCTATCGTTTCACTGTCCTTAGCAGCTCTTCTTATCACTACTGCTCCATCATACCCACCCCCACCCTTAAGGTCATGCTCACTCCTTCCTACAAATGGTTCCATTCTACTTGGATGGATATACAGATACTCCATATTGAGTACACGCGGGCACACACGCACACACGCGCGCGCGCACACACACACACACACACACACCCCACAGGAATGCTTCAAACAAAAGCACAAGCATATACAAAGAGAAAGAAAATACTCGGCTGATGAAAAAAGACAAACTGGTAAAGTCCCATCTTAATTCTACAAGGGAGATTTTGGAAAAATCCAGTGTATATAAAATATGGGTTGAAAGTGCTGGAATTCTTTTATTACTTGAAACACATTAAATGCCTACTAAATGTGAGCACATCATTTTGATTCTAATTGTTGAGAAGGCTAGCATACCTTTGGGTACAATCCCGAGTACCACACACACACACACACACACACACACACACACACACAGACAGAGAGAGAGAGAAAGAGAAAGAGAGAAAGAGAGGGGGGGAGGGAGGGAGGGAGGGAGGGAGGGAGGGAGGGAGAACTATAAATACTAAGTACATTAGTGAGAAAAATAAGCAAATGGGAGAGACAAGCCGAGTATGAGACATACAGTTTTCACTACAGTGATCAATGAAAGCCCCACAAGTGGGATTTCAAAGGCCTCTGTCATACCTGGTGCAATTAAAGTCTCAGGAAACCAAAGAGCTGGCGCTGGGGCTTCCAGGCCACTAAAATAGCTTGGAAATAGTGTGGAGAGACAATATAAGCTCAAGAGCAGAGGGACCTGCTGTTGAGAAGATAGGAATGGATCCCAGATGGGAAATGAGAGGACATCAAGGTAACAATGCGGGAAACTCTGAGATCAGATGGACAAAGGAAAGGAACTGAGCACATTCAAACACAGGTTAAAAATCTAGTACTTCTTTTGCCTATTTCTTTTGCTTTAATAATTTGCTAAAACATTATGCAATAAGACATAACAAGCAATGAAAAACAAATTACTTTTAAAGAAACTGTTTTTACTCATAATGATATCAAAGAAAAATACATACTCACTATAACTCACTATACTATATTCTATAATACTTACTATATCTACTCGCTGTAACTGTATCTAAAATCTCAGAAAGTTATTCTCAAAATAGAATAAAAGGCTCATTTTCTCATTTACGTATCAGTTCTAAAGATGACTGGTATAACAAAGTGAAAGGTTGGCTGGATCATCTCTGTAGGGAAGTCATTAGAGACAATAGTGCTGGTAGTTACAGGAAGAAAAATCAATGAGCTAAAAAGCCAAATCTCCTAGAACTAAGGAAGACTATTAGTAAATGTTACCATCTCTGTGTGATGCACCCTAGTAGGGCAGCAGCCCATTCAGACTAATTCACAAGTCCTTTACAAGATGCCTGCACTCAGCGAATGAATGTGGTTACAATAAAATAAAAATAAAAGAATTGAAATAAGAACAGAAAAGGAAATCAATCACACAGGAAATATCCATATTACATACAATAGATTCTGAAACAGGTGCTTACTTAGAAGCATTTCAGACAAAGCACAGGAAAGAAACCAACTAATTGGGAAGTTAATTTAAAAAAATAACATTCGTACCAAAATAAAAATAAAACTATAAAGGAAATAAAATTGAGAGGAGGAAAAACTGTGTGAAGAAAGAGAAGGCCTCCTTCTCAACCCTGTCTCCAGTTCCTTCCATTTCACCTAACTTCAAAGGAAGCAGAGGGTGAGGGAGATGGGAAAGATGCTTGCTGCCGCATATCTTGAAATCCATTAGCCATAAAAAATACTTGAAAAGCTTTATCCCCTGTGGTATCAAAACACATTAGTGAGATAAGGATGTCTGCCTGACATCACAAAAATTAGAAGGATATTTATCCCACATAATTTTTAAATCTTTTTTAATCCCTTGGTGAGATTTATTCTAAAATACCAAATGCAGGATGGCACGAAGTACAGAGCTTATGCGGTTCGCATTCTTTACCAAGGCTATCCGAGGGCATAAAAGGTAATAAGCACACCTTTGTTCATACTCCTACCCTTGCTATTTGCCTCGTTCTTGCTAAGTGACTATTAGAGGTAATAGTAGCCATTTCCTTTGACCTGTCTTGACCAAATTCTTTTGTTCCTGCCTGAAGACCTCCCTCCTTTCATCTCAGCTTAGCTAACAGGCAAATTCACTAGCCTAGATCATTTCTCTGTAAGTCAGAATCCCATGTCCGACAAAACAGGCATATACAGTTACCAGTGGAGAGTAGTGATGGAGTGGCCTGCTCCCCTCTGTCAAACAATTCAATGATTTTTACACAACTATGAAGAAGCTATCATTTAATGTTGACTTTTTTAAATTATAAAGAGAAAATACATGGTCTAGATATATGTACAAACTCTGCAGAGAAATGACACCTGGCAATACGAGCAAAGACTCATCCCTGACCTCTGTGGACCGAATACTGCTCCATACGATGGTTTCTGTGGTGACTGCTTAAATGACCTGAACATCCTGCCACAACTGCTGTTCCCTCTCATCCCCACCGAAACATCCTCAACCCTCAGTGAAAAAACCCAAAAGTCACTATGTAGCATTCTCTATTGTACTTAATACATTAGTCTTTTAACTCTCCTTAAATCTATAAAGAGTGCCAATTTTAAATATAAATATCCAAAATATATAGCTGCCAAAGATTAACAAAATCACCGGGCAGTGGTGGCACACACCTTTAATCCCAGCACTAGGGAGGCAGAGGCAGGCAGATTTCTGAGTTCGAGGCCAGCCTGGTCTACAGAGTAAGTTCCAGGACAGCCAGGGCTACACAGAGAAACCCTGCCTCGAAAAACAAAAAAAAATTAACAAAATCCAAACTTATGTGACAAATACAAACAGGCTAACGTAAAGCTAGTTATTAGAATAAAGCCTTCTCTTTGTCACTTACTTTGTATTTTAAAGCAGTAAAAGTAAAATAAGAAAGCAGCCACTGATATCAGTAGAATATGTGTAATGTCCGATTCTTCAGTGTCTTACTTAGCTGTATGCATCTACCTCTAGGCCTTCTAAGTCCACATCCATAAGTTAACTAGCTCTGTTCCTTCACTCTTACATTTTCTTAATTCCATAAATAATTTTAATGAGTTTATGTTAATAATTTAAGAAGAGAGCAGAGTGACCACAAAAGTAGTCAGCATATCATTACCAAGAAGATAATTACAACCTAACTACTACCATGTATGTTAATATTCAAATGCATTGCAATAATTCTCTTGAATTTTTAAATGATTTCAAGCATGTCTAATGTCACTGACCAACAGAAACACTAAGCTATCTCAGCAGCAAAAATTACTCATTTTTGGAACATCTACAACTCAAATCAACTTGTAGGACCAATAAAATCTGTTAACCTCACATGATTTTATACACACGCAAAACAGAGACATGGAACCCAGACACTATTGCTGATACCAAGAAGTTCTTGCTGACAGGAGCCTGATATAGCTGTCTCCTGAGAGGCTCTGCCAGAGCCTGACCAAGACAGATGCGGATGCTTGCAGTCAACCACAGGGACCCCAATGGAAGAGTTAGGGCAAGGACTGGAGGAGCTGAAGAAGATTGCAACCCCATAGAAAGAACAACAATATCAACCAACCAGCCCTCCCACCCCCCCAGAGCTCCTAGGGACTAAACCACCAACCAAAGAGGACCCATGGCTCCAGCTGCATATGTAGCAGAGGATAGCCTTATCTGGCATCAATGAGAGGGGAGGCCCTTGGTCCTGTGAAGTCTCGATGTCTCAGTATAGGGGAATGCTAAGGACGTGAGGTAGGAGTGAGTGGGTGCGTGGGGGAGCAACCTCATAGAAGCAGGGGGAGGGAGGAGGGGATAGGGAGTTTGTGGAGGGGAAATCTGGAAAGGAGATAACAGTTAAAATGTAAATCAATAAAATAGCCAATAAAAAATTTAAAAACAAAACAAAAAACAGAAACATGGAAGCTCAAAGTGCAGAGACAGATTCACTGATCACCCAAATTACATTTCACAAGAACCTCCCATGCTAAATCAAACATTTAATAAGCACCATTACATAGCAAAACCCTGCCTATAACTCTGGAAACCTGTTTACCTATGTATTTAAAATAGCACATGTTTGGGCTGGAGAGGGAGCTCAGCAGTTAAGAGCAAGTAATGTTCTTGCAGAGAACTTGGCTTCCGTCTCAGCATCCGTATCAGGTGCTCACAACCGTCTGCATCATCGCCCTCTTCTGAACTCCACAGACAGCTGCACTCATGTAACACACTGCACTTACCCACACTGACGCACACTACACACGATTAAAAAGAGTTAAAATATGTCTGTTAAAAATAGCACATGCTAAAAGTTTAGAATTACCAAGTAAAAGGTACAAAGATATATAACAATAGTACAGGTACCTATTTAGTTTCTAAATGCTCCACAAAGAATGTTAAAGCCTAACAAACCAATATTAATTTCAGAAATTATATATTAATTTGAAACAATCTTTAAAACTTCAACACACTTTATACTTTCATTATCTATAAGTACTTATAGGATAACCTCTATTGTACTGGTTTTCCTACATCGGTCAATACCTAAAATAATACACTTATTTCTTCCCTCTGTGTGTATTTATTTCTGTGCCTACTTGTGTTCATGTCCTAATGTGTGTATGTGTTTGGGTGGTCGCATTTGTCTGGTCAGGTGCACATGGATATGAATGCTAAAGTTAAGATCATTCTCAGCATCTTCCTTGATTCCTCCATCTTCAACTCGATTAGAGTCCCTTGATGAAGGTGAGGCACTGACTCCAGCACTCAACAGAGTCTACAGTGAAGATACTGGTCTCTGTGCGCCCCACTAGCACAGGACCACAGCTGTGCTGCCATGTCTACCTTACTTTTATGTGCTCATTGGGGATCCAAACTCCAGTTCCTCATCCATGCGTGCATGGGAAATGACTTACATGCTGAGCTATCTCCCACCAATTTCTTTACATACATACATACATGCATCCATACACACACATACACACACACATACACACACACAGGCATGTATTTATACAGGAATACAGGAGGAATGCCAGCCAGGAGTCAAAGGAAAACTTGCAGGACCAAGTTCTCTCCTTCCACCATGTGAGTTGGGAGGATCACAGTAAGGTGCTTGGGCAAGGACGTAGGTGCCCTTAACTGCTGGGCCGTCTTGCAATTATTTATACTTGTTTTTTGTTACTGAAGAAAACTTTTAAGCAAATAAGTATAAACAAGTAAGAAAGAGAAAAAATGAAAATTTAGAAAGACAGGAAGAAATCAAAAACTGCAGTAAATCCAACTGAAAGGACTTTAGGTCAGATAAACAAGTCAGTATATTAACATATTGAAGGGTATGATGACTCTACAATATTAGATTGCAAGTTATCGATATGAATCTTCCTCCGTGTGTGTGTGTGTGTGTGTGTGTGTGTGTGTGTGTGTGTGTGTGTGTGTGTGTGTGTGGAGAGAGAAAGAGAGAGAAAGAAGAGGAGGGAGTGGAGTTAGATTCATATAGCACAGGAAATGAAAGCGTAGAAATGTGTGCACGCATTCATACATGTCTCCCATGCACGGATACAGTCAGCCCTCCAAATCTGTAGTCCATGCCCCTAAATTCCACCAACAGCCTATCAAGTGTTTGCAGTACATCTCTTCTGTACTGAACATGATCAGACTTTTCTTGTTATTTATCTTATCATTTCTTGAACAATAAAATATAAAAACAAATTACATTATTCTTTGGAAACATGGAATGTACAGGTAATTTAAATTCATCAGTATGTTATCAATTAGTAAAAAGCCAAGTTACAAGATATGAGTGGATACTAACAGGTCTTTTGTAGGACCGTGAAAGGCAGCCTGGTTTCTGGTTGAGCTAAGGTTTAAAACCAAGGCGACCCAGTAGGGGGTCCCCAGCTGGGGATAACCATACAAGGAAAGGTAGGCTTTTTGCCAAGCTCCTAGGCCCCAGGCTCCTGACAGGAGGCCGCAGCTCTCCATAGGTCTGTGACCATCAGTCATGTAAGGGCAATGCCCCAAGCCCCTGCATAGATAGAGGTGTGGTCACATAGCCTCAAGACATCTCCATTTTAATGAGGCACATAGAGGCTTAGCCAATAAATTCCCCTTCCCAGCCACTCCTCCCTGCAAAAAGTATTTTAACCCCAGGCCTGCCCTGAGGTTGTGGGGTATGGTTTTACTCATCACCAGTCTCCTATGACAATAAACGCCCTAGAACCATGGACTGTCTCTCTTCATTGGGATCCTCAGTGGGGAACAATGGAACAGGCCTTGTCTAAAGAGCCATGTCTAGTCTCCCACAGAAGGCCTCTCAGCGCACCCAGTCACAGCCTCTACCAAACAAAGCCAGCCAGCTGCTGAGACGCCAAAGACTCATTCCCTGGCAGGACCCAGCCAGGCTCCTCCCCACCTTTTCCCCTCCACCCCTGGCCAGATCCGGCCTGTGGCCCCCACTCTGTTCTCATCTCTTCTGCAGCATCCAGCGGTGCCTGAGATGCCCAAGAGCCTGAGAACCTCTGTGGCTGGACTGCAGGCCATACTCCCCCACCCCGACCCGTTTCCTGCAGTGGCTTCTCACAGCCAGACACCCAACAGGCAGTGCCACAAGGTAAGCATAGGGTGAGCTGGGTGAGCCTGGGGTGAGCGCTGTCAAACTTCCCCTGTCACCTCCCCCAGAGGCCCAAGCCCTGGGGCACACTCTGGACACTCACCACCACTAACCCAACAGTCATTTGTTGTGTTTACTCAGTGAAAGTTCATCAAGTGGTATGCTTATCTGGATTCTGCTTCATTAATATAAACTAAATATTTAAAAAACATTTTTAACTGTAATAACTTTTCTGAATTTTGCACTATTTCTAAAATTGTGTACTTTTACATTCAGTTGTGGAACATCATGTGTTTCCTGGTTGAATAAAAAGTAAATTTACATGGAGTCACAGAGGCCGCTTGCCTCCACTCACCATCTTCAGAGCATGCTCAGAACGGAAAAATGTTTAGTTTCATCTGCGCAACACTGCGTTTAAAGACAAAAAGAACCGGAGGATGGGGGTGGAGGAGTTGATTAAATAAACACCAACGTTCTAATTTGCCAGCCTCTATTTGATGGTTCAATGAAGAATAAATATCTGCTTGGCACATCTGAGCAGACAGAATACCAGAGTGATGCTCTTAGTCATTGGTTCATTATCTTCTTTATTATGTTGATTATGTTTATATAAAAAAGAAAACCACAACATAACTTCTGTGGGCATTTACTCTAAGGGGGGAGGGGGCGGGGGCTGAGAAAACACCAGATGTTCCAGACTTCAGAATTAGGCAATTTGCTCTCAGTTCCTCCAGGTAACTGTGCAATTACTTGCCTCCGTGATTCTAAGCTGTACTTACAAGTGTCACAGGGAACACTGACAGCTGAAGTCACCCTTCCTTTTTCTTGATTTAAGAAGAAATCACCTGCCTCTCTTATATACACACCAGCCTAGAAATCTAAGTTTCTAAGAGTAAGCACATTTGTAAAAGCAAATACAGCGGCTGTAGTGATGGCTCGGTGGTTCAGAGCAGGTATGCTCTTTCAGAGAACCGAACTCTGATTCTCAGCAACCACATGACAGCTCACAACCATCTGCAATTCCAGTATGAGGGATCCAACACCCACCTTTGACCTCCATGGACACTGCTTGCATATGGTGCTCGGACATGTATGTAGGCATATTCATACACATTTTTAAAAAAAAAGGAAAAAATCAAAAAGTACAAATTCTTATATACTTACTAAATTACATAAAGAGTAATACAAAGGAGGATACATAAACAAGAAAATAAAGATATTTGAATCATATTCTACCATAACCAGTTAGGAGACAGGTAAGTCAGAGCTTCTCTATGTAAGAAAGGTATTCTGTGGTTACAGAGTGCTGGCAGCTGCAAACCTGAAAGACAATATCAATACACTTCTATTGCCATCACTGTAAGCATGTCTTGTTTGCCATGAACACCTCTTAAAGTGCAGTTATAAATCAAAACACAAGAAGGAAGGCCAGGCCCACAGACTCGAGATGTAGATAAGCTGGAAACACTGAATTATCAAATCAGAAGCAGCTGGAGCCCAGCACCAGCTTGTTCTTCCAATATTCATCTCACAACCAAGGTGATACGGGAAAAGCAAACAACTGTAGTATTTATTTCCCCAAATCTGTTATTATGAACAGATATGAATAGTCCTTAAATAAATGAGAGGTTCACAGACCTAAATTTAGTGAACTACTATGTCTCATCTAAGAAAATGAACAAAGTGACTTCTAATATCCTCTCAGACTGATCATTTCTAAGGGGTTCTGTATAACACAATGTCCCTATATCTGCCATGCACCATTATAACGAATACTGGATGAATAAAAGTGTGTCCATGAGATGCCACTGGTGGGAAAAGGAATCCAGTGGTTGCAAAGTATGACTAGATATGAATCTAGTCTCTCACAAGCAAAAGAAAAGAGAGAGGATAGACAAAGTATTGCCATTTTAAACAGTAGCCTTGAGATCAGACTATATAATAATGTAGGAATAAAGGTGAAGGTGGTGAATACTTTCCTGCTAGATATGGTTGAAAACTAGTCTGTTATGTGAGTACTTGAGTCTGTGAGTCTCCAAATGTGTGTGAAGGTTTATGCACACATGTAAACCTCCTGTGGAAGTCAGAGAACAACCTAGGGAATGTTGGGTGGTTGTTCTTAATATTTAGCTATTTTAATTTTATGTATATGAGCCTACTGCATGTATTTCTGTGTATCACATATGTGCACTGTGCACAAGAGACAGAAGTTGATGATAGATGTTCTGGTACTAGAGATACAAAGGACTGTAGACTACCATGTGAATGCTGGGTAACACAGTCTGATCCTTTGGAAAAATACTCAGTGCTCGTAACTGCTAAGTAATTTCTCCAGGGACTTGAATTTTTTGAGATAGGGTAGCCTGGCTGGCCAGAGTCTGTGGTATCAATCCACCTCCACCTCCCTTGTACTGGAATTACAAGTGCTGGCCACTGTGCCCAGCATTTTCATTATGTGCTCTTGAGATCAACCAGTTCTCCAAACTTACAAAGTGCTTTTAGTTGCTTTTCTACTGCTATGATAAAAAAAACAAACAAAAAAAAGATAAAAAAAAAAAAAAAAAAAAAAAGACCATGGGAAACTTATAGAAGAAAGGAAAGAGGAAGCAGAAAGAATAAACTTAAAATGGCATGCATCTTTTGAAACTTCAAAGCCCACTCCTAGTGACATACTTCCAGCAAGGCCATACCTAATAAGACTAGCTAAACACCTACCAACTGGGGAGCAAATCTTCAAAATCTTGGACTATGGGGGTCATCTCATTCAAACCATCACACAAGGCAAGCACTTGATGACCTAACTACATCTCCAGCCCTCAAAATAAGGGCTTGAGAGATGTGTGCTAGACAGGAGAATGGCACTAACACAGCACAAGGCAGATAGGTGAGACAGCTGAAGTATTTTAGGAACACCATAGCTACATTACAAATTCTGAATGTGGGAAGAACTGAAACAGAAGGCAGAGACGCCAGATGTGAAATGCACATGCCCCACACTAAGGAAGTAACTTTACCTGCTAGGTTAGTCAGGTCATCATAACATATGCCTGACATAAATCAATTTTCAAAGAAGGTTTATCTAGGCTGAGTTTCAGAAATTTCAGGCTATGATCAATGGTCTCAATCCTTTTGGCACATGATAGAAGAGGAAACTGCTCACCTCTCAGGGACTAGAAGTAAAAGACAGAGGAAGTGGGGAGGCTGAGAGAGGCAGTATTCCCTCTAAAGCACAGTAACAGTCGTTTATCTTTTATGCTTGGACCACATCCTAAAGGTTCCTCTACCTCTCAATAGCATCGTGGGCTGGGAACTAAGGTCCAACTCCAAGTCCTTATCACAGTAACTATAGGTAACAGGGATTTACTGTAGAAAGACGAGTACAGTTAACATACTCAAGCAACTGCAAGGAAGACACACATGAGCCTCAAAGGATGCAAATCCAAGAAGGCAAGTTGAGGGAGATTTCTATGAAACAATGCATCATCCACATCCTTAAAATGTAATCAGGAAGGACTAAGTTTACAAGAATGATTCGCAAAACTATGTTCACGTCACTCAAGAAATCCGAACATATTATATCCACAAAGCACTTTAAAAGATAAAACACAAATCAGATATGATGTCCCACTCCTGCAATCCCAGCACCCAGGATGCTGCTGCATAAGTAATTTGAGTTCAAGGGTAGTCTAGGCAATATAACTGCAGGGCAGGACTAGATATATCATGAGGCTCATGTCTCAATTAATTTTTTAATCCATAAAAACATAGACAGAAATTTCCTGTTAGTAGCCAGGTACAAAAGATCTTCTAGCAAATAAACTAAAAATCATTTATTGTGAACTTTCAAAATCTCAACATTTTCCAAAACTATTCCTTTCCCTCTTCATTTCCTACTACTTTCCTGCTTAATGGGTGCGTCACTCTAGACAAGAGACAACATCTTATCCACATAAACACAGACTGGCTTTCTCTCCATGTAGACATCTTTATGAGAGAGTCACACCAACACTACACATGCTCACATCCTACGTGCCCTTCAACACTTCTATCTCCTTTTCCTTCTCCCTCTTCCTTTTGCTTTTTGAGACAAATGTTATGTTTCACTGGCTTTCCCCAAACTCAAAACAATCCTCCTGGTTCAGAGTCTGAAGTTCTCTGATCACTAGTTATGTACCACCACACCTGGCTGCTCTCCTCCAAAGAATTATTATAATACCCATGATTTTAACCTCCAATTCCTACTTAATTCTACAAGACATACTATCACCAGTTAATTGTTAATTTGTCCATTCCAGAAGAATCCATGCTAGTTTCCTAAATGCTTAGGGGACAGCCCCCAGATCTTCAGTTTCCCTGCTATGCAGGGCACTGATTCTATATCCTATTGACTGTACCTCCCGAACCTTGACATCTGAACCAAACAAGCATCCCTCTGATGACCCGCATGGAGATGGAACAGATGAAAATGTCCTCTACTCAAGCGCTAAGACGCTAAGGAGGAATCTGAATAAAAATATTAACAGTTAAAAATAACCACAAGATCTCTTTTGCACTCAGACCTGCTATTACTACATATTTACTGATTGTATCCCACCGGGAGCATGCAAGCCACAAAAGAGTGGACACCTGGTTAGCATTGTTCATCACAGTATCTACTGCCTACAACAGTTCTTGATAACCATATTCTTCAAGAAAATGACTCAGTGTATGTCTGTGAGATAAGATATCCTGACTGCTATAAAATAGACTGCTATTCCACCCCTACCCTGACCGCTTGCTACCCATAGAAAGCAGAAGAGCTGATCCTAGGGTATTGAGAGCAGGAGAGCTGGCCCTGCACCTCATCTACTGCTGCATTCGGGAGAGTGGGCCTCAAAACCTTGCCTGGGCAACACAGTAGAGGTAGCCATTGAAGTGGGGGCTGCAGGTGAGCTGGCCCCGAGGGCATAAGCACAGGAGAGCAGGCCCAGCCTCTTGTCTGCTAAGTGGATGAGGGAGTCCCTCCATCTTCCCCTTCCTCATCCCTTTCCATCTGAAGCAGACAGGAGAGCTGGCCCTGCATGAGAGTGGGAGAACTGGCTATGTGCCTCACCAGCTGCAACACTGAGGAAAGCAGGCCCTGCACCTTACCTGGGCAGCAGGGTAGAGGTGGCCATGGAGGCGGGGATTGGTGAACTGACCCAAGGGTGTGAGCACAGGAGAGCCAGTGGGCTGACCAGCTCAGATACTTCTTGGGTCTAGATCTAGAGCTTTGAAGTGGCCCACCCCAACTCAACCCCATTAGCGAACTGCTGGAATGCAAGAAGAGACTAGTCCTAAAGATCCAAAACTACGGGATCTCCAGGACAAATGCCAACAAGAAGATATCAAAGAGACATCCCAGTGAGGTCCCAGTATTGAAAAGGCAGCACAAGCCAGGCCTCACAGCAGACCAACGAAACACTGCAATGAACATTTGCAATCAAAGAAGTGTGGAGAGAAGAGTGGGCTGTGGGACACGCTATGACACACTACTTCTTCCACCATGAGAATTGTTTTCTCTGTTGGGGGGGAGGTTTCGAGGGTAGAGGGCAGGTATGAGAGGAGAGAGAGATGAGTAGAATTTGGTGCATGATGTAAAATTCACAAAGAATCAATAAAAAGTTTAAAAACATTATACTGTTGTTGGGAACACCTAAAAGTAAAACTGAGGACACTGAACGCTTGTCCCTGTATCCAACCACTGGTGCCATCCCCAGAGGTGATCTTAACGCAGTTATCATTAAATCCTAGAGCAGTTTCTAAACAGCTGCCTTCATGTGCAGTGTTACCAAATGTTAAATCAGCTACTGAACCCACAGGAAGGGAAAGCCCACCAAGCTATGCTCTCAGCAACCAACGTGGGAAATTATAAAAGTATACAAAGGAAAAGGACAGCATGAACTCAGGGACAGACAGAGAAGGAAGGAGAATTACATATCTTTCTAATTGGTCGACAGAAAAACAAATATAGTGGTCACTAAGAAGAAAAAGTATCATTAAAACATTTCTTCACATGTATTTAAAAATGAACAATTTTCATGTATAGATATAAATTATGCATGAGATATTTAGAAAATTAAGACTTTATTATTCATAAACACATTAAGAAAATTCAAAGATCCTGTAAATTTAATTTTTAATTTTATGTATATAGATATTTTTCCTGTATATATGTCTGTGCACCACATGTGTGCCTAATGCCCAGAGAGCCCAGAAGGTATTGAATATTCTGGAACTGGAGTTACAAGTAGTTGCTAGATGCTGATTGAGTGCTGGGAACCAAACCTGGTCCTTAGAAAGAGCAGCCATTGCTCCTGACTGCTGAGCCCTCTCTCCAGCCTAACTTAAAAAATAAAATTTAATGAATCATTGCTACACATTTGAATGTACCAGAAGCAATGAAGCCATTTATTTCAAAGAGGAACTAGGCTATCCTATCCTTGATTTTAATGATAAGACAGGTAATTAATGCCTTGGATAAACTGTATACATAAAATATTAAATAAAAGAAAAATAAGTATCTCACATGCTGTATTTCATATTTAAATTTTTAATAAATCACACTTAAATGTTAAATTCCAACATCCATTTTCCAATTAATATCCAATCACCTCAGCAACAGTGATGATTCATGTACTGGCTGGTTTTGTGTCAACTTGACACGAGCTGCAGTTATCACAGAGAAAGGAGCTTCAGTTGAGAAAACACCTCCATGAGATCCAGCGGTAAGGCGTTTTCTCAATTAGTGATCAAGGTGGGGAGGGCCCCTTGTGGGTAGTACCATCTGTGGGCTGGTAGTCTTGGGCTCTATAAGAAGCAGGCCGAGCAAGCCAGGAGAAGCAAGCAAGCCAGTAAGAAACATCCCTCCATGCCCTCTGCATCAGCTCCTGCTTCCTGACCTGCTTGAGTACCAGTCCTGACTTCCTTTGGTGATGAACAGCAGTGTGGAAGTGTAAGCTCAATAAACCCTTTCCTCCCCAACTTGCATCTTGCTCATGCTGTTTGTGCAGGAATAGAAACCCTGACTAAGACAACTCATAATTAAATGAGATGATGTTGTATAACTTTTAGAAATCACCTCCTAAGAATAGAGACCTAAGTTGTAGTGAAATGGAAAATATTCTCAACTGGTCCATCAGAAGACAACAATCCAACATCACTGAGCGAGAACAAGAAACTGAGTCTAGAACTCACTGGCAAACAACACTATGCCAAGCTATCTGTGTCCGACTCACTGTGTCCATAATCATAATGCCCATCAAAAACCCTCCTCAAATGATACGTTCCAGGTGAGCTGAGAAAACAACCAGAACTACAGTCTCTGTCTGGGATAAGATTCTAGGCATGTAAAGAACGTGACCCCATAGAATGTTAAACCCTCTAAACTCAGGCTGATGCTTGTATCTTTGATCCTCAACTGACCTCTTTCTCTCTGACTAGGCTCAGCCATGTCTAACCAAAACATAACAAAATGAATGGTTTAATAGCTTTCCTATAAGGGATAATATGCTTAATGCATGTATATAATTAATATTATCAAAGATATGCTTAAAAGCTGTTATCTTACTAAAAATCTGTTTTTAATCTACATCTTCCAGTATATGTAATGGTTAGGACAGTGTGCATGATATGCTTGTATAATAAGTATTCATCTTTTTGAACCAATATTTAATCAATGCAAGGTATATATATATATATATATATATATATATATATATATATATATATATATGGTAAGTATGAGAAATCACACAAATAACAAGGTTAGTGCCAATAGTGCTGTTCTACAGTGAAACTGAAACTACAGCATCTTTATGTAAAATGATGTTAGGAGCAATTCTTGATAACAACTGGCTTCTAAAAGGGATCAAACGTCCCTTTCATTGGCTTGTCTAAGCAATCCTACATTTTACTAACACATAATAATGAAATCCTCACTGGTTTATCTATTTCCTGCCACATAAGGTAAAACATGACCAACACACTTATATTTTGATAACCATGCTTATGATACAATCCCCATATATTTATATACAAATATTACAAATGGAAAAAGGCTGAGGACTTTCTCAAATGAATCATCTTTTAATTTTCCATATCATACTTTCCTCAATAGTTTATGCATCATGAAGATTTTTCATTTTTCAAAATTATCTGATAAATTTCCAGTTCTGTTACATAGTATTTCAAGTCATGGATAGTTATAAACTATTTAGTGAATCCAACTTTTTTAATATACCTTCAACTACTAGTGACTTTATTCTAGATCATAAAGCCTTGAGAGTAAAACTTTTAAGAAAGAATACACATTTTGTTAGTTCGATAGCTTTTCAAAAATACTATGTGACTTTATAGTTCCACCAGCCATGAATGACTGTTCTTTCCATATCAAGACCAATTAGATTTTAAAAGGTGCAACATGACTTTAGTTTGAACATCTGGAACTGACAATCTTTATATAAGTATTTATTTGGACTTATTCATGAATTAGTATTTTTCTATAGAGTGTTTTCCCCCTTTGAAGCTTCATTTCTAATCAAAAAACAAAACTCATTCCAGGTCTATATACTAATTCTTTGTCAAAATCATTAGAAATATTTTTACCATTTTGTCTTCTCTCATTTATAATTTGTCATATAAACGTGAGTTTTCTAAATAACTGATTATGACCAAGCAGTCTTTCATAGTTTCAAGACTTCCAAATGAACAAAGCTACTTTGCCGTGACAGAATTGAGCAGCTTTGTTAAGAGGCCCAAGGTGAAGAGAGAGCACGATGGGCAGACTTGTACCATCAGCACCATTCCCCAGATACAACCGTTTTTCATGCCAGGCTTCTGTCTATGACAACGCAGGAAGACTTCACACTCAGTGTCAGGTGCTTACCCCCTTGAACATGAGTTTGAATGTTCAGCCACCTCCACATCAGTACAAGAAAATTAGGACCATGGAAACTACCTGCCATTATTACTTGATGCTGGTCTTTTCAGACTATATATGTCCATAAAAGAAAATATCACTAAGAACTTCATATTTTACTTTAAAGAAAACAAAATCTAACTATTCCTCAATGTACAAGAGCCAAAGATTTTTAAAGGTCTATTGTGGGAACAAGTCTGGCGCAGTGGAAAGAAGCCCCATGTGTCTGTCCACACGCGGGAAGTGGCCTCGAGTCTTCCCACCACACAGTCAGACGGGCAGGTTGGGTTTGTGGGAAGCCTTTGCAGGCCCTGCCCGTGGGTGGGAGAGGGGGCCATACTGAGAGAATGGGGCAGCCATCTCCATGGGTTCTCTAGCCCCAGGTAGGGTGCCACAGACAGGCTAGCCAGAGCACAGCTGAGGTTCCCGCCCAGACCGGGTTTCAGCGGCTTGGGGCACCAGGCTAGCTGCTTAGGCTTGCTTAGGGGTACCATCTGAGAGCTCTGGGAAGCCCTCAGCAAGAGATTAGGCACTGCTCCTTAATCGAGGGCCAGATCCCTCGCTTCCCACGGCGGGTCCAGATGAAGAGACAGTCCATAAATCTAGGACGTTTATTTTCATCATGTGGAGAGTGGCGTGGATGGAATTGTACCTCCTGATCTCTGGGAGATGAGAGGCAGATTTAGTAACTGGGAGGGGGCATGGCTAAGCCTCTAGGTGTCTTATTAACATGGGGATGGCTTGGGGCTGTTTAGCCATGCCTCTGCCTGAGGAGGGGTGGTACTTACCATGACTGGAGCCAAAAGCCTCCCAGGAGCGTTGGCATAATGTTTTTCTGTCCCTTGCAGATTGCTCCACTGGGTCATCCAGATTTTATGCCTGTGCTCAACCGGGTGCCAGATTGCCTGTCACAGATCACTGCCCCACAGTCTGTCTATGACTGAAAGTATCATTTAAATTATTCCTAAGAACTAAAGTGACAATATTGAGTTTCATTTGACAAGTGTCTTTTTCTTAACCAAAGTTCATTAAAATTTATACTTTAATATTTTATCTTTTTATGCCTTAAGGTGAACTAAGCCTCACTTCTATAGATACTGAGCCAAAAGTTAAGGAACTGAGAGCTAACTCTGAATTGTAGCATGGACTCACTGTTTTCTATGTTTATTCTCTGGTCCTAACCTCAGGAGCACTTCTGGGTAGTGTTGCAGAGTGGGAACGCTCTGACCCATCCACAGCCTGGGCCGGCTGACCACAGCCTGGGGCGGCTGACCACAGCCTGGGGCGGCTGACACCAAGGTCCTGACTTCTCTGGGCTACTCTGCTTTTCTGTGTACTGTGTTCCTCAACCATCAGCAAAGTCCAAACTGGTCTCCACTATGTCCCTCAAAACTCTGGGATTCAGTAGAGAGACCTGGAAACTGGCCACAAGAGGGCTTACCATGGTTCCATGGCTCCACACCCTTTGGAAAGTTTGGACAAGATTCATCTCTTTCCTTTTCCCCAACAAAGCTGGTCAGACTGATGCACGGCGGCTCCTTACTTTTCTCACCACACATTCATCCGCCACATTTTCTTCCTAATCTCACAAGCATTGCCTCCATTGTCCATGTCCCTCCTCCCCTTACACCCTCCAGCCATTCTCTACTCAGTGTCTACAGAGGCTGTATACTTAAAGCAGCTGGCTAACATCCTGGGCTTCTGCTTCTTTCCCCCACTCATCAGAACCTTTCGTTCCCTCTCCTCTTGCTAACTGAATTTCTTATTTCAATTCAGTTGTGTCAACTTATACTTGAAAACTTACTTTTGGAAAACCATTAACAAGCTTCACGAATTTTAGGGGCAAGAAAAAACAGACTCTTCTGCTCTCTACAAGTAAGTATTCTCTGTAAGACTTAACTATTCTAACATTGCTTTTACACCTATGTATTCAGTGTGTGTTCGTGTTTAGCAAGGGGGTAGGAACTTGAAGCAACTACTAACAGTGACAGTCAAGTGGGGAAAAGTAGCAATAGCTGGTTCTCTTCTAGGTTCCATGGCCTCACCAGCTACAGACAACTGCTTAAGTGTAAAGAACCAGGCATGAATTCTCCCTGACTGTGCAGACCTTATGGCCAACTAGGTAGCTGGTGGTGAACCCAGGATATATGTGCCACTACTCCACCTTTTGGAAAATCTGATCACTATCAACTGATACATCAACATGAACTGTAGAAGATATTAAAAGGTCTCATATCCCTAGATGAAAACTACAGATAAATGGTGGCTGCTGACAGAGGAAGAATCAGTCTTCTCCAAGTGCGAGACTTGGGAATGATTATCCAATCCAAGCAGTCAGTTCTAAACACAAATAAATATGAGCAACAACATTAAAAGAACTCAGCAGGCTGTACTTCCATATTTATTTGTTTGTATACATGGGGCGGGGAAAAGAACAGGGTAGTAGGACACTGGAAGGGTTGGAGAAAAAAGAGAAAATTATATAAATACAAAACACATATATACAATTTAAAAATAAATGTAAATGTTAAAAAAAGTTTAGATCAAGTAAACACATGCATATTTCTGCAGAGCTTGCTTTATCTACATTAATACAGTTCAGGACCGCCATGTTAGAGTCTTGTGTGTGTGTGTGTGTGTGTGTGTGTGTGTGTGTGTGTGTGTGTGTGTGTGTGTGTGTCTGTGTCTGTGTGTGTGTGTGTGTCTGTGTGTGTGTGTGTCTGTGTGTGTGTGTGTCTGTGTGTGTGTGTGTCTGTGTCTGTGTCTGTGTGTGTGTCTGTGTGCATGTGTTAGCATGTCTGTCTATGTCTGTGGAGTTCAGAGGGCAGTTTGCAGAATTCAGTTCTCCTTCCCCAATGACCAAACACAGGCCAGCAGGCTTACCTGATGAACCATGTGGCCATAAGCAAAACTAAGCTTTCAAATGTCTATGTGCATATATGTGTGTATACAGATTCCTGCTTCAAGTTTCAAACTTAGCTTTTCTCAAGGATAAACTGTGACCTGTAAGGGTAAGAGAAATAAACCCTTTTCTCCCAAGTTCAGAGTATGTAACAACACTGAGCATATGCATACAGTACTCATTGTCTATCTGCTCTCGACTGCCAATAGGACTAGCTGTTTCACTTTCCTACCATTTTGATTTCCTTACCATCTCAGTTACTTTTCTATGGCCATAACAATACAACCTGACCAAGACAACTTATAAGAGAAACTGATTTGGGAGCTCACAGTTGCAGATGCGTCATGGCAAGGAGCAAGGCATCAGGTCAGCAGGCAGGCATTGAACTGTAATAGAAGCTGATAGCTTCAATCATTGTCCAAAAGTAAGGTACTGAGAAAGCTAACTGGGAATGTCCTGGGCTACTGAAACCACAAATCCCATCTCCAGTTACACATGACCACAAACAAAGCAACACAGCCTAATCCTTACCAAACGGTTTCATCAGCTGGGGACCAATTACTCAAACATGTGCCTATGAGAGCCATTCTCATTCAAACCAGCACACCTACTACGATGGACTGTCACCTGGAACTATGAGTTAAGGTAAACTGTTTCCCCTTTATATATTGCTTTGTGTCAAAATATTTTATCACAGCAAAAGAATACAAAATAAGATAGTGTACGATTGGTATTTTAACCTAACACATAGCAGACATTCCATATAAAATAGTATTTTGTTCTCTCTCTAAAAACATCTTTAGAAATTCTATCCTCAACTGCTCAACCTCACTTTTTTTAAGACTGTAAAAAAGGAACAACAACCAAAAAATGTTAACAGCAGTTACCTCTGGCAGAGATACTATAAATTACCTTCAATTTTTACTATATAGTAGTAAGACTTTAAACACTACTGTTTGAATGGTAACTTTTTAAAATCACATCTAGTTTTCAAATGAATAGCTTGGAAACAGCAACTGGTAACTGAGGGGCATTTCTTAGTACGAGAAGGAAGCAAAAAGGCTTTCCGAAATGAAGAACGACTCAGATGCCATCAGCTTTGGTCCTCAGAATCAATTCACCTAACATAACCCTTCTAAAGCAGACGGAAATCTCACACTAAGTGTCATTCTCTGCAGGTTTAGTGGTTAGTCTCCATGCTCCTGCATTTCTCAGTTTACTAGTGTTTACAGCACCCAGCATTTTCACACATTGGCAAATGCTTAAGAAACACTATCTGGCAATGATCACAAATTGAAGACTTAAATTATTCATAGATTTATCCAGATGTTTCCAAAACTAAGTTCTGTAAATAAAAGTGATTATTAAATGAGTACCAATTTACTACAAGAATATAAAATGACTCTGCAAGCCATTCCTAGTCACGGTGAAAGCTTTGCAGACAGCATACTATTAGCTCTGCTGATTTGTTTTTATTTTTCCTAGTTGAAATGTGGTCCATGTTATCAGGCCATCTGCACCATAACAAAACAACTCCGTAAACAAGACCAAGATAGTGTTCTTTGTTAGGAACAACATCAGACTTTGTTCTTGTTAAAAAAACATTTTTCTAAAAGGGCACTTTTTGATATAAAGACTTCAAAGTTGGAAAATAGAATACATACACAAGATGCTGCTCCCTCATTTACATATCTGAGCAGGAAACACACACCACCTTTCTTTAGATAAACTCATGGTACCAAACATACTTATAATTCTACACTGCTTTTTGTATTGGGAACTTGCCAGCTATGCCTAACTCAGTTGCATTAATGTGCACTCTTTAGTAATCTCACTATCAATAGACATTCTCTTTATTCTGTCTTGATGTTTCACCCCTGCTGTAATCCCCCCATACATACATCTTTGTTTTTCAAGCTAGTATTTTAAGATAAACTTGAAAGAAGCGTGTTACATGAGTGTATTTCTATATATACATGTATATACATTTCTATAGAAATGTATACATATGTATACATGACATATATTTCTATGTCCTCCCCAATACTACCAGCAGTCTTTTCAGTTTTCCTATTTTGACAGATTAAAACCATTTTCCATATCTGTTTTAATTTATATATCGAGACTGGACATCTTCTCCGATGTGTTTGCCTTAGTAATTCATAGGTAAACTGCCTACAAACAAAGAGTAGTAATTCCTTTGGGCTTGTCATCTTTCTCTTAATGATTTATAGGTATTCTTTACAGACTGTTATTTTCTACAAAGTTTTTAATTTCTTGAGATTCTATTGATTATCCCCTTTACTACCCTATAATTTTTATTAGTAAATGTATTCCTCTTTTGAATAATTTCCAATTTAAATGAAAGAAGTGTTACTCTGATACTGTTTATAGCAATATCACCTCAGAATAATATTCTAAGTATTATACTATCCAAACTTGTAAGAAAACTTTCTTCTGTATAGAGAATCCAGGATTAAAGCTTCAATATTAATGTTTCTCATGCTTGTCAATATAGACTGTGATCAAACTATCACATATACAGGCATGAGTACAAATACGGATCTTCAATTTATTTTGACTTGTTCTTCAATCTCTCCATGACAATTTAACAGCTTAAAACCTTCAAAGCGGAACAAAGTGGGAAGGAAGGAGAAGCTGAAGAAAAGTACCTTACTCAGATGTGACTGTCACCTGCACTACCACAACACTTTGGAAGAGGCTAATAGCCAAGCACTGCCCATGACTTCTAAGAGAAACATTTGTGTCCCTTCCTTGTTAGTACTGTACTGTCAGAGCAACAGCACTTGCAGGTCCCCTTCATCAACTCTTAGGGCAGGCCAGTTCTACCACTCCTGAGAAGCCTACATCTAACCAACACTTGACACAGATCTGGTTCCAATACTAGTCTAATCTTTTTCCTTGCTTTATGACCAAAGCAATTTACATGGCTTTGTGGTATTCATGTTGGGTTTCAGTTGTGGTTCTATACTCTCAGTTCTTGCCTGTCAGAGTGTCCAGTAGCTGCACACAGGGCTGGAAGGATGAAGTGGAGTCTAAAATGGATGGGCTCCAGCAGGAGTGAGCGGTGCAGGGCCGGGACGTCTTCTCCAAGGATCGCAGTGGGACAGCTCTTGGATGATCTTAGCTTGTGCGCATGCCTGTATTTGGGGTGGGCTTGAACATACATTCTATTCAGGGTGAATCAGGTCTACATGTGAACCTCGGGAGTGGGAAGAGGTTCTTCTTAGGGTAACATTTCATTGACTAGAGTTTAAAGTGCTGAGAATGTGGGTAAGGAAGACCAGGCTCCGCAGACAAGGTGAGAGAAGGGGGCGCTGGGCTGGTAAAGGGAGTCCTCCATTTTGCACCAAGCTCAGGGGAGCTATCTTAACAGGGTAGACTACAAACTTAATTAGCAGGGTTTCAGCACATGGCTTCTCTGATCCTTAAAACTTACCAACTGCAAAGAGTATTATGCATGCAGAGACAAGTCTGTGTCTGCACACTAGAGAGGCACGTATTCACCTCTAAGCCATTTTGAGGAGAGTGCACTCACATGGCTCAAATCCTCACAGAGGGTCATAAGTGATGCCATATCAGCAGCAACTCATCCTTGAGAAGGCCCCGTACCCATCCTTTCTTCAGTCATCAGCGTAGTCTCAAAGTGATGGCAACTCATAGTAGCAGGGTCTATTTAGCAGTCCTCCCACAGCTGTGGTGTTCAGGTTTTAACCTGGTCTTCAAACTTCTGTGAAATTGTTCTCAATAAAAGACAAAGAGCAATTTTCCTCTAATCTTAGTTCTACTGTTACAAAAATCACTTCCATATACATTTTCAGAATCAAGACAACCATAATATTTTAGCTGTCTCATTTTTGATTAGGACTTGTTTCCTTTGACATGCTGTCTTCTAAATTCTAAATTTTGTACTTGCGTAAGAAAAAAAGAGAATGCGCTCCATTCAATGCCTCCATCACATCCCCTTCATTCTCATCCTTACCTTGGACTTTATAGGAAGAGTAAATAAGCATTATGTAAATAGAATTATTTAAAGCCTTTCTACCCATTCATTCTTCCTTATTGTGTATTAATTTGTATTTGAATACTTTGTGACCATATATCACAAGAAAAGTATTCCTTCCACTGGTCAAGTGAAGAATATTTTTAAATCAGAGGCCTTTTTTCTTTTAAGTAGACCAAAAAGAGCTATAAAACAGTAAAATATCATTCTACATTAAAGACTGCTTCAATAAATGATACTTTATCTTTTTGAGTTGTATCTTTGATTTTAATAATTTTAAATATGAGCATCTGAATAAATGAATGGTACTTGGGATGTCACTTGATTACTAAACAAGTTGATCTTAGAATATGTAATCATTTTCTTTTGATTATTTCAACAACCTTTCTGTCCTAAGAAAATTTTCAAAAACGATAAAAGAAAATGAATGCAGATCATGAGTTATGAAATCTAAATAGTAAGAAAACAGAATGAGATACGAAACCAGTCCATGGCCAATTCTCCCCTAAAAGATAACCAGGCAAGATGTACAATTTAGGGGAGATAAATTTCCCAACTGTAAGTTACCAGCAGATCTTATTAGAAGTAGCTTCAAGTAGTTAGAGAAAACTCAAAATAGAGGAAACTATATAAACCCTCATATATATTAAGATAGAGCATAAATTCAAAGATTATCACTAAAAGGCACAAATGTATCCATTTAAATGTTCTGTAATGCATAGTAAGTGTACTAAGAGGAGGCCGTCTACAGTAGGACATGTAAAGAGGCCACAGACATGGCATTCTGCAGTCTCCAAGACTTTGCAGAAAAAAGGAGGACCAGAAACACAAACACATACATCTACTACATGTCACAGTAGGTATCCTTGCCCTCATGAAGATTTTGCTCTATCACATCAAGTAAAATGGACAACTATATGAATTTGAGACAATTAAGATAAACATCATTTGGTGCTAAGGGCATTCACAGTAACAGAACCTTAGTCTAAATATACGGCCAGTAGTTTCCATAAATCTTCTACAAATTAAGTAAACAATTCATATGACTTCTACATAGACAGGCCTGCAAGGAAACACAGTAAGAATGCTTTTATTTCTGATTATAAATTATGAAGATGCTTTCATCTGTAAATACCATTGTATATTAGCTTATATGTCTTTTTATGAAGTACATGCTAAATCTTACTATGTTGAACAACTGAGTTTGTGACCCTCTAAGAATCATATATAAACAATGATAAATTTGCAGAGGCGATATTCTCATAGGGGTCCATCTTGTCTGGACAACCCATGAACCTGACTCATGACTTGATGTGTCTGACCTCCAAGTGTAACAGGCAAGGCAGAGGCTCCTTTGCTCTGGGCCCTAGCTCTTCAATGCTGTTGGCAAAGACAGTGGCAAGACTGGAATCAAATAGCTAATTCAAATGAATCTTCGCAGTGTGTGGTCAATTAGAGGGCAGGAGCTCGGTAGTGCTAAGAAAAATGAGGAGCCGGAGCACAGAAGAAGAAGGGATTTAACAGCTGTGTGTCCTTAGGTTGCCATGGTTATCTAGATGGCACAGGGATCTGATTCAACCCTCAGCATCACAATTCAATGAATAATAAGAAAAATAATAAATAAACTTAAAATACAAAAGAGGGGTTGATATTTTTTAAAAACTCAAGAGTTACAATCAAGTTTGGAAAAATACAATTATTGCAACACACTCTTGCAAGGTACACAGCATTGCTCAATGAGTATGCTAAGTTCAGCTGTAAGGGATAAAATGAAAGGCAGTTAAACTTACAAATAGGAGAAGAAGGAAAAGTACAACTTTTAGAAGAAAAAGGGAGTACAAAAAGGGCTAAAAAAGTCTATGTCTTTCATAATTTAAAAATAAGTCATCAGATAACATGTAGTCTGCCTAAGAATATTTTAGAGTAGAAAACAAAGATGTGTTCCATTTTAGGTCACAAATCTCTCACAGCCAAATATAATAAAAACCAAGAGACAACACTATGAAAGCTGGTTTTATATGTAAAGACGCAAAAAAGTTTTTCAATGAAATATTAATATTAAATTATATTTTTAAATCTCATTTGAAATTATATTAATACATTATTCTTTGCTATATATAAAAATAAGAGGTCAGTGTTAAGCCAGGCATGTTAGTTTAACAACACATATGATTTTTAAGCCAATGTGGTACGTTTTCTCAAGTTTTTAAGGACCACAAATCAAAATAAAGGAAAGAAGCTAGGAACTTATGTTAACCCTCTGCATATACTGAGTAAAGAAGATTCACAAATAAACTAACTGACAGGAAGACAAAGCTACAAGATAAAGAAAGAATAGATTCTTAGTCGCTGGAGAACTTGAGTCTAGGCCTATCAAAATATAGCCATTTTGTCAGATGCACAAGCTAGTAAGATCGGTTTTCTTTGAATGACATCCAACTGAATTAGTCATTCCTAAGACAATGATAGTAGAATAATTAAAGGACAGAGTATAACAGAAAAACAAAACTCCATGAGATTACTAAGGAGGTAAAAAAAAAAAAAAAATGAGCTATGAACAAATTTAGTACTAAGATTCTGCAGACAGACATCTGGAAGACCAGGCAACAATGTTGAGAAATATATGTGGTAGCTAAATATGTCTGCTCCTATGTACTGAATTCAAGGGTTGCCACAGGTTGATTTTATTTTTAATGATATCAAAGAGTTTATGTTATGTCATAGTATCTATGCTTAATGTAATCATATGTGAGTTAAAAGAGAATGTATGTCACAGTAAAATGGTTGCTCTGTAGACATAAGGACTTATATTTGAATCCTCAGCACAATAAATAAATAAACAAACAAACAAACAAACAAAATAATCTGAGAGTCTTGGTGAACATCTATGACACCAGAGCTGAGAGAAGGGATTAAGACAGGCAAATATTGAGGCCGACAGCTAGTCTTGCCAAAATGTTGAGCTCCAGATTCAGTAAGAGACCATATCAAAAAATAAAGGGAGACACCAATACAAGAAGATAGCCAACATCAACCTCATACATCCACATATGCATGCATGCGTGGTGTGTGTATCAATATATACTCATGCAAATGCCACCACAGACAGACAGACAGACAGACACACACACACACACACACACACACACACACACACACACACACACCAGAGATGGGGAAGCACTTAATTACATCCATTCTTAGGGAGGGTAGGATTAGTAATCACTTCAAAAGAAATTGTCTCAAATTAGGTACAGGTAAAACAACTAAAAATGTTAAACTGTAAAAACCATACAGGCCCTTTCTAAGCCTAAACATATATTGCTGACACTATATTCAAAGACAGGTAGATAAGTGTGTATGGGGGGGGTGAACTACTATGTGTATTTTTATGATGCTCAGAATCATTACCTTTATATTTAAGTTTGTATCACAGATCTGAACACTTCTATCAGAACATTTATTCACTCACCTCCATTTTCTACTTCACTTTTAACTTCAATAAGGCAGACAAACAGGAGCAAAGAAACAACTATTAGGAGCTTTTAAATGCTGCCTCTCTATCAGAGAGAGAGAGAGAGAGAGAGAGAGAGAGAGGGAGGGAGAGAGAGAGAGAGAGAGAGAGAGAGAGAGAGAGAGAGAGACACTCCTGTAATTTTTTTTATAATTTAATTAGTCCTTGAATTTAATAATTTGAGCTACATTAGTTACTCATAAATAAAGTATATGCTATATAATGAACTCAAAAAAGCTTTCATACAGTATTGTATAACAAAGCTTTAACTTGTAACATCTATAGAAAAAAACATTCTTTGTTTCCAATCATTAATGTTACTATTCTTCAGAAATTTTTAGTAATTTTTACTGTCTTAAAGTTGTAATGACATGACTCCTCACCATTTTGGTATTCCATCTTACTACTGTATATAATAAAGTCCTAATGTCCATAACATTTTACAGTGTTACAAAAATAAGCATAATTACTTAAATCATGGATTAATTTTGCGACAAACTGACAATGTGCTTACCATATGCTCTCTTTCATCCTGTTGCCATCTTGCTTCCAAACCTGATGCCAGATTTACAGCTACCATGCCATTTTAAAAACAAGTAGGTTTTTCTCTTGCCTTCTGCTGTGGGAATGCTAGGTAACTATATGGAGCTCAGCCAGCAGGTCTGTAATCTAAATGTGGTTCTTTGCCTGTAAGTCTTACTCTGACTTTTCATCTTAAAAATTTGGGATGGAGTAACTTTGCATTTTTCTCTACCTATAGAAAACCATTTTTTTTTTTTTTTTTTTTTTTTTTGGTTTTTCGAGACAGTGTTTCTCTGTGTAGCCCTGGCTGTCCTGGAACTCACTCTGTAGACCAGGCTGGCCTCAAACTCAGAAATCCACCTGCCTCTGCCTCCCAAGTGCTGGGATTAAAGGCGTGCACCACCACTGCCTGGCGAACTATTTTTATTGAATTGCAGACACAGAAATAGATAAAATCAACTGCTAGAAAAGTAAAATCATGAAAGTATAGTCAGCATCGGTTCCTGTTGGATAAGGATGTCGCAGAAGCACGTACTTTCTAGGTGATTCAGGTACGTGCATAAGGGGTCACATATCACTTTACATGTTTCTAAACCATTTGAAAACAGAAAGTGATTAAAAACTCTCGGATGCCTATGAATTCTATTTACATGGAGTACATCACTGTAATTTTTTTAAATGCATTCATATTCAAATCTGAGAACCATGATTCTTAGCTCATCAGGCCTGCTTAATTGCACTAACATCTGCAATCAATTTAAATTCTTTAAGATAGTCTTTCACAGTGCTTGAAGTGATTTCATGCTGTGATAGATTTAACACACTCACTAATTTATAGACACACACAAGCAGATGAGACCTAGTTTTCCACGGGTGAGGTACAACACTGAAGGGCAGTCTGCATTTTCCACGTAACTGGGGTACAGCAAATGACACATCCTGCACAGCTTACTGGAAACACATGAGATGACTGTACCATGCAAGCATAGCAGAAAGCAAAGCTAAAACTAGCATTTTATCTAAATCTATTTGTAAGTCATGGACCATTTAGTAGTTTGATGGGAGTTTACAGATGCAATAAACTGCAAAACTAGAGCTACCAGGTGAAGTTATACAGAATATGGGTCTCCCTCAATAAATCATCACTCCGTCCTGGAAAATGGAGGAGGAGGGGATGAGAGAACCATTTTTTAACCTAAATTACAACTCCCCATAAAACAAAGAAAATATAAAGGACTGGAAAATCTGGATATGTGGCAGAAGTACTATAGTTCTGGAAGCCTCCTGGGTTCTCACAAGAAAATAAAAAAGTCAAAAATGAGTGATAAATTCAAAACATAGAGAACAAAGTCACACTGGATAGCAATGCTGTCCTCCACAACTTCAAATGAAAGCAGCTGGAGACGCACCATCAGACCACAAGACATTCACACTATCAAAACTGGACTGGAACAAACAAGAGAAAACAATGAGGTTATGAGAAAGAGGAAAATGCAATATGGCTAAGAATTATTAGCGGTCAAGGTGCAGTGTGTTCTGACTCCATAAGAGAGGACTACGGAGGCCTGAGGAGGTGGGAGAGGCTGGGCATCTGTGTCCGTGAACGCCGACACTTGGCTCCTGGGCTCTCAGACAAGATGGGATTCTAACTGGAGCACAAAACGCTGCAAATAAAATGAAAACTGAGCAAAACATTCCTACAAAATAAAAGACATCTCTGTCGGCCGATACAAAATGGATACCACGGGTGTGTGTGTGTGTGTGTGTGTGTATACACATCTTCTCTTTTTTGCAGTTGTTTTGGTCTTAATGCCTTCTTTTGTAGATTGTCTGTTTTGATTTCTCTTTTTTGATCCTTTTGGTTTTCCTCTTTGAGTTTTTATGTTATTTTCCTTTATTTTATTTTATTCATAAAGAATTTCTGGGAAGGAGAATATGAAGTTGGGTGGATAGAATCTGGGAGGTGTTGAGAGAGTAGAAAGAATACTGTCAAAATATACTATATGAAAAAAAATTTTAAATAAACTTTTTAATGTGCCAATTTCAATATGAGGTCAAATATTCAGCAAATACAGAAGACAAGAAACAAACATTTAAAACAAAGTAAGAAACTGAGATTAAACAAAAGAATTTAAGCAGAAAAAATTTAAACAAAAAATTTTAAAAGTTAAACAGGAGGAAAAAATGATTTCACGAATCATTTCAAGATTAAAAACTGGATGATTGTTTCTATAGCATTTCATACACTCTCATGAAATAGTCCTTAGGACCAGTACAATATATAGATGCCAGTCTTAAAATGTTCACAAAAAAACAAGTAAATCACTGCAGGAATAAAAACCAAGGGGAAGGAATATGAGACTAAACAGGTCATTTGAAATTCAGAGCTGAACTGAATGAAATGCATAAGTCAGAGGAAGAGGAGGGAAATGTGGAAGAAGCCTGGGGCCAAGGGGTGGGCGGGGAGGGGAGCACCAACAAAAGCAGTTCTGTTTGCAAATGTCACAATAAACTGAAGGCTGCAAATCATTCTTAATTTATTTTATTTTTAACAAAAATGTAATTATGCCATTCCCCCATCCCTCTTATCTTAAAGTTTTAATAAGAAAAACATAAAGCATGTGGGAGAATGCTCAGTAAGATAGAATCAGTGATTTATTGTAGGATTATGTTTGGTATTGACAGGCATTTTGTGCTGATTCTGTTTTAATTATAAGCTTACATTGCTCTTATAATAACCAAATACAGCACAAGTTATCAATGAGCCAATGAAGACATTCACATATATGAACACACACATACACACACATGCATGCATGTGCACATATGTGTGAGAAAATTGTTTTAAAAGACAAGAAATCCTAGTTTGTCATTTTAACTGCGATACTAACTTGACTTCACATATTATTTGGACCTTTCTCTTATTTACAAACTTCAAGAGATACATGTAGTTCAGATCTTAAAGTAAATAGAAACAATTTAATAACTACTAAATGTATCTACCAGTTAGGACTAACAACGCAATCATTAAGAAATCTGATGCTAAGAAATGAGTATATATTTTATTCAAACTGTAAAATACAGCTTTCCCAGAAAATTCTACAACTAGTATAGCAAATACACAATAGAACACAGAGACGCTTCAGATTGTCTACATTTCCTTGCGAACTGCTTTCTTTACAAACTGTAATGAATTACAGATTCCTCACTTACTGAATATCCCCTAGAAAAAATTTTTTAATAGTGAAGGGATTTAAAATAACATATAATACAGATAAGAGGCTAAAACAAATTGTTGTTCTTTGAGTTTAGGGGCTACCACTACACAGCAAACTTCAAGAAATAATAACTGTCTTTTGCATGTCAAAATGATGAGCCCCATTGAGTCTGTAGAATCTACCCCATGTAGGGAAACTGTAACTGAAGGATGTCACCAACAAAGAAAGAGAAAGTGCACTGTGGCTTTAACAGCATTTGCTTCTCCTTCCGGCTAATGGCATCTGTTTGTTTGACTCTTTTTCTGAAGAGAAACAGTCTTTTCTTTGATACAAACACTATTTCTATGTGATGATCTCTGCCAATGGGCAGATGTCACTGGGAAAGTCTTAGTAAATATAGTAAATGTACCTACCACCAGGGGTGTACTGAGATGCTATGCATAAGCACATCACACTTCAAGCCACAGTGTGAACGTTTATTAGTAATATTCACCGAGTTGAAGATTACATAGCACAACACCTTGGCTCTGTTAGATTAGTGTTACACTACGAGATGCAGGTGAAAAAAGGAATATTCTACAACCTAGTAGTCTTATTCTTGGCCCACATAGGAATCTTGGAGAGCCTAATTGTGTTCAAATAAATGCCTGACTTTCACGTGCAGCAATTCTGGCCCAAATGTTTAGTGGTACAGCCTGGACATGGAGATATCTGAATAGGTCAAAATGACTCTAGTGTATGCTCAGGTAAGAAACTACTTTGGAGGGATACTTTGTTTTCCTTCACCAAGTATCTAATCATAAACTCTTGTGGCTTTTCCTTCAGAAATATTCCTTCTCTCAGAAAGTTCACTCTTTATGGTCATTTTCTTAGTTTTCATCTCTATCATAAATAGCATGGCTCCTCCAACTAGTACTTTCCAAGATGCTGATAAAAAATATCGACCTGTGAGATGGCTCAGTGGGTAAAGGCAACAGCCACCAACCTTGACACCATGAGTTTGGTTCCGAGACTCTACAGGAGGAAAGGAAAGTACTGATTCTTCCAAGCTGTCTTCTGACCTTTACCTACATACACATCCACAGACAGACAGACAGACAAGACTGACAGAAACACACACAGAGACACACACACACATAAAAACACACACATGCTAAAATGTGATAAAGGTTTTAAATGTTTTTTTAAAACCTGGAAGGACTCACCATAACAAAACATCTTAGAGCAAGAAACAGCTCAACAACCAACGAAACCACCACCTCAGATGACCTCTGATGCCAACAACTGGTATAAACACTGTTGAACAATTTATGTCTAAAATTCAGCAGGCAATTATTTTCCTGCACCAAGTGAGTTGTTAAAAGTAAAATAAAATAAAAACCTACAATAAAGGCCATTTTTGCCATAAGGTTGTTAAAGAGCAGTAATGTTGAATTCCAATTTAAACCTAAAAAAAAAAAAAAAATCTCTTCCTACAAGAAAAAGTGATTGGTTCTGTTTATTCTCATCTCCTCTTTAAGTAATACTCCACTAGGCAGTAATAAAATAGAGCAACAAAAGTTGTTAGTGGTTCTGCCCTTAAGGATGTTGCATTAATTTGAGCTCTTAAAAGATAATGCTAATTCTACATAAATAAAATCTGATATATACAGGCAGAAATTGAAATTATAAGTGGCACACAGATTATGAGAAAATATGCTTAACAAGAAATGGGTTTGCTGCCCTTAGGCTCTGAAATTTTCTCCTATTCAGCAAACAGAACCAGGAGAGAAACAGGCAAAGGACCAACCAGCAAGGGTGCTGCTGAGATTAACACTCCAAATGCCAACCAGCAAATTTTACTATGCTTTTGGATCACGAGGGGTACTTTATGAACCATAACCTAAAATTCATGCAAAACAATCCATGTTAAATTTAACAAGTAGTAAGTGCAAAACGGATTCATCTAAGTTTCTAGTGTTAAACTATATAAACTCCTTAAACAAAAGGGAAAATCAAAACCTTGATTTGTGTACTGGCTGGTTTTGTGTGTCAACTTGACACAAGGTGAAGTTATCACAGAGAAAAGAGCTTCAGGTGAGGAAATGCCTCCATGAGATCCAGCTGTAAGGCATATTCTCAATTAGTGATCAAGGGGGGAGAGCCCCTTGTAGGTGGTGCCATCTGTGGGCTGGCAGTCCTGGGTTCTATAAGAGAGCCAGCTGAGCAAGCCAGGAGAAGCAAGCAAACCAGTAAGAGACATCCCTCCACGGCCTCTGCATCAGCTCCTGCTTCCTGACCAGCTTGAGTTCCAGTCCTGACTTCTTTGGTGATGAGCAGCAGTGTGGGAAGTGTAAGCTCAATAAACCCTTTCCTCCCCAACTTGCTTCTTGGTCATGATGTTTGTGCAGGAATAGAACCCTGACTAAGACAGTTTGTATCTAACAAATTTCCCAAAATTACCATGTAAGGGGTCGGAGAGATGACACAGCCACTTACAGCGCTTGCAGCCCTTGCAGAGGTCCAGCATGGACCTCCCAGCACACCCACATCAGGACGCACACAACCATCAGCAACTGGAGCTTCAAAGGACCCGACACTACATTGTCACCTCCGCGGGCACTGGTACCCGCACAGATGTGCATGCACATACATTTATTAATTAAAATGAATAAAAACAATAAATAAAACCAACACTTAAATCCTAAACCACATTGAGAGAGAAACAATGGAAAACACAGAAATTTCCTCATCGTGTCATAAAACTAATAATTTGCGGCTAAAACAAATTAATTCTAGTTTTGCCATCTAGAAAGACAAACCAAAGTGAATGTCTAATACATTCTCAAAATACTTCCATTGATGCTTAGGAGAGTCATGCTGGAGAATCCATGCTGCCCATATCTGAGCACATGTGTCTGAGATAGAATTAGTGGGACCATGAGAAGACCACTCAACACGTCTAAACAGTGCATCATGAAACCTATAACACACATACAAATAAATACACGTACATGCATACGCAGTACACAAATATATATATACATAGGTACTTACATACACATGTACCTATGTACATGAACACAAGTGTACACATGGATGTGCATGCATAAGCATACATGTACTTACATATACAATACTACAATCCTACACTAAGGAACTCAAGTTAGAACTCAACATCATTTAGTTTTGATATTTAAAACTTCATTGCTTTTTCTATGACTCTTTAAAGGTTCTAAAATGCTTGGAATTTACCCTTAGTTTCTTGCTTCTAAAAATCTGGGAACTAATTCATCAATACGTATGGAAGAAAGTTAAGCAGTAAAGGTACCTGAACTTTTCTAGTAAATGCACTGAAATCCTTACAGTCACACAGAAATGAGGCAGACTCTGACTAGACAAGCAAAGTCAGAGAGAGCTAGCAAACTTCCCTGAGTCACAGAGAAACAGGCTACCCCCCTAAAAGAGAGCCAGCTTCTAAACTGGGTCTCGTAATCAGCTCTTCACGGACTTAATGCTCTCCACTCCTTTCGTGGGTCTGCTATCTCCTCTGTGGGACGTAGCCTGGTGTCTCTAAGGCACTGCTGCTCAACCTGTGGGTCATGACCTCTTTGGGGGTCAAACAACCCTTTCACAGGGGTCACATAAGATCATCAGAAAACACAATTCATAACAGTAGCAAAATTACAGTTATAAAGTAGCAACATAAATAATTTTGTGGTCAGGGCTCAGCACAGTATGAGGAATGCATAAAGGGTCCCAGCATTAGGACTGTTAAGAAGGACTGCCCAACCCGAGGACCCGGCTACACCTCTCCTGGGCATAGACCCAGAAGATGCCCCAACAGGTAAGAAAGACACATGCTCCACTATGTTCATAGCAGCCATATTTATAATAGCCAGAAGCTGGAAACAACCCAGATGTCTCTCAGCAGAGGAATGGATACAGAAAATGTGGTACATCTACACAATGGAGTACTACTCAGCTATTAAAAACAATGACTTCATGAAATTTGCAGGCAAATGGATGGAACTTGAAAATATCATCCTGAGCGAGGTAACTCAGTCACAAAAGAACACACATGGTATGTACTCACTGATAAGCGGATATTAGCCAAAACGTTTGGAATACCCAAGTTTCACTTAACAGTAACCGCTGGACTGAGAGTGAGGTCCCAGATGGAAGAGCTGGAGAAAGGTCTGAAGGGGCTGAGGGAGTCTACAGCCCATGGAGGGAGCAACAGTGTCAACTGGCCTGACCTCAACCCCCCACCCCCACCCCCGGTTCCTCCTGGAGGCTGGACCACCAACCAAAGAGTACACATGGAGGGACCCATGGTTCGGACCACATATGTGGCAGAGGAGGGCCTTGTTGGCCATCAGGGGGAGGAGAGGCCCCAGTAAAGGGGAATGTCAAGGTATGACTATGGGAGTCGGTAGGCAGGTGGGTGGGAGGTGGAATTCCCTCATAGAGGTGGGGGAGGGGGAGGGGATAGGTGGTTTCCAAAGAGGAGACCTAGAAAGGGGGACACAATCAAAAAAAAAAAAAAAAAAAAAGAAAAAGAAAAAGAAAGCAGTCTGACAAAGCCAAGAAGAGCGAGCCAGTAAGCAGCATCCCTCCATGGTCTCTGCTTCAGTTCCTGCCTCCAGGATCCTGCCTTAGCTTTCCTCTGAAGATGGGCTGTATTTTGTAAGTTTAAAAAAAAATCGAAGCTTTTCTTTCCTTCCCAAGTTGGCTTTGGTCATTGTTTATTACAGAAAAACAAAGCAAACTAAAACATCTCCGTGTTAGATTGCTCATCCAATCCCCATGTTTCACAAGTCTACCAAGCTCATTTGGTTTTCAGTAAATGAATCCAACTTCTGTGTTACATTCCAATTATACTTTCCTAGACACTTAGTGTTTCCACCCCTTTTCACATTTCCCTGGAACACAGTTCACTATGGGGAGATACAGTGTTCCTTAAAATACTTACATTTGTATTACGTTCAAAGATGATCTGCCCATAGGAAAATGCACAGTATGGAATTGACTGCTGTGAATCCTAACGTAGGTAGGTAAAGTTCTATAGTACAAATATGGTCTTCATTTATAAGGGACACTGGAAATCAGTAAGCTTCTTAAGTCACTAACAAAGTATGGTTTCATGATCTCAGGACACACTACTGTGCTTCTTAGCAGTGAGACTGGCCAAAACACACACACAGAGACACACACAGACACACACAGACACACACACACACGCGTGCCAAGTTTAAGAGAATACTAGAGGAATATCTTAAGCTAATTTATTATACTACTTGTTTGTAATTATGCATTAAAGCCTTCTGATTGCAGTCTCGCACAAGCACTTCATTAGACAAATGCATTGTTTCCCACACTGCACGCTGCAGCATTGTTTTTCAGGCTGACAGCTTTACTTACTGTCTTCGAAGCAGTATTAATGTACTGCATCACCATTTCTTTTTTGATACTGAAGTCTTTTTCCCGCAATGGTGCCTTTTTATCTTCATTTAAATTCATATCTTCCTGGAAAACACAATTAAAATGCCTGATTTTAGAATCCAAGTAGAGCAGCAGTTCCCTGTATACTCTATGAAACAGGAAAATCAATAATTTGTGACTAAAGCAGCATTAATTGTTTTGGAATGATTTACACATGGTTCTGCCTAGGGGAAGGAGAGGTGGGTAGACAGACAGCATTCTAGATCATTTAACAGGTAAAACACTTACCAGAAAAGCTTTAAACTCACAGCAGGCTATTAAAATTATATTCACATCACTATAGATAATTAGACAGTTGCAGATTTCTGCCTTTCATAAGGTCATTAGGATTCAAAATTTCAATATATTTATTTATTTTACAACAGCTGCACCTGAAGCTATCTTGTACTGTTTTAAAGAGGTGATCTGCATACTATAAAAATAAAAAAGCAAATAAGCCACCACCTTCCAGGATAGTTACAGCACATCCATGATAACAGACACCTACTCCTAACGCAAGAAAACGGCCTAACATTCTGTGGTTTAATCCTTTCTGTCTATCCGTATCAACAATATTAAGTAGTTAATTTACTGAATGATTTAAATAACATAAAAGATGAGCCTGTGAATGAATACAAGAGTTTATGAATTAGATCAAGATAAAAGTCTAACATTTCTCAACATCAAACATAACAAGGGTCTAAGCATCCTATACTTTGCTATAAGACCAATAACTCAAGTCTAAAATAGCCACATAAGTATATGAATTCCATTAATTGTTTATATTCTGGTAAAAGGCTGAAGACAAAAGTGGCTAGTGGAGAAGAACACCACCAGTGATTTCCAAGGGACCACAGACAGCCCTGGATCACACGATTCATAGAGCATTTGCATGTATGTAAGTTCTAGCTCTACTACAAATGAACATATAAAAATCAAGACTTCAGGTCACGTGTACAATGCAGCAAGCCAAATTTCATTCTTCAACAATACAGATCACAAATGTATCTAACACCAAACAAGTCGAAGATCACAACTTTCATTTCACACTGATCGAAATATTTCCAGTGGATAGGTATTGTGAGCACTAGTGAGGCTGAAGCAAGAGGATCATGAGTTCAAGGCCAACTTGGAATACACAGCAAGACCCTGCAGAGAGGAAGAAAGAGATGGAGGGAGAGAGAGAGGTAAGAAATTTTTACATCTTAGAACTTCCAGTTTAATAGGCTGACAAAAGGAAGTAATCAGTAACGCTCCTTCTTGGTCTAGTTAAAAAACAGCCTAGGTAAATAAATGTGTTTGCTTCATTTCCCCTCTCTAAGCTAATTTTTCAACAGGCTTCCCTCATGTACAATTTTGAGGGATCACCCTAATGGCTCAGAGGCTTGCTCCCTAGCCTGACAACGGGGGTTTGAGCTCAATAACTCAAACTCCATGGGCTTTTGAATCCTGAGAGCTCTCCATGATGGAAAGAACTGCCTACCATGAGCTGTTCTCTGCCCTCGACATAGGCACCTATGGGCACACATGCGTTTAGAATTCCTGGGAGATTTGATTATGGCCTTGACAAGGATGTCATCATTCAAACAGACATACTATAGGAGGCATTCATCACTTAACCCTGTAGAACAAAAAAGGAAGATTGATGTAAGGAGACACCCCTAGTGCCTGCTAAGCAAGCCTGGAGACCTGTGTTAGATCCCCAGGTAAAAACGGGCAGAATCACCTCATAGATTGTCCTCCTGATCTCCAAATGAATGCTGTGCCTCATGTCCTGGTGGTTTGAGTGAGAATGGCCTCCATTGCCTGATAGGTTTGAAGGCTTGACCACTAGGCAGGGGCTTTAGGTAAAAGCAGTAGGGAGTGTGGCCCTGTTGGAGGAAGTAGGCCTCTGGGAGTGAGCTTTGAGATTTCAAGAGCCCATGGAACCTGTCGTCCTTTCTTCCTGCTCCCTTCTCATCTGGATGTAGAACTCTCAGCTCCTTCTCCAGCACCATGTCTGCCTCAGTGCTGCCATGCTTCCCACCATGATGGCAATGCATTAAACCTCCGAAACTGCCAGCAAGCCTCCAATTAAATGCTTTCTCTTATAAGAGTTGCCTCAGTCATAGTGTTTCTTCACAGCACTTGAACACCGAGACACATCATGTACACCCAAGACGGTGACAATCATGGTGATGGTGATGGTGATGATAATTATGTCAGAAATCAAAGCTCTGGCACTATATCATCCAATGGGATTAGACACAGAATGAAAAACTAAAAGTAATACGTAAACACGGTAAATAGTACTGCAGGAGTTTAATGTACATTAAAAATGCCAGGAATCAACTAGTGCATAGTTACACTGCCCTTTCAACGTTCTCCCAACACTGTGCTCTGTTTCAGAAATGCAGTGCATGAACACCGTAACAGCACACCAGCAGGGAGGCAGGCATTCAGGAACGTTTCCTTAGGGTTCCTTGAATGGTCAGGCCAATTGTTTCTATTAAAATACACAGATACGTGCTATACTATGGCATTTTACTAGATTCTTAATTATGAATAGAGGTAACTCATTTTTATATATAGAAAATGTTACTGGCCATAAGCCACACCAAAAAAAAAAAAAAAAAAAAAGACAAACAGTGCATGTTGTCACTCATAAGAGGAAGTTAAAAGAGTTGCTCTCCAAGGACATATACAGTTGCCAGAGGCTAGTAGGGTAGAGAAAGAAAGAGAGCTGCCTAGGTGTATAAAATATAAGAAGTTTTAGCATTCTACACCTCAGTTGAGTGACTGTAATAATTCATTTATTAACATTTCAAAATGAAAAAGAATTTAAGTGGTTCTAACAAGAGAATGATAAATGATTGAGGTTATAGGTATATTAATCTCCTTCTTTGATCATGGCACATTAGATCTATGTGTTGAATTCACACTGGAGCTCATGACAATATACAATTATTAGGTGACAATTACATAAGAAGAACTACGCTGTGAGAAAGAGGAGTTAGGGAATAACTGTTATAAAAAGTGGGAGACCTAGCAGCATCTATGATCTCCATTAAATTACTTACAACAGCAAATTGAAATATTTAAGGGACACAGAATACTGAGAAACAGATAACTTATTAGTAGAACTGAAATCAAATTAAAATTTCAAGAGCAATGGTAGAAAGGAAAAAAAAATTAAAGTAAATGCTTTCTTTTCAAGAGGTGTTACCAGATAACATTCATCCATAACTAAGAATGGTTGTGATACTTAATTTTAGTTGACAGTTAATTTTAGATTAATCCTTTAGATGGAAAAGTAGCCAGACAGGTACTATAGAGTGTCTGGGACAGTAGTTTATAAACAAACTGGCCACATCAATCTCTGGACTGATTAAGGAGAGTCACCCTCACCCAATGGGACAAGTACTATGCAATCAGTTGATGGCCCAGATCATCAAAAGGTAAAGAAAAGGTGAATCTATTCCATCATATGTGTACTCTTCTTTCCTAACCTTGGGTCTGCAGCCTTCCAACTCTCGGTGTTGGGGCAATGTCTACTCCAGTTCCACACTCCAAGTTCTCAGGCCCTGGGCACTGCACTACCAACCACTGTGTCCACATCAGCCCCTCACAAGCTCCACTTGTAGAAGAAGGCCTGTGCTAGGAAGAAGGCTCCAAACTCTTTGAAGACGTGCCCCTTAATAAAGGCCTTTCTATATGCCACTGCAGCTTTACTATTCCTATTGGCTCAGGACTCGCTAGAGACCCCTACCTAGTGCACTTGTGTTAGGACAGGCTTTACTCTTTTCCTCTGGTTTATGGCAACTCTCTTGTCTCATTATGCAGTCCTTTTCCTGAGAAATGTTGGATGATAGAATCCCAATGTTTTGGTTTGCTTAAAGGAAGAAGAAGATAAAGAAAATTGGATTTAATTAACTCCCAAAACACAGTAAAGCCTGATGCAGCGCCCCCAGGTGTATGACTACACATAACAAGTTATCATTCTTCACACAAGGAAGAAAGGATACTGTAAAGGGAAATGAGGAGGAACGGAGAAAAATCGTCCTATGGAAATATATAATGCAAGATTTTAAAATAGATTTTTATCTACAGAAAACAGTGCTAGAAGAATAAAAACTCCTGAAGCAATAGCACCCAGCTTGGAGGAGTAATGAATTCCCTGAAAAACACCAAGGGAGGGAGTTTGTGTCCTAGAAAATGTATATCTCTGTTTTGAGTTACAATTCTAGGGAGTTTGGACCTCCCAGACTATCTACAAAACTGAGCAGATAGGATTGGGAAAAACAGAAGAACACCACATCAATTTTCATATTTCGTATTCTCTCAAAATAATCAAGCCTCTATCTCTTATTTAACGTCAATAAAGGCAGAGAGTAGATGATCAAATGCAATTCATTAAGCAGGCAATCTGTGGATAAGAGAAGATAAGGAAGCAAAGCAGAAGCAAGAATGGTACCAACTGTGGAGTGCCACTTTGGTCTACACTGCAGCACAGTCTGGACTAGCTGGAGAGGGCAGCCTCAGCAGGTTGGCCAGGCCTGGGATTCAGGATGCTAGTTTGAGCTGGGTGTAGATACCTGAAGGATAACAATCATTTGACGAACCCTCATCACCTCGTACTCTGGATAAACACGGATGGGGGTGGGTGGAGCACCAACCAGAATCCACTGTGACATCTAAAACTAATTTCCTTCATTAAAATGAGGCTTCTAATACAACTAAAAATAAAAAAATAATTCACAGGAATTGCCTAAATGAGCACTATAAATCATTATGAATTAACTAATTCATCCTTCCAAATGTGATCTGCAATAGCACTCAGAACTCAGGGCCAGGCGCCCACTGAGTCTTTCCCCAAACACGAAGTCTAAGGTAATTCCAGTTGCTCCTGCTTTGGGTCTCAAGCCTGCTCTGTGAGCTATGTCTCTGGCCCTTTCTCCAAGCAGACTTTCCTCAAAGACTCCTCAAACTTCTTTGATCTTAAATAACAATTAAATGGCTGGGTCAGGCCCCATATTAAACATTAATAAATACCATTTTATTTCTGAGATAATCCTTCTATTGATGAAGTTTTAGGGGGATTCTTCAAGGTAACTGTGGTCCTGCAACCTCCGCCTGAACTCTCATCTGTCCAGCTTGCCTTGCGTGCGTCCATGGTTTTTTCGAAGGCCAATCTTAGGGTCAATCCTAGATGAGCCCTACTTATGCAGCCAACACCTCATGCTGGCACCCAAAGCCCAAGCCTTGCCATCACCCACGAGGGCCCGATGTCACAGCTCGCTTGCCAGTAGCAACCTTCACTTCCACTTTCCTCAGTCCCCACCCTTCAGGTCACACCCTGTCTGTGTTCTCACCTACAGCTGCCTTCCCTCCAATGCCACCTTCACACTCCTGGTCCTGACCTCAATTTTCCATCTTCCACCTTTATTTGTTACAAACCTTTTTCTTTATCCCCCTAAATCTCCACTCCAGTATTTTCTGTCTCAATGAAGACCAGTTCTTTAATCTATTATTTCTACATTCCTTAGGTTCCCCACTTGTTTCTCTTTCTCCCAGTTTCTTCTGTACAATATTAACATGTTTGTTTTACTCCATGGGACCTCCTTTCTCAGCTTACAGATCAGCTTTGTTTTAATGCAATTTGCTGCACATTTCACAAGGGACAGACTTCATTAGTCACTTTTTAAATGCACATAATTTGCCAATCCTGTTTTACAACAATCGAGATAAGGATATTCTAGAACACAGATCTGGACTGAATATCACCAGGTCTAGCCTAGAACCCTAGGCAATCATTACTCCATAAGACTCTCAAAAGCCTTCAGAAAACAATACAATTGCTTTTTCAACAGCAGAAATCCTCTCCTTTAAAAGGTGTTATAAATTGCTTTGCATCACCCCTGCAAATGAGCACAGGAAGACTACACAGAACCTTGGTGACATGCGATCAGGGCCAGTGTGGGACTGAGCACTGTACAACTGCATCTGCGCAGAGTGAAGGATGCTGAGACTCCTCCCAAATATCACTAAGTTTTGTGACGCTGTCTGGGGCTATGAAGGAATATGCCTTCCACTTTGTACAAAGGTACTGAATGGATGAAGGGCAGGCCCCACCTGGAAACCAGGCCACACCAGGAGCTGCAGAAAGACTACAAAAAGCTTTATCAGTTGGAGAAGGCCAGAGGGTCCTATATACCAAAATTTCACCATTTTGCTGCTACTGTTTTTAGACACACTGACTCCATCATATGCTGATAAAATACTGGCACAAAGTAAATATTTTGACACTATCTCCAGCAAAACTGAAAAACAAAAAGATGTAAACATAATATATGAGCGTATTTAGACAGTAAAGAGCAATTGAGCAGAGAACGGCAACCAGAGAGGAGGCATTTTTTTAACTACAAATGCTAGACTCAATAATTTCATTCATGAATGTAGATTTTATAAGACAGCATACTCATTAAATTTACATACATCAAGTTGAGTGGGATCGTTAACACCATGGAGAGTCAGATTACATTTAAAATGATGGACTATTTGAGCACTGGGCAAATGGATACAAGCCGCGAGTTGAAGATGGTCAGGTGTGAAGGACTTCTGCCAGAAAGTAAAATAAGAACTTGACAGGCAGAGGCTGCAGTCACAAAATGGACATGAGAAAGACATTATAAATGATCAATACACTTTAGGAATCAATTAGAACACTGAAAGATAAAAATTAACACAGCAACAGCAATCATTGTTAAGGGGAAAGATATCACTGGATTTAAATAGTGCCTGTGTATAGTTTAAGGGTTTGCAAAGGGTTTATTAATATCTCATCACTGTAGCCACAAATTGGCTAAACACCTTAAGAGGAGGTCAACATGACACCCTAATTATATATGTTGGGACTATGAAGCTCATCATCCTAAAAGCATAATTTTATCTAAATAACTTCAAAAAGTACAACACTACCCTTAAGCACATTTTTATTGCTCTTCCACACTGCAATATCAAATGGTCCTTTTGGTGTTTATCCCCACACTGAGGTATATTTTCCCTACCATGAATAGTTTCATGCCAACTAAAATCAAAAAATGAAAGATTCATGGTCTTATTCCAATACTAGCAAAATATATCCTACTTTGGCAATACAATAACTCTTATTTTTTGATTGGGTCTAGACATAAAGAGAAAAGTGAAAGATAAACACCAGTAACAATCTGAGAGCTGTGGAGATGCCGCAGTCAATAAAGTGCTCGCTGTACTGCATGAAGACCTGAGTTAGATCCCCAGCACCCATGTCAGGAGCCAGGCACTGTGTCATGGGCATGTAATCAGAGCTCTGAGAAGACAAAGACTGGAATATCCATCCCTGAGGCTCACTGGTCAGCAACCCTAGCCTGGAAACAGCAAAGGCAGAAAGATGCCTCCAACAAACTAACACCCGACCTCCACATAAAGACATACTGGCATACATACAGATATACATACATTAAAATGAAATAGGAGATAAAATGAAATGGGAAATAGGATGGAAATGCTTGTAAGAATGTACAACTTAGAATCAGTGTTATTACTATTTTACTATAACTTGCTATAAATAAGCTTTTTCTTTTGCCTATCAATTGTATGTGTACAGTGAGCAGTATAAACTATCTCAATTGAAAACTGAATTCCAATGTGTCTTCATGTCAATATCAAGCACCAATAAAGAAAAATCAATTAAGTATCACTTTTATTGTATAAACTCTAATTTTAATATAACAAACAAAAAGTGTAATGAATATGCAAGGTGATTTGAAGTGTGATTTACTTAGGAATAATGCCTAGCCAGAAATATCAAGCATATTCAGAATCACCTACTGGCACAGACATCCGCCATTGATTAAAAAGTGTCTCATTCACTTACGTTGAAACTTTTAAAAACACCAGGCATTTCCTCATAAATTACACTACAGATTAAACAGTCACTTAACCGCAGACACAAAGGCTGACTTTCCCACTGTGACAGAGAAGGAGGTCTTTGCAGATATAAGAAAGAAAACGGGAAAAAGTGGTTTTGAAAGCATTACACGAAAGGAGGTCGGCTTGTCTACGGTGGGTTTGACTATTGTTTTCTACACTGCTCCATATGCTTGAAGCATTCTACAATTAGGGAAACACAAGTAGATCTACATTTCTATTATATACTGAACACGGTTCCAAACACAAATGTCATACCTTTACTATCTTTCTCACTTCCCCTCAATAAAAAAATCCCAGTGTATGTATTAGATAGGAGGTCACCTAAGCTCTACTGCCAGGAGATACTCCAAATACAAGCATCCAAGATGCTGTATCGTACTAATGCGTTTTCTCCTACTTCTATGCTACAACGAAGCCTGATAAATATCTTCACAGAAAGTGATTACAGAATCTCAATTAATATGTAAGTATCTCAAGCAACTTTACTAAATTGTTCTCTCTGCACAATTCTAGAGAGCATTCTATTATTTAATTACTGACAGAATGATTCTGTTATCGCTGGCACGCACTTAATGCCAGTTGATGATGCACCTTGATAGATGACCTGTCTCACATGGTACTCATCCTCTCAATAATAAACATGAGGAATAAAAAAAGATAAATGCATGAAAAAGCTCTTCACTTTAATATTTCTGTGTTACTGGGTTGCTGGGCAGAATAGCAATTCCAGGTAGCCTCCATCCAAACCGATGGTTTCAGGCAGAGAAACACACAATCTCTTTAAAAATCTTAAATGTTTCTGGCTTGGTGCTGGTCCTTGATTGCAACCCTGGGGACAGAGGCAGATGGACTTCAATGGGTTTGAGGCCAGGCTGTAACATAGCAACCCCAGGCCAGCAAAAGCTACATAGTGAGACAATGTCTCAAAAAAAGTCTTAAAAGTTGAGAAGTTTCATAGATTCAACCGACATTTGTTTGGAATTACGATACTAGGTAGTTAATCTAGTAGGGACACAGAGATCCAAATAATAAAGGACAAGTTCAGTAAGGCACGCATGTACCACGGCTCAGAGGTAAGGTAAGGAATGAGCAAGATTTTAAAGATTTTAAGACATGAGGTGTAGAGGGTTCTCAAGTGAAAACATGGTGAGACAAACAGAAAACACCACTGGAATTGCCCCCTAAGATGTACAATAGGAGAGAAGAATACAGACAGAGATAATAAGCCCAGAGAGGTTAATCAATAGACAAGTGCCCCAGAGGATCAAGATGACTGCAGTGGTTTGAAGAAGTATGGCCCCATAGACTCATGGGTTTGAATGCTTGCCCCATGGGAAATATCACTATTAGGAGGTGTGGCCTTGTTGGAGTAGGTGTGGCCTTATTGGAGGAAGTGAGTCACTGAGGAGGTGGTCTTTGATGTCCTATGTACTCTGCCCAGTGCTAAAGGGTAGTCTCTCTCCTAGTGCCTTCTGATCAAGGTTTTATTATAACTCTCAGCTCCTTCTCCGGCACCATGCCTGCCTGGATACCGTCGTGTTCCCTGCTATGATAAGCAATTAACCTCTAAACCTGTAAGCCAGCCCCAGTTAAATGTTGTCCTTTATAAAAGTTGCCTTGGTCATGATGTCTCTTCACAGCAATGAAACCCAAACAAAGACAAGGACAAAGTCTCACATACTTCAGTGAGAGCTTCCCAAAGAGGGAATTAAAGTAGGAATGGGAATTTGATGTAATTTTTTAAGGAATATGACATATGTCATTTCTAGGTTTTGAGATTTGACATCTTTTCGATAGCTAAGTTTAAGTTCTCTTCTGTAGGAGGCATATGGGAGATATATACAACATGAACAGATCCAATGCTATGGGAAGAGTGTAGAGAAAACCAAGGATAGAAAGATAACAAGAGAGCCAGATGCAACAGTAAGGAAAGAAAAGGGCAGATGGTAGAGAAGATGTAAAGAGAGGATGCAGATAAGGACCAGAAAAGAGGCATCACTATACCCACAGCAAAAACAGAAATCAATGTAGCTGATTATTTATTTAAAAGCTGCTTGCAATCAGACGGGTACACAACCAAAAGGAAAACCTGCAAAGTTGTAAACTATTAAGGAATCATTCATAATAAACTATTCTCTGCAGAAGTTAGAGTATATGACTTAAAAAAATTAAGAACATATTGGCTTTCCATTAACAGAGTATGAGTAACAAGTAGATTTAAAACAGAACCATTGGTAAATGCAGTACAAGAGACTCAGAAGAGGATGGGTAGAGTAACCACATAAAGGACAGTGATCAGTGACATGGGAAGAGTGGGCAACATCAGAGGAAAGCAGAGACACAACACCAGGAAAACAGTGCCAGCACTGGCAATCTTCTCACCAATAGTATGCAGCACAGGCATCCACAGAAAAGCCTAAGCCCTATCCCAATACTACACGAAAAGAGAGACTACACCTACATATAATTAAAGCAATAAAGCTCAAAATAGGGAGACTTTCTTGGGCTGTCGGGGAGAGTCTGGTATAACATAACCATTAAAGCGGATAACTTTGAATGAAGTCAGAAGACTGGCACATTACAACAAGAAGCCAGAGATTCTCTAAGCATAAAAGACTCAGTGGAATACACATAGAAGACAAGAGAAAGGCCTCCAGAAACTAAGCACCCTGCCTGTTAACTTCAGTCTCACAATTTCAAGGAACAGGAATCTACCAACAATCTAAATGACCGATATGTAAACACATCAGCTGACACAACGCCATGAAGCCTTCAAAACCAGGTTGGATTTCAAACCTATATAATCACAACATTTGTGTGGTTGTAAATTTAGAGATTTGTTTTAGCAGCAATATTCCAGAAACCAAGACAGTCCCATACAACACCAATGGCAGGTTATAAACAACCCAAGCCAACAAGTTCTCAGTTCTCCACTCCAGTCTAACCCTACAGCAGACAAATTCAGTAAGAAAAGCAAGGAGAGGGAATGAAGGGTAACTCTACTCTACCAATGGTACCCACAGTCATCTCCAAATAGAGCAAGCTTAGAATGTGAAGAAAGATAAGCTTTCTTTAGATGATGTTAAATTATATACAGTATGACAGACATTTCTATTATTTGAAGACTAGGAAAGAATTGAAAGGCCTAAGTCTAAGAAGACACGCCTGTAGTCAACAAGTCACTTTTAGCAGTAACAACTGAGTTCATGGCCTTCAAAAGGCAAGTTTCCTTACAGTCAATAAAGAGGGCAAGAGTATTCACTAATGTTGGTTTCAGATATCAAGACTGCAGATATATGCAATGTTGGTTCCAACTAGTTCATATATCTAAGATTCAGAGAAAACCAAGACAGCTTTTCAGTATATACCAAAATATAAGCACGGGTTGGGGGAAGCTCTTAGGAAGTTTAGCTGAGGGTGGGTGAGGTGGCCCAGCCAAGTAAGCATGTTTGAGTGACACTAAGCCTAGCAGCCCGAGTCCAATCCCAGTAACCCACATGGTTGAAGGAGAATTGAGTACAGCAAGTTGTCCTCCAACCTTTATACATGCACCGTGTCATGATCACCCACACATGTATGTGCCCACCAGTAAATAAACATAACATTTTAAATGTATAACTAAAAAATTCATCACTGCTTTAGAAACTAGACCATTATGAGACCAAGAAAATCAATTCTCTAAGCAAAAATGAAATGTGGAAGTATTACACTATACTTTGCATTCATTAAATAATCAAGTCAGTAATATTTCAGAGGACTATCTTAAGGAAGAAAAACAAGTGTTCTTCAAAATAAAGTTGCTACTTCATGTACAAATTAAATACTTTACATAATTGGTAAATAGGAATAATTGTTTTTAAAACTGCACAATTGTGACACAAAGGCCCTACATATAAATTTTAAATATGATGAAACCTTTACAAGCACAAATGCCAAAAGGTTAATATAGTTGATTTCTAAATGTTTCTGTTAGGAGCATTTTGTTGTTGTTGTTAATAAAAAGTTCTGCTCAGCTGCACCCTTTTATCTTTATCCTCTTTCTCCACCCAAGGTTCAAGACTCAGAACAATCCAATGAGTTGGAAGTCGGGGAGGATCTAGACAACAGCGTCTTCTGGACAGGAAAGGAGAAATTCATGACTCGGCTCTCAGTAGTTGTGGCTGCCTATACAAGAGCTATACATGATCAAGACATTCCATTGCAGTACGGAGGAAGGAGAGGTCCATGAGGCCCATCCATAAGTGAGGAGTTGTTTGACAACTGATGCCTGGCTGCTAGGGAAAAGGGGGGTTTTTTAAACCCTTAGTAGCTTGACCATTCTCATGATTCCAGTAGATGAGCAACACAAATTGAATAATATATACATAATATAGTTGCTATAAATATAAATATTTCATATGTGTGTGTAAATAAAAATGTGAGTGTGTGTTTGTGTGTGTGTATGTGTGTCTCATGCAATTGAAGGGTACAACTATGGGGTGGGAGGGCTGGAAGGTGAATATGATCGAAAAACACTGTACGCATATTTGATATTCACAGAATAAAGAATATATACAATATATATTTTAGAATACTATTGATCAAGTCCTGTAGAGTGAAAATTCTAGTAGAGTCATTGTATCTAGGGTAAATACTAGAAGGAACTAGCTGTTTTTCACTGTGTCCAGAGTAGACATCAGAATAAGTAATTGTTTTCTAGAAGTACTTTCACCTTGAAGAAATCATTACAGAAAACAGATTGCTTTCTGTTATCTACAGAGTTGTTCTCTGAAGGAGCTTTACAGCCTTTGGTGACTTTGGTCCAGGATAGTCCTGGCACACCCACAATGCCTTGCATTGTAGATTACTGAAAACAGACTAAAGAAGCAGGAGCGTGCTGGTTTCCTTCCTGACACATACAGATTAGATGGGGGGCTTTGTTATAAGAAACTTGTGTTACCCAAAAGACAATATTTGTGTTCCAATCAATAAATATGCTTCTGCACAGCTGTTTGAGGGTCAATTTTCAAGGCTGTACTTCCCTGCTCCTTTAGACTCTGACTACATTTTTGAAAAACTCTCTTTCTTTGATAGTCCTTCGTGACTGAGAACACTGACAATTCAGTGTAAACAAACAAACAGTGGTGCCCAGGAAAATGTCTGTAACTCATACTTAATGAAGGCAAGACACACTTCCTCAGTAACGTCAGCATTCAGCTTCAGAGACAAGAGCGGGTTTTTCAAAGTATTCTAATATACCCAGGGATTCAGAGAGAAGGAAAGAATCTGTTCTGTATGTCTGAAAAAGAACTTAGCAATGACTCATCCCTCAAATAGTTAACAGCCCCAACAAAGCAACACTTCCATTCTTCTGCTGCTAAATAAAACATAGCGTTGATTGAAAAGATCTATTACCAAGCAGACCTGCCTCAGATTAAACAAGTGATCTGGCCCAATTACTCATCAAGTATCCATAATTACTTCAAACTGTCCAGCTCCAACTGACCTGCATATACTTCCCTGAATTTGTAAGCAATGGCAGCAGTCCCCAAAAGAACAGTATACCCTACATTCACTATACTTGGATGATCATCCTTCTAACTAACGGCATGTGATCCTAAGATATGTTCTCCATAATGTTTAACAGCCATGGGCTGCTTTCTCTACTCACTCGGATGGTACTCACAATTATAATTTAAGAAGAAAATTTTACTGTAGTTAGAAGAGCCATAACAGTACCATTCCAAAGTTTCAGAGGTAATTAATGTACATGTTCAGAGCATGAAAAGGGCCCTCTGCCACCGCAAGTCTGCAAAGGTGATACTGAAGAGAGCTACCTTCATACAAGCCTCATTACTCATGGCAAAGGTTGCAAAATGCTTTTCTTTTGTCCTTGGCAGATTTTATAGCAGCTCATAGTGTCAACAAGGGAGGAATTCCAAATTGTAGGCAAAACAAAAAACAAAAACAAAACAACACTTCATTAGGAGCTGGTACAATAGCAGATTCGCTTCCCAAGTCTAGAGTTTGTGCAACATTAAAAGTATATTTAGAATCACTAGTACTTGTTTAAAATCCTATGAAAACAAACTGAGCTTTCATTCTTTCCAGTCTCCTGAAACTCTAGGTGCTAAAATTAAATCAAATACTTGTGATAAATAAAAAGTAAGACAGCACAGAACAAATACAACACTCCTGTATAGTATAGAAGAGCTATTAATAGTATCTAAATTTAATAAACACGATAGACCGTTAACTAATGAGCAGATGCAGTAACCTCCATTAAAAAAAAACGGATAAAGCTGCCAAAACTGATAGACAAATGAACAGACAGATACAGAATAAAGCATGACTTGGAAATACACACAGCACCTCAGAAGGATTTAGAATTTCCTATCAATAATCAGCCCCAAGTCATCGTTCCAGTCTAACTTTTCAGAGCTCCCACTAGTCCCAGGGGCTATTCAGAGACCAGGTCTACAATTCTGCTCACTGATATTTCCTTCATAGCAAGAGACGGCCCTTCCCTCTGCCTATACAATTCTCAACTGCCAGTTGGCCCAGGCTGACTTTCTCTGAAAATTTCCCAAAAATACTGTAATTTGCTATATTTTCCTTGAAGCTAATTAGGCATCTCAAAAAAAACTAGTTTCTTCCTACTCTGAACTTACAAAGAACTGAATTATTAAACACTATCTTCTGGCATTGCTTCTGTAATTTTTCAAATATTTGTTTTGAATCATAATAGATATGAATTTGAAAGTAGCAACTATACAGATCAAAATCTATTTATATAAAATTAGCATCCATTTGTAGAAAGTGGTCTGAACTTTCTTAACATGCATGGATTGCTGGTCAAATCAGCTCATTTAGATTAAAAATCAGACGCTGAATCTGACAGTGAAAGACTACAGACTAAATGACAAAGGCACCAAGAAAAGGGACAGGTTCAGTTCTACAAGCACAGCTGACAAAGTGTCATAAGTAACAGGAGTATACTGAGACTGGAAATGGAATGACACAGCACTAAGAAACAACCCAGAGCCCCGATGACATGACAACACAGCGACTACCTGAAAAGCACATGAGCTCAGACTGCATATCTATGCAATATGAGAGCTACCACTTGATACTTCACTTTTAATATTCTCTGAATAATACTGAGAAACAAAACGGAACCAAACCTCTTACCATCATCTTCTCAAAAAGTTTCAATACTTCACTCTCTGACAGCAACTTTGGATTATTTTCCATTGTCTCTGAAGACATTGACGAGCAGCCACTGCTTCCAGACACAGTCTTCAGGTGGGGAAGAGGAGGTCTCTCTTTCTTGCTCCCTGGAATTCTTATGCTGGCAAATTTGTCCAGCTATAAAGAAAGATAAAATAACACACAAGTAAATATTTCCTCATGCAGCAACTTACCTAGTTCCGAAAACAAGGCAAAAATACAGGGCCATAAATCACATTGTCACTGATGAAGCTTTAAAGTTATCAGTATTGACCGTCATTGTTGAAAGGTTCCAGCAGGAATCCCATTTGAAGGCAGACGGGAAATCATACAACCCCACGAGAGCTTAGGTCTCTGCAATGTGTAGTGCACTATAACCTGTACATTTTGAAGCCTTTATTTCTGTATGAAGGTGGATGGCTCACACTCAGGTCATGAAGCTTGTCAGCCTGTGCCTTTGCCTACTGAGCCAATCATGTTGGTCCCTTATTTGTGTATAGTGAAAACAGTAAGTTTATATTTTATAGATATAAACTTCAGATCTTACAAAACAAAATCACAAAATTTTACGTTAAAGATTCTGACGCCAGATGACCTGTGCTTTGTAGATAAGCAATCTGAATAATTTCACAAAAGCAAGTCAGCTAACAGTGATGGCACTGACTGTTACTTCTTGCGCTGCAAGCCAGCCCGTGCCCTTCATCAGTGCCCTCATGCATACTGTCCCCTAGTAGGGGACAAGGAGGTGCACAAAAGGACATCGTTAGGTTCTTAAATTCTTAACTGTAATGCCTCTGTAGCTCTGTAGACAGTTGATTACCCTATGCCAACATCTGGATTCTGTGGACATCTACAGAGCAGGGACTTACTTACTAATACAGCTAGATTTCTGTTGTAACAGAATGCCTCCCATAACAAGATCACACAGCTGACTGCTATTTGGAATGTATTAATATTAGTCTAGAAAGCTACTTATCTATTCAGTCAAAATGGTTCTCACAAAAAACTCGATTCCTATTTCAAGACACATAAAACTGCCAAAAAGGACAAGATATCTTAAAGGAGCTTTCAAGTATATATTTATTGAAAGCATGATCATAAAATTTATGTAATTTCTTCATCATTGATATAAGTATAAACCTATTTTCACTATAACATGAGTAGAGGGCTAACAGGAATGACCCATCCACTTACATACAAAAATAACAAAATGCTTAAAACACATCAATTATAGAAATATACTACACCCTATAGTACCACTAGCTACATACAACTACTGAGTTAAATATTTAGTTCGTTCTGCTCGGGTCACCAGGGTTCCATAGCCAAGCAGCGCCAGGAGAAAGGTACTCTCCCAGGAGCGTGGAAAAGACATGAATGGGGACAAGACAAGCACCACTGCTCACCTGGACATGCCCGGAACCCTGGGGACACAGAGACTAAGGGACAGGAAACTTCCGGTTTCCATCTGTGGCTGGGGACCTCAACTTGGGGCACAGGGCTCCATAGCCAATTAGCGCCTGGAGAAAGCTACCCTCCCAGGAGCGTGGAAAATCCATGAGTGGGGTTGAGACTAGCACCACTGCTCACTGGGACCCGCCCTGAACCCTCAGGACAAAGGGACTGAGGTAGTCAGGCATAGGAACCTTCTGGTTTCCATCTGGGGCAGGAAACCTCTGCCCGGGCCACCAGGGTTCCATAGCCAAGTGGCTCCAGGAGAAAGTTACCCTCCCAGGAGCGTGGAAAAGCCGTGAGTGGGGCTAAGACAAGCACCACTGCTCACCGGGACCTGGGGACCTCAGCCAGGGCCACAGGGCTACAGGAGAGAGCTGGTATCCCAGGAGTGCTGACACACCTTTGAGTACAGGCAAAACCACCACCTCTGTTCAAACTCACTGGATCAAGAGGGACCCTTGCAAAGCTATCAGGACACAGGAACCAAGGGACCACAGCAGACAAGATGCTTCTGGTTTCTGTCTGCAACACAGAGCTGACCCTTTGCCATAGCTCTCCAAACCCAAACACCTCTCAGAGAGAGCTGGTTTTAAGGAGTACTGATACAGAGGCCTGCAGGAGGGACAAGCCACAGCCAGACAGAGTAAGATCAGCTAACATCAGAGTTAATAAGATGGCAAAAGGCAAGGGAAAGAACATAAGGAACAGAAACCAAGGCTACAGAGCTGGAGAGATGGCTCAGCGGGTTAGAGCACTGACTACTCTTCCAGAGGTCCTGAGTTCAATTCCCAGCAACCACATGGTGGCTCACAATCATCTGTAATGTGATCTTCTACTGGTGTGTATGAAGAAAAAAATAAATAAATAAAATCTTTTTAAAAGAAAAAGAAACCAAGGCTACTTGACATCATCAGAACCCAGCTCTCGCATCACAGCAAGCCCTGGATATCGCAACACACCAGAAAAGCAAGACTCAGATTTAAAACCAGTTCTCATGATGATGATAGAAGACTTTAAGAAAGAAATTAACACCCTTAAAAAACACAAGAGAACAGAGGTAAACAACTAGAAATCCTTAAAGAGGAAACGCATAAATCCATTAAAGAATTACAGGAAAAGGCAATCTAACAGACAAAGGAAATGAACAAAACTATCCAGGAGCTAAAAATAGAAATAGAAAGAATAAAGAAATCACAAAAAGAGACAACTCTGGAGTTAGAAAACCTAGGAAAGAGAGGAGTCATTGATGTAAGCATCACCAACAGAATACAAGAGATAGAAGAGAGAATCTCAGGAGCAGAAGATACCATAGATAATATCGACACAACACTAAAAGAAACTGCAAAATGCAAAAAGCTTCTAACCCAAAACATTCATGAAATCTAGGACACAATGAGAAGACAGAAACCAAGGATAATAGGTATAGAAGAGAGTGAAGATTCCCAACTTAAAGGACCAGTAAATATCTTCAACAAAAATTTAGAAGAAAACTTCCCTAACTTAAAGAAAGAGATGAACATAAATATACAAGAAGCTT
>CM052708.1:33843598-33867713 GCA_028551405.1 Uromys caudimaculatus | reverse complement strand
TCTTTGGCCCTCCGCTGGGTCTTGCAATCTCCGGCGAGGGATCTTTGTCCCGGCGCTGATCAGGTGTGGGGCCCTGTCGAGATTTTTTTAAGTAATAAAACTCACAAGAGTGAGCATTTAGTGACCCCTCTGTAGGTCAGGTCTGAGGGTAAGAGCGTGAAAGGCAGCATGGGAGAGATAACATTCACTTAGTCTGTACAGTGAAGAAAACACACGTCTAAACAGAAGACAAACATACCACACTCCATAGCAGTCAGCTTATCTTCAGAACAGCACAAGGAAACTCATCGCAATACTGCAGAATGATGCTACATTTGTATCAGTTAACAATCAAACAAAATTACAGAAATAATAAAGTAAGATCAGCACTTCTCCCCTGAATGTTTAGAATTAAGCTCTAGGGAAAGGCTGAGTTTATACATGTGGTGGAAAGGCAAATTCCCACCTCACTATCTTACAGCTAGCCAACGGGAAGATGAGGAAAATGACCACACCCTCTTCCAGATTCGCAATCTACAAAGGTCAGACAGTATTAGGGGATACAAAAGGATCAGCATCTCATGCTTTTCATGTAATACCTTTTCTTCTTAATTAGAAAGATGAAAGACAAAAATATGAGAAGAGCCAGGACTGGAGGGATGCTGAGTGGATGAAGGGCACTTGCTTGCAAACGTGATGAATTCCGTTCAATCCCCAGGATCTACATGGTGGAAGGTAAGAACTAACTCCCATAAGTTGTCCTCTGACCTCAACACACAGTTCATGATACCTAAACACAGAGAGAGATACACACGAAAAAACAGATAAATGGATAATAGGTAGGTAAGTAGGTAGAAGGTAGGAAGATAGATACACAGATACATAGAGATACATAGATACAGATGAGAGAGATGGAAGATGGATGGATGGATGGATGGATGGATGGATGGATGGATGGATGGATAGATATAAATATATAAATGAGTATATTTTTAAAACCAATACAAGAATGCATTTTCCTCTCCCTATACTAGAATTAACTCTTGAGTATCTGAAGCTTAAAGCAAAGCTCACAAGCATACCCACGTGCGCTCTAGTAAGCACTGCAGGGGAATTCTAAGCCCAAAATCTGAGCACTGTAACAAAGCTGGATCAAAGTGATCTCGACTGTCAAATTGTTTCACACGTGCTTGAGAAGTTTCATTTAAAAAGAGAAACTATGCTAGAGTGATTTCACATAAAAACAGACAAATCATTCCTAATTTATCTTTCATGGGATTGCACGTATTATTTGCTTTTGAAGCAAAGCACAATAGAACACATAGTCAAACTTTAAAAATGTTTTGTACTTAAAATCATTGTAGAAACTGCCATCAGACTGACAGTAAGTTCGCTATTGTATTTTCCAATTTACCTGAAGATGGTTTCTTTTACAACTTATGTACTTTATCTTTATATAAAAAACAAATAATTTATATAGAATTCTCCCCAAGAAGCCAAACTAGAAATTCAACTTAGGCAGGAAAAATACACAAGCAATCACATTGGTTGAAGAATTGATTAAACACACACAAGACTGGGGGGATTCTATCACATTGCTATTTAGAGGTAGAGCACCACACTTAATTAACAAGGCTTTGCCTGTGTCTGGGGTATACTAAGTTTTATAAATTAATATCACTTATCTTCGGGGGAAGTTAAATGAGCACCCTACTGAGTATTATCTCATGCTGAGTAATCACACTGATAATCAGTAATGACAGCTTAAATAAATTAATTAAAACAAAAAGGTTTCTAAAACACTATCTGGATTTCAGTTATAACACTTTGATAGTAAAAACTCATTCTTTAAAAGTTTCTATTGTTACAGCATTGTAAATGTCAACAGCATTTTTTTTTTTTTCATTTAAAAGGGCAGTGTAATTTTCAGGTATTTTACAATTTTAGTAGTTTTACATATGGCTAGAAACACATTTTCCTAGAACCAAGATGAATGTTACGGTTTTCATGTAATCCAGGAGAAATAAGCAAATAGAAGCTCCTTCTAACTATAAAATCAATTTTACTCAAATACATACCTAAGATATAAAATGTATTATTCAAAACTTTGTCAATTTTCATGCAATTTTATATTAGATTTCAGGAACAAAAAAACCAACTAAAAAAGTGTGGGTAAATCAGCTTCATTACTAACTCAGCAATGATTAAAACCATGGTTGATTAAAACCATGACCCCCAGAATCTGACTACTGAATCCGACCAGCCACTGGCTTGTTGTGGTTTCATAATCCAGGCACTCAGAACAGTGTCACAGATTCTTGTTAACGAGAAATAAAACAGTGAACCCCTTTCAGCCATAAGTCAATACACTCTAATGAAAGATGTGGACACACACACACACACACACACACACACTGTAGTCATTCAAAGCGCACTATATTCTCATGGCCTTTCAAATCAGTTATAAAATTCTGTTCAAGTCATTAATTTGGTCATTACTGACACTCTCTTTCCTACTGCAATTTTAACAGAGCTACTGGATCAATCATCACCTAAGTCATTGTGCACCAATTCTCTGAAACTACATGTGATCCTCTGACTTGTGTGACCAGCAGGAAATTACCTATTCTGCCTTACAGAAACAGACCATAAATGGCACTGTCTTCTTTCCTGGATCACTCATCCTGCCACAGGCCATATGCAAAACACACAAAAGACAGGCCCACATGACAAAGACCTAAGACATTACTTGCTTTACCAACAGAAAAAGGCATCTGTTTACACTAGCCCATGAATGATCATCTTGAGAGTCCCTGCCAAGCTCACAGGTCATCACAGCTCTATATTACCAAGCCTCTACAGTACAGCTTCATGAGACCCTGAGCTAGAACCATTTACCTAAGCAATTACCAAAGTCATGGCCCACAGACAGTATTTGAAAACTACCGTATTTGAGAACAGTGTCTGTTGTGTGTCGCTAAGTTTGGAAACCCATACCAAAAGACAAATATTGCAGTCTCTGGTACATATTCAGTCTGCATAATAGTATCTGACAGACAGCAGTCTCCTAAAGTCAACAGATGGACTTGTTGAAGTTATAAATGAGGAATTCCTAAATTATAAAAATCATATGAAAAAATAATACCATCTCTGCAGTGTTTCAATTTGTGCACTGACCAAAAAAAAAAAAACTAGTTAGAATTTAAGATAACAAATATTTTAAGTGAAAAATAACCTAACAGATAGAAAGAAGTGATGGTTTCTGGAACAGAAAAAGTTGCCCATGCCCAAGAGAGGCAATACAAATGTGGTCTGTTAGAAAACTCCATGAGGCTGAAACAAGAATCCGAAAGACAATGTTAACAGCTAAGCCCAATAGCCCTTTGTTGTGGTTTGATTAAAAATGGTCCCCACAGGCTCAGGTCCGAATGCTTAGTCACCAGGGTGTGGCACTATTTGAAAGGATTAAGAGGATTAGGAGATGTGGTATTGGAGCAAGTGTGTCACTGGAGGTGAGCTTCAAGGTTTCAAAAGCCCATCCAGCCTCCCTCTCCCCCTCTCCCCCCCCCTTTTCATGTAGCTCTCAGCTACTTCTCCAATACCATATCTGCCTGCATACCACGCTTCCTGTCAAAATAATAATGGACTAAGCCTCTGAAACTGTAAACACACCCTGAATTAAATGCTTTCTTTTGTAAGAGTTGTTTTGGTCATGGTGTCTCTTCATAGTAACAGAATGGTGACTAAGACACCTTACGAAATGCTAGTAACATCCCCCACATGCAGAAATATATCCCATTGGGGCTGGTACAGAGGAGCAGTTAAGAGCATTGATGCTCTTCTAATGGACCCGGGTTCAACTCCCAGCACCCACAAGTATCTGTTCCAGTGCCTCTGACTCCCTCACATAGCTTACATGCAGGCCAAACACAATGTACATGAAATAAAAATTTATATATATATATATATATATATATATATATATATATATATATATATATATATATATATATATATACCATATTAAGATTGATCATTTCAGGTGGGATAAGCTAACCATCTCTATCGGAGGCACAATCTTAACAAGTACTATATTCTAACTTCAATCCTCAAAATCACAAAAGGGCTTTCCAGCTGTTAATCTGCATTTTATGAATTCTGTAAGTTAGTCACAGGCTCCTTTGAAAACTTACTGCCACTCCTCTAAGAAAGTTAATCAACTTAAATATTTTATTCATATTTAACTTTCACATTTTTTTAAACTTGCTAAATGAGGAACATCCTTAATTAATGCTCATAAAACTTCTGTAATGGCTTGGGAAAAGGCTCACATAAGCACACATTCTACAACCAGGAGCTCTGTCTGGGAACTGTGTGTGCAGACCCTACAGAGGGAAGAACTGAAGCCTGCAAACAAGTGACAAGTATTCCTGTCAAAGGGACATGATGAGGAAAGATATACACTGTAGGATTTCAGAGAACAATAGTCTAAACCAACATCTTAGCTTAAAAGACGGAAAAACCAGAAGCATTACGCTACACTGACTCCTATATCTGACCCAAGAACCTACTGATGACTTCATGCCATGACACTTGGAGGATATGTACTATATAGCAATAAATGTTTACTAGGAAGATCTTTTCAAAAATGAATGACATATATAAATATATAGTGACATATATGTGTATACACACACATATATATAATATACACATATATATATAGTAACTATACAAACACACACACAAGGAAAACTAAAGTAAAATCGACCCATGCAAATATTTAACAAGCCCTAACATATATGCCCTACTGAACTAAATGAGAGATGAAGGCAAGTCTAGTTTTAAAAAATATTGACTATAAGCCATATTTAGAGCAGTTTTAATAACTATAATATGGTTTGAAAACATCTGATTTTTGTTGGTCATGGGTAAAATACTCTGTGGTACTGGCCTTTGTGTTTTGGTTTGGTGCACCAATAGATGTTATTTTTCCCCATATTCACAATACGGAAAAATACCAAATTTGTCTTAAAGTTTAACAAAAAGAAAGCTTCAACCTTTCTAAATATATCACAAAATCTTCCTAAGGTACCTGGTGATGCCCAGGCTCGTGTTAGGACCCCTGCCTGGTAGGTGGATGCAGCATGCTAACAAAAACGATGGTCAAAGGGAAGAAGTCACTGGGTTCTGAGGCCATCAGTGAAACAGAGGGAGGGATGGAAGCCCTACGGGAGACCAACAAGGAGTACAACAGGCTGCCCGCTCTGATGGCTTGTACTCAAAAGGAACTGGGAGCTTTTGAAGGAAGAAGCCACCAGGAAAATAAAGCCATCAAAGACCTTCTAGGTTCCAATTAGAGAAAGAAGGAAAGAAAGCATTAGATGACTTTTGAGTCTCAGAGGGCAAAGTAGGCGGGTCTGGGAAGTCTGGAGGAGTTGAGAAGAATAAATAGACCTGTGGAGAGACAAAGGCAAAGGGGTTCTTACTGGGTAGGAACTGATTGCGACTTCTGACTGAGGCTGATCTGTGTAAGCTTAATGGTGACCTGTTATTTATCTTGACTAATGGTAGGTCCTGATTTGTGCCTGACTGCCATCACCCTAGCACAGGTCCTTTGTATCACTAATGCAGGCTCCCGAGCAATGTCCACGTGTTCCCTGCTTCTCTATGCTAATCCAACAGTTCTCACACTTAATTTTTATCTTACTAAACACAAAGCAAGTCACTACCCTCACACCTCCCTATGTCTCCCACAGACAAAAGATTACGTCCAAATGTCTTAGCATGATTCTTATATCAAGTTTGACCCAACTTTTCTTCCTTACCAAATAATCTCTTTACCATTCTCCACCTACAACATGAGATCTAGATGTAAGGACTAACCCAGGCTCCTGAACATGCATGCTCAATGTCATCTCTTCCTTGTATTTAGAATTTATCACATCTTCTTTGCCTAAGTGATATCAATCCAATCTTGAGCTCTCAGTTTGGGGGACAGTTCATACAGTGGTCTTTCCAAGAGATACCTCCAGATCTAGAGCTTGCAATTTCATGGCAACTATACTAATCTGAATCTGTATGTTAGCATATGCACTTACTGAAGAAGCCAATAAATCCTGAAGAAAAGGACTGGTATTCTATTCACAAAATGACCTGGAAACTTAACATGGTTTTAAGCACACAGGGAGTGTGCTGGATGATTATGAGTTTTACATTTTGGATAAGAAATCCATACTAATCCCAACACTGGTAATTCATAGCATAGCCCTCCTACACACACACACACACACACACACACACACACACACACACGAAGTCAAAAGAAAAAAAGTAGAAGGAAACATGACACGAGGCAATGTTGTCATTTGTATTCTGAATGTCTCCCAAGCCCACGTATTATTTTAAGGTTTGGTTTTGCTCATGGCAAAGGTGCAACCATAAGGAAACAGGACCCAAACAGAAGCTAGGTCACTGGAAGTATATTTGAACCCCTTCTTTTCTCTTTGCCTCTTGGCTACCATGGAGCAAAAAGGCCCCCTCTTACATACACCGCTGTCATAAGCATTGTGAAGTTACAAGCACAGAGCAATAGGCCAAGTCACCATGAAAATCTCTCAAAACTGTGAGACGAAAATGAACTCCCTCCTAGGTGCATAATCTCAAGTACCTTGGTATAGTAACACAAAAGTAACACCAGCAGGAAGGAAAATGTGCACAAAGAAAGACACTAGAGCACTAAAAATCAATTTAACAACCCAAAATTCTAACTCAAATATTAATACTTACACATAAAATGAAATGTAAATTAGCTCTGTAAATAAACATTGCACTTTGAGTGACATAGATCGGTGTTACTCACACACGAATATCATCTAAAGATATCAACAACTGCTTCTTAACTACCGAGTTTACATACTTCAACTAGCAATCCATTTCGTTCAAACCTAGGAAACAAAGTGATTACTGGGTAAAAGTTTACAAGTCCCAGCCTAAACTGCAGCCTAAATTCAAACAGTGGCTGAAAAGTCGTCTCTGCAGCCTTCCCTGCCACTTCCTCTCAACCTTCCCACAGTAGCACCCACTATCACGCCACACTGCAAATCCTGAGTGGCCACCTCATGCCCCAGCGCTCCCGGGCAGACATTCTTATCAACTTTTATACTCTATAAGAGTATTAGACACTCAATAAATGCTTAATGAAGAGGGAGACAAAAAAATGAATAAACAAGTATGCACACTCATCTATCTCATCTTTGTTACATCTGAAAGCTCTTGATCTTAGCCCCACATTTCTTCTGATTTGAGTAGATGCTCTCTAAATCATTCCATAAATATTTAAAATCCTAGGATAGCACTTAAGAACTACTGCTGAAAACCTAAGTACAGGAAGTCGTAATTAACTCCTATTAATGGCCTCTGAGTGGCCCACCTGACTAAGCAAACACTTGAAATCATATAGAACTTGTTTTAATATATTGTCCTACACATACAGAGTTGCCCTGACCCATACTGCTATCTCTACTTGACCTAGGAAAATATTCCACATACAGGTTGGCAGAATAACTATGAAAGTAAAATCAAACTTTTATCACTTGCTTTTAACTTACAATGGAAAACATAAAAATTTAGTAAAAATATAAAATGAAGTTTTAATAGAGAAAAGACTTCTACCCTACTAGGCCAGTAAAATAATTATTAAGGTTGAGATCTTATATATTAAAGTTACCAAAAGCTAGGCAAAAATTCAAATAAATTGAATTAAGTTTTCTTCCTTCATACAAATGATGTCTACCTCCACATATATCTCACTATACCTAGAATATCTTGTGGTAGACCGAGCCTACCCTACAAAGCTACAGTTTTCTAGGGATTTTTTTTTGGGGGGGGGGGGGGGAAATCACATGGAAACTACTCATGTCGGGAAAGGAAGACCACTCCAGGAACAGCGTAAGGCTCCTCATGAGCATGTTCTCTGGGACAGGCCTACCAGAATGTCCCTGGCTACCACTGTGATTGTGAACAGGTCCCTTAACTCCCCATCATTTAAAATGTTAATAATAGTACTAAGACACTTAAGTGAATAGCATTTACATAGTTAGTACATCCTAAGTGCAAGCTAACGGTTATACAGTACTAAATGTATATTTCATATAAGGGGAATAATCATAATTCCCTAGTTATGAATTTTCTTTAGTTTTTTAGAATTGTATCTTAAATGTATTTGGAGCACAAAAAAGCCAGAAGGCCATAACAGCAGGATGGGGACACGTATTCCACTGAAGAGCTCCGAGCTTCTAGCATAAGCTTACAGCCAGTTACTGTATTCCCAAAGTAACCATTCTATTACTTGAAGAGCCACATATTGTCTGAGGGGTTTAAATCAAGCTACAAAACAGGATCCGACTACAGCAGGCTTCTAAGTCATGTTACCAAGCTAAAGGAGGAGTCTCTTGTTCCCAGCCCTGTAGCAGACCTCATTCAGGGGCCTGCCCTCTCACTTTACCCCTGCTCCCTGGGGACTCTGCCAAATGCTTTTGTGGACTGAGCTTTCCTCCCTCCCCACTCCCACCCTCATCTCCTTGTGTCAGCCATCTGTACCTAGCTACACTCTGAGAACCAAGTGGACTGTCTGGGAGTCAGGTAGCGAATTTTCACTCTCTCTCCTGTCTACCATTACAATTGCCCCAGTCCCTAACAGACCACTTGCAGGGGCCTGTCCTCTCACCCTATCCCCATCCACTGTGGACTCCCCAGAACCCACAGCTTGACAAAGGGCAGAGAGTGACAGACTTTGGAACATTTAGTCCCAAATGGGAAGTTTTCAACAAAGCACCCAACCCCACCCCCAGGGCTCAGGAAACTCTGCAGAAGAGGAGACAGAGAGACTAAGAGCTAGTGAAAATGGAGACGCCAAGGAAACAGAACCTTCAAGACAAAACAGAACAGAAATGCAAACTCCCAGACTGCGGCAGCAGGCACAGGTCTAAGCCAGATTCAGTCCAAGTGCTGAGAGAAGAGGGCATAAGTCCCCATCACTAACTCAGAAGCCACCTCCAATAGCCAATTGCTAGAAAAGGGAAAATCAGTCTTCTCTAAAAGAATCTCACTGGGGCTATAAATCCCAGGTAAGGACAGGCCCATGCCAAGCAGTAGATGCCAACATCAAAGAACACAATGGTACTGATGGAGAGCCTTTGTTGCATAATGCTTTCTTTGGGCATTTTCCAAAAGACATTATTTGTCTTTTGCTTATTTTTAATGGTTTCTGATTTTGTGTTTTCATGAAGTAGGTGTGTGTGTGTGTGTGTATGTGTGTGTGTGTGTACATGTACATGTGTGTGTGTACATGTACGTGTGTGTGTGTGTGTGTGTATGTGTGTGTGTGTTTCTTGTGCTTTTTGATAGTTTTGTTTTATTCTGGTTTGTCTTCGTTTCCATCTGTTTGCTGAGAAGGTGGAATGGAGCTGGACGGATGGGAGCTGAGGAGGATCTAGGAGGGGTCAGGGAAGGGGAACAGTGATCACAATGTACTCTAGGAAAAAATATTTAATAGAAAAAGCTAAGGTACAATCTATAGACAATAGGCACAAATAAGAAATTTCAAATTTAGTATAATATGCACAATTCAATATAGATAGATAACTCTGATTGCCCTGCAAGTCATGGCTTCCTGGGGACAAAGAAGAAGTGGCTAAAGAGTCCAAACAAGTGAAAATGAGGACACTGGCAGAAAGAATGTAAAGAGTCAAAAAATAATCAAAAGGAAACTCTGGGAGGGTAATGCTCCCTCATAAGAGAATGTGAGAATAAAAACAAGTGTCACGGTAAGTGAGGGGTCTGCGGAAGGGCATTAGTCCCTAGAGTAACTGAGACAGCCATGTGAAGGTAGCCAGTAGGCCTGAGCATTAATCTGTCTCTACTGAAGGAAAGGTCAGAGGTACCAATGGCAGCTGCAGTCTTCAGAGATGATCATCCACGGGAGGCACCACAGAGAGGAGAGCAGGGGCTGCAGGAGAGAAACTGCAGAAGTGACAGCTGGAGACAGTTAGACAGCACACACACACACAATGGAAATGAAAAACAAAGGTCAGACGAGTATGAAACTGGGGAATCTGGTCTCCCCGAAGACAAGAAATTCTGTTCTTCAAAGAGAAAACCAAGAATTACATCAAGTAATGTAGATAAACTTAGTCAATTTGCAAGAAGTAAAATTTAATGACTACTACCATGAATTTGAAAAGTCATTTCATAATTCTTACCAAGTCACAACGACGCTGCATGGTCAGCCCTCCGTAGGCAAATAGCTGTAGAAGGAAACTTGGCTAAAACTACAAGGTGGTCTGGGGGGGTTTTTTTGGTTTTGTTTTTGTTTTTCTTTAAAAGTGTCTCAGGTCAGCAAGATGGCTCAGCAGGTAAAGGCATGTCCCACCAAAATGACAACCTGAGTTCAATGCCTAGAACCCACAGGGTAGAGAAGGGGATCAACTCCCACAGGTTATCCTATGAGCTCCGATCTCTGCTATGGCAAACATGCATGTGTGCTCACTCAAATGAAAAGACAATAAATAAAGGAAACAGCATATTGCCTTGGTGTGGGCCATGGACAGATGTGTTCTTGTCATTGTCCTCTAGGCAAGGCCACAGCCAGGAGGGAAGACCCAGAGCCCAGGCATCTTTCTCTCTGAGGTTGGCCTTTGAACTTTGGAATTCCAAAAGAAGGAAAATGATGCCCTTGTTACTACCTGAGTTGTGCTTGCAGAGATGTCTGTATTCTGTGGACATGAAGAAGCTACACATCTATCTGCGTCCTTAGTCCTATGGTTATGGTACCCCCACCACACTCTTCCCATCCTTCCTTCCCAGGTCCTCAGGCTCAGCTCTTGCCAGGAAAGGGGGGAGCCTATGAAGGAGGAAAACCATGGCTTTCATTTTCTCCTGAGGATATAAATAGAGTCTACACAAGTAACTGAGCAGCCATAGATTTGGTAATCTGCAGGGTGACTTGGAACCAATTCTAATAGATACGAAAGGACCACATGCTCTTACCTGCAAAGCTCAAACACAGAAAGTAAAAGTGACAGAAATGAAAGGAGAAAATAAAGCCCAAAGCTGTGGGGACAGCAGCCTTCTGGTCTCCTTCTGCAGCCTGGGAACCCAGTCTGTGCCACAGAGCTCCATAACCAAAGAACACAGGGAGAAGGCTAGCATCCAGGGAGTGTAGACAAGCCAGTGAGTGGAGGTAAGAGGGCGCCACTGCCCAGGGGGACCCACCCGGAATCTGCAGAACACTGGAACAGAGGAACAACCTGGGACAGGAGCCTTCCGGATTATGCCTGAGGTCTGTGCCACGCGGCTCCATACCCAAATAGACCAGGGAAAGAGCTACTCTCTCAGGAGTGTGGACAAGCCTGTGATCAGGGGTAAGGCCAGCACATCTGTTCAGAGAGATCCATCCAGAACCTTCAGGACACAGGGACTAAGGAGTAGTCTTCTGGTTTTCTTCTGAGGCAGGGGAGCTGATTCCATGACAAAGGGCTCCATACTCCAGGAGAGAGCTGGTCTCCCAGGAGTGCCAACACGCCTTTGAGCACAGGAAGACCACCATTTCTGTTCAAATTTCTCAATCAAGAGGGACCCTCGCAGAGCCATCAGGACACAGGAACCAAGGAACAGCTGGGGACAGGATCCTTCTGGTTTCTGTCTGCACCCCTGTACTACAGCTCTCCAAACCCAAATTCCTCTCAGAGAGAGCTGGTCTCCAAGGAGTATTGACAGAGGCTTGCAGGAGGGACAAGCCACAGTCAGAGAAAGCAACACCAGCTAACACCAGAGATAACCAGATGGCGAAAGGCAAGGGTAAGAACATAAGGAACAGAAACCAGGGCTACTTGGCATCATCAGAACCCAGCTCTCCCACCACAGCAAGCCCTGGATACCCCAACACACCAGAAAAGCAAGATTCAGATCTAAAAATCACTTCTCATGATGATGATAAAAGACTTTAAGAAGAAAATAAGGAAATACAAGAAAACACAGGTAAACAGCTAAAAGCCATTAAAGAGGAAATACAGGAAAACACAATCAAACAGACAAAGGAAATGAACAAAACCATCCAGGATCTAAAAATGGTAATAGAAACAATAAAGAAATCACAAAGGGAGACAACCCTGAAGATAGAAACCCTGGGAAAGAGATCAGGTGTCATAGATGTAAGCATCACCAACAGAATACAAGAGATAGAAGAGAGAATCTCAGGAGCAGAAGATACCATAGAAAACATTGACACAACAGTCAAAGAAAATGCAAAATGCAAAAAGCTCCTAACCCAAAACATCCAGGAAATCCAGGACACAATGAGAAGACTAAACCTAAGGATAATAGGTATAAAAGAGAGTGAAGATTCCCCAACTTAAAGGGCCAGTAAATATCTTCAACAAATCATAGAAGAAAACTTCCCTAACCTAAAGAAAGAGATGAACATAAACATTCAAGAAGCCGACAGAGCTCCAAATAGATTGGACCAGAAAAGGAATTCCTCCTGTCACATAACAGTCAAAACACCAAATGCACAAAACAAGGAAAGAATAGTAAAAGCAGTAAGGGAAAAAGGTCAAGCAAAATATAAAGGCAGACCTATCAGAAGTACACCAGACTTCTCACCAGAGACTATGAAAGCTAGAAGATCCTAAGCAGATCTCATACAGACCCTATGAGAACACAAGTGCCAGCCAAGGCTGCTATACCCAGCAAACTTCTCAATTACCATAGATGGTGAAACCAAGATATTCCATGACAAAACCAAATTTACACAATATCTTTCCACAAACCCAGCCTACAAAGGATAATAGATGGAAAACGCCAACACAAGGAGGGAAACCCCACCCTACAAAAAGCAAGAAAGCAATCTTTCAACAAACACAAAAGAAGATAGCCACATAAAAGTAAAAATAACATTAACAATAACAGGAACCAACAATCACTATTCCTTAATATCTCTTAACAGCAATAGACTCAATTCCCCAATAAAAAGACATAGACTGACAGACAGGATACATAAACAGGACCCAGCATTTTGCTGCATACAGGAAACAAACCTCAGGGTTAAAGACAAACACTACCTCAGAATAAAGGGCTTGAAAACAATTTTCCAGGCAAATGGTCCCAAGAAACAGACAGGAGTAGCCATTCTAATATCGGATAAAATCAACTTTCAACCAGAAGTCATCAAAAAAGATAAGGAAGGACACTTCATCCTCATCAAAGGAAAAATCTACCAAAGCTGTTAGAAAGGAGAGGCTGAAAAACCAAGGATGAAGAAAACATGAACATCAACTCTCAGGATGTATGTACTATCTAGACGCATTCAGAAGAAGCAAAATACACACAGTTTATTCACCAAGACACTTCACAATGTGAGGCATAAAGCAAAACAGACTGGGAAGGCTGGAAATCACACACAGTATAGCCTGTCGATTAGAAAATTACAAATTGGATGAAGATGTCAGGAAAATTCCAACCATTTAAGATTTAAACAATAAGTGACTAAAAAGACATCCAAAAGAAATGTTAACTAGGAATTACAAAATATTTCCAACTGCAGAGTAGTGGTGGCACATGTGCTTAATCCCAGCACTCAGGAGACAAAGTCTGGGAGTTCTCTGTGAGTTCAAGGCCAGCCTGATCTACAGAGCAAGTTCCAAGACAGCCAAGTCTACCCAGCGACATCCTGTCTCAAAAAAAAAAAAAAGAAAAGAAAACAAATTTCCAACTGAATGAAAATGAAGTATCTAGTTATCTTTTCTGTTACTGTGGTAAAACCAATGCAAAGAAACTTGGGGAAGGAAAGGGTTTATTTGACAAAACAATAGCAGTCTATCATAGAGGCAGGAACCAGGAGGCAAGGACCGAAACAGGAAACCCTCGGACTGCTGGTTCCCCATGGCCTGCTCAGCTTGCTTCCTTATACGGCCCAGGACCACCTACCCGGGAATGGCACCACTCACATGGGCTGGGCCCTTCACACATGAACCACCAATCAAGAAAAATGCCCCACAGACTTGCCCACAGGAAAGTCTGATGGAGGTGATTCCTCAAGTGAGGTTCCTTCTTCACACTCCAGTATGTATCACCCGACCAAAACCAACCAGCACATGAAGACATCAGTAAGCTCTAAGACACCATCACATTCCTCAAAGAGAGGCTTAAAGCATGATGTTTCTTTATTAGCGACCAGTATTTTAAGTTTCTTCCTTAAGAAACAAGAGAATAAATTTTAAAAGGCAGAAAATAATTCTTAAAAGCCTAATATATGTATAGAAGTGAATAATAAATATAGTCACTAGTAAAAATATTGGTTCTTTGAATAATCAGTAACATTGACATACTTCAACCAGACTAAACAAGAAAAAAATTACAGAGCAGAAACTATCATTATCATCCTTGAAAAAGAGAATACACCCTACATTAGAAAGATAAGAAAATACCAGACACAACATTGTCTTTAAATTCAAAAACAAAGTTTTAAAAAGAATTTTTTGAAAGATAAACTAGTAGGACTCGCTTAAATGAAAAGAAGTAGATTACTTGAACAGTTGTTTATTTAATAACAGATATTGCAAATGAGAATGAGAAATGAGCACACAGACTGTCACCATAATCAGGCACCAGGAGAAACTGTTGATTTCTTTTAAGGTTAAACATACACTTAGTACATGATCCCCTTCTAAGCAAATGTCTACAAAAAAGAACAATAAGCAAATGCTCACTGTGACTTTATTGGCAATATAACCACAAAGAAGGAAGAGCCAAGCCTTCTGTAGTATTGTTAAAATAATAAGGCAGGCACAGTCCAACGCACTGTGAGACTCTATAATGTGAACTCTCGACCTGAACTGTAGTATCTGATAAGTGTTTGTCAAGACCAATGATAGAGGAAGAACGGTAGCCACAAATGAGCACAGAGGGGTACAAAGGTGGTTCAAATTATGACTGTAGTATATTCATAACTATAAATACTTTCAAATATCAGACTTTAACCTTAAAACTTGAATATCATATTCTGTATATATCATGTATCCGGCCGAAACATTCAAGGTACTTATCATACCTACTTCTACATCTGCATGGTTTGCAAGCACTTTTACTTAATTGTCCTTTGAACAATACCTGAAAACAGATATCAAATCCTAAAGGCTAATTACTTACACAAACTGGCATTGCTAAGTGGTGATGGCTGTCATTCTAACCTCTCTCTCCACAGGAAAACCCCAGGCAACAAAGAGCAGCCACTAATGGAAAGGCCCTGTGGAAAGGCCCCATTCCATCCTCTGTCATCGCTGCAGGCCAGTGTTTGTTTTGTAGCTGAGCTGCTATTTGTGGGTCATCAAACCCACTTAGTGGATTAGATCACCATCAAGTATTGGAGAAGAGTGGAGAAAAGTAGAAAGAAATGGAGGGGAAAGATCAGAGTTCATTGTGCTGAGAAACATCACACACTGGTTATAAAAACTTGGGCTCCAATTGACAATCAGCCTGTAGGTTTATGTGGGCTGAAACACAAAAGCAAACGTTACCCCCTACCATGGGTCCTAGTCAAAAAGACGTTTGAATACCATTGAAACAACCAAAAATGGGTAACTGGGAAAAAATTGTTAAACATGTATCTTTATACAGCGGCAGAAAAGAAATAAGGAATCCAGTAGAAATACTGAAAACGGCTGTGAGAAACAACTGGAAACTTCCTAAATGCCAGAAGAACTCAGTGAAAGGCCATCGGTAATTCAGCATGAGGCCCATGTCCAGCTCTTCCTCCTCACTCTCCCATGCCATCGCCTGCTCCCCTCTCACCCTCCCACTCCCTAGCTCTTTACCTCTGAGGAAAACTTTACCAACCCCAGTCTTCAAAGGAAACAGTCCTGCATTGGTTCATTACTTTAGCCGTGACCTGCTCTCTTAAATGCAGGTGTTCACATCTGTTTTTAAAGGGCACTGCTTCAAGTTTAAGGAGAAACCAACATTGCAATAATCCTTTGTTCCTATAACAAGACTGCCGCCTGCCAAATTCAATTCTGATAACTCACAAAGTAGCCAAATAGCTGGGAAATGGGAAGTCCCCTTGCAGACCTTTAACAAAGCAACCTAGAGGGATGCGCTTATTTCCTTTGTGTGGTAGGAGAGGGGTGTGACATGCATGTATATAGGTTCCCTCACCCAGCAGAGGCATGTGGAGGCCAGCAGTTGAGTTGGGGGTTTTCCTCTATTTCTCCACCTTATTTTAAAAAAAAAAAAAAAGGTCCGAAGGATTTACCTGTCTCCGCCCATTTCCCCTGACTTTGCACCCCTGACACCAGGGTTACTGACTCCCTCACCCAGCTCTTAGGGTGCTGGTGATACAAACTCAGATCTTCACACTTGCATAGGAAGCACTTCATCCCCTGAACCATTTCCCCAGTCAAAGGGCAGGATGTCTAACATTGGTGCTGCTACAGTGTGGATGTTTCTAAGATATAAGATACTGTTGCTTTAATGTAGGACCACAGAAAATTGCTATTCTGACTTTTCTCCTGTTCTGCCCCAAAACAGCTATTCACATTAAGAAATTCTCCATTGAAGCACACATGGAGCATATATGCTTTGGAGAAGCCCAAAGTTAATTACAAGCAGCCTGCCAGTGTGGCATCAAAGCATCAGCAGCAAGGCTTCCCTAAACTCTAACATGCCAGGCACCCTTTAAAGGGCTCTCAAAGTCTCCCGGTACCATTGCTCTATCATAGTTCAACCATCACGTATGCATCTCCCTGTCCAGCCCCGCAGCAAATGTGACACACTGGGTTTCTGTCTGCACACCAGGAGGCAACTATAAAAAGAGACAAGAAGGACAGGAAAGCACAAAAGGGGGAACAGCGCTTCAGTATGCTTCCGACTATATGGAAGCCACCAGAACCCCACGAGAAAGAAGAAAAGACATAACAAGCTGCACTTTACAAATAAATCACCAAGCAAGTGCTTAGCTTATCAAGGCCACAGAGCCAGGCAGGAGGGAAGCTCTGACTGTCAGCAAGGCTCTCACGCCTCCAAGTGCACTGCTCTTTCCCTGTATCTGTCACCAACGCGGGAAAAGGGAATCTTTTCTTCTCCTGTTCAACACAGGCGTGCTCATTCTCCTCCTCAAAGACAATGAGTGGAGCTAGATGCCCAATTTACACTGCCAGTTCATCCTTCTCCAGCCCAATGGCCCAGCTTCACAGAGGACAAGACAAAGCCCAAGATCAGAGAAGTGCCAAGGAGAAGCTGCAGTCAGGTACCCAGGTGAGGAGAGATGAGCTAGCCATCCAGGAGACAGCCATGCGCACAGCCGAGATGAAAGTGGTCTCCAGGCAATGGGGACCAAGCAGGTAGATGGTCACAATAACTGGGCCAACATCAGAGAAAATTGTAAGGCTTACTACAGTGTAAGCCAGGACATGGAGCTTATGCCTGTAATATCATCAGCCCTCAGGAGGCTGAGGCAAGTAAACTGCTTTGAGTTTAGGATCAGTGAGAACCAGACTACCAAGTGAGACCCTATCCAAAAAAAAAAAACCCGTAAAACACATGTCAGGTGCTTTAGAAAAGTATGAAACATGTATTATCTCACTGTCTCTACCTTCCAAAAGTTTAAGCTGGTGAGAACAGAAAATAGTGCCACGTCAAAGATGCACTTAGTTACCAAATATTTTGATCTTGCCAAAGTCAAGTATAAGACGAGAAGTAGAAGCAAGGAACAGGAGCAGGAAGGAGAAAGAAGGAAAGTTTTCGCTGGGGAGGGTCCATCATTAACACAGCAGACACCAAGGATGTTTACTAGAGTGACCTGTTAATGCTACCCCATGACTGTTTCTAAACTGAAGTAAAGGCTGTGGCTTTGGAGTGTGCAAGGAAGGCCATGTACTGAAAGAACAGCATCTGAAAGAAAAGCCCACTGTGTCTAAAGTCTGAATAAACCTCAAAAATACATAGATCATGATCTAAAGGAAAGGAAGGATACACCGTGTCCAACCCACAGCCTGCAGCTGGCCACATCCAAGGACAGGATAGACTCAGCACAACACAGATCTCATGAACCCTCTTACAACATGTTACAACATGCATGTTCGTGTGTGTGAGTAAGTGTGAATGCGTGTGCCTGAAGGCCAGAGATCAACTTCAGCTGTGCTCCTCTACGTTCTCCATCTTAATTTTTGAGACAAAGTCTGTCACTGAACCTGGAGGTCACCAATTAGGCTTAATAGGTTTTAAAGGTATCTGCCTGTCTCTGCTGAGGGAACACACACACACCATCACTTGAAGCTTTTTATAGACGTGCTGGGATCCAACTCAGTCCTCATTCTTACATAGCAGGCAATTTACCAGCTGAGCCATCTCTTTATCTTTAATCCATGTCATAAGATTTTTGTTCTAATATGTTTTGCAACTTGAACATGTTTGATTCATAAAACATTATGAATGAAGCTTGAACACATTACCCTAAAAGAAGAAAGTCATTCTTTTTTAGTTACCACAGACTGTTCCAATTATTTGAAATATCAAAAACAGGCAGATCATAGAGTAGACTGGTGGTTACCCAGAGCTGGTGAGCTGAAGGGAAATAGGTAGTAAGTATTTACAGGTACAGAGCTTTCTTCTGAAGATTTTGGAGATGTTCTAAAATAGATTTTAGTGGTGGGCAATTTTTGTGAATATGCTAGAAACCACTTAATTATAAACCTTTACAGGGTGAAATGAATGCTATGTAAATTGTATCTCAATAAAGCTAGTACAACACAGTACATCCTCATAAAATCCAAATATAAGGCATAAAAATTACAGTTGGGTTTATTGCTGACTTTAAGAAGCCATTCATTTATCGAGGCTGAGTATGCATCTTAATGGTTAACATGATTATCCTGGGTTCAATTCTCACAGCCACAAAAAAACGGAGGTGAGGAGAGGAAGAAGATATTCATGAAAGTAAGAGCCAGAGCAGTAAGTATATGGGAATTGAAAGAAAGCAGAACAACATTCAAGCTACAGTGGATCAGACCCCCTTGGACAAGGTAACTAGACCCTCTCAGCTTCCATACCCTCAACTGTGAAATAAAAATAATATATACTTGACAGGGAGAGAAGCCACTGTATAACAACCTATGTCAGTGTTCCAGATTATTGTAGTTCTGTAAGCACTGGGCTGGTCACGCCCATATGACGTTACAGTCAATAATGGAATGCATATAGAATGGCATATACTGCACAGCCTACATTGTATGGCTACTGTAGCAGAGCATACCATCGCGGTTCATACCCAAGGAGGAAATAACCCAGTTCTGTGTATGCGCGTGTGCGTATGTGTGTAGACGCTCACTCCTGCGGAGGTCAGAGCTCAACCTCAGGTGTCTTCCTCTATTGTTCTCCATCGATGATAGAGTAGGCTCTGAGCCTGAATTCACGAGGAGAATAGATTAGGCTGGGTTCTATGGACCCCTGCTGGTGTTAGGTGTCATGACTATGCACAACACTGCTGAGAAAAATTCACAGAAATACTTTTCTTTTTTAGATACTTACACTAAAAAGTGTTTTTCTTAAGATACTTACTATTCAGGAAAATATACCAACACTATAGTTCAATTTTTAAATTGTTCATGTCAAGATCTATGTCTCTTTCATTTTCACATACCTACCTTATCTGGGTGCTAAAGCCAGCACTCTGGATACTTAAGGTGACAAGCACCCTGACTACACTCCACTTTGCACTTGCTGGCCGGCAAGGTACTGGGTTTTTCCTCTCCATTGTGCTCACAGATTCTTCATATTTTCATTATGTGTGGCTGATACTGTTATCACTCCTTTAGCATTAACTTGTGCGTTTGTGTATAAAAGTGTAATTCTCAAGAAGAATCATTTGACCTCATGGCTAAGGCATTAGTTACTTAGAAGAAGCCCTACTACAGACCTGGAAGTAAAGCAGGTGTGCCTGCTTCTCAGTTTTAAACAGAATTTCTCAAATCCACGCATTGCATTTCAACCTGGCTCACTTTAATTAGCAACTACATTTTTCTAGCAAGCCACCATGTCGTTAGCTGCTTTTCCTACCTCTTTTTGAAATATGCAACTCATCCTCAAAGAATGAGAGCTGATTTGAATGATTCAAAGTTGACTAACAATTTGTAATTAAACAAAATTTTTATATTAACATATTGACTATTCCTTTTCATAGCATACAAGCAACAATTTAATGTATTTTACCAGGTCTAGCTCTTATGTTAGCATTATAAACACATTCTTAGCACATGCTGGTTTTGGCATTTTCAATGCTGTTAGTACAGCCAAGAGCAGTACACAGTTAAAATACATGACAAAGGGAAAGTTGAAGATAGCCTTACCATATCATCTGTCAGTGTTCTAATATTTAAATGCTGCAAGTTAAAAAAAAAAAAAGTCAGTAATTTATAAGTTTTTTATTTTAGTTAATTAATACATTCTATAATGCTAACTTAAGGCAATTAAATTCCTGACAATGCAATAAAGGTATATTATGTATTGTTTTAATCTATTTGTCAAGAAGACAGACAAAAGTTACCCTGTATGCAATAGTTTTAAATATTTACTAAAATCTGTTGGTTTTATGAACCTCACAAACTAGAAACCTAATAGGGGTACAATAAATATATTCTCCCAATTAACAATTAGTGCTATTCAATATCCAGACTCACGCCATAATGATACAAAGATTTAAATATGACTTTCAGAAATTTTTTGTATTATACAACACTGTAACTTTAAGTTTACTAGTATGCAGCGTAATAGATAATGAAGTACTTTGCTGGCTTAAAGAACTTAAATAATTCTAGGAATGACGAAGAGTCTACTGGAATGATTATCTGCATCTTTAACAACACTTTGATTTATCACCAATGGTGACAGTAGACACTTTTCAATTTCATTGTAGCTTATTTGAGACCTCTTTAGCTGATTTTCTTTCTAGACAAACAAGGCCACTTTAGAAAATGAATAAATTAGTTTCACACAAAGCATAGTTCAAAAGTAAAAAGTATTTGGAAGAAAAATCTCTGTTTTAGTAATCAAGGGCAGGGCAGCAATTTGTATTCAGGAAGTTGTATTCAATTTCCACTTCTCCTTCCTTATTCATTGGAGCATTAGAGCTTTCAAAGACAGAAAGGGTCAAACATTTTTAAACAGGAAACTAGATCTATTCATTCACAGTTATAAAGGAAACCGTGCTAACAATTGTCATCTAACATGTGTTACAAAGTTAAATTTGACATTTATTGAACAGAATGAAATTTGCACTCATTTCAATCTACTGAAACAGCTTCATATTCATTACTTTACCGTAATGACGACCTCTACTGAAAATTTGTCTGTGTAAATAGTACTCCATATTATCTGCCTCTACCAACATGTCTCTTCCTAATGAAGGGGGGAAATGTACCTGAAAGAACCATAAATAAACTGTGTATACCAAGAGAAGGTGGTCACGTTAATGACCATGACTGGCCACTCCACTAAGTTTCAGACTCAACTACCTGCTGAATTAAAACAGCTTACTGTGACCTAAGAAAAAGCAGTAATAATACTGACCTATGTACTACTGTTGAAAATCTTGGTATATAAAATATGGTTTTTAATAATACTACTGTGTAATCATTAACAATCCTATAAAGTTTGCCACCAGTGTCATCCCAGAGACAGATACTACAATTAAATACCAAAACTATGCAGTTCTCAAAGAAGGCGCAAATCCTATCTGCATTACGTGTACCTCCAAAAGAACAAGTCTATGCACATTGACTTTGGTTAAGTAAATCTACTTGCTATTATTCTACAATGGGAGGTATCACCCCAATTACAACTGAGCTGGCTCCTAAAAGGGGTCATTTCAAGTACCTATGACAAGAGGATGCATCAGGTTCTGAGAGTAGCATCTCATATGGTCTAATTCTTAAAAAGCAAAGTCAAGGAAATCAAGTATACAGCTGAAATCCTATTTAAAACAGTACACAATCTACTAACCCAATAACCTACTAACCCAATGGAAATACTACCAACAGGAGCTGTTTCAGGAAAACACCACAAAAGTGACAGCTTTATTACATAATTTCTATGTACATTCGTATTTTGTCTACATGTGAGGGTATCAGATATTGGAGAAATGGAGTTACAGACAGTTGTGAGCTACCCTGTGGGTACTGGAACTTAAACTTGGGTCCTCACAAAGAGCAGCCAGTGCTCTTAACTGCTGCGTCATCTCTCTGGCCTCAAGTGAGACATTTTTAAGAGCAAACAATGAAAACAGACAATTTTAAGAGAAATAAAAAGTTATGACCTGACCAGGAGTCCATAGCCAACCAGCGCTGAAGAAAGCTACCCGCCCAGGAGCTTGGAAAAGCCGTGGGTGGGGTTAAAGGGAGCAACACCTCTCACCCAGACCCGCCCGGATCCACAAGGATCCGGGGCCTGAGAACCTGAGGCCAGGAAACCTCTTAACCTTCCAGTTTCATCTGTGGGTGGAGACCTCTGCCTGGGCCACCAGGGGACTGTGCCTGGGGACCTAAGCCTGGGCCACAAGGCTCCAGGAGAGAGCAGGTATCCCAGGAGTTCTGACACTCCTTGAGCACAGGCAAAACCACCACTTCTGTTCAAACTCACTGGATCAAGAGGGAACCTTGCAGAGCCATCAGGGCATAGGAACCAAGGGACAGCTGGGGACAAGATCCTTCTGATTTCTTTCTGCACCCCAGAGCAGACCCTGTGCCACAGCTCTCCAAACCCAAACACCTCTCAGAGAGAGCTGGTCTTCGAGGAGTACTGACACAGAGACCTGCAGGAGGGGCAAGCCACAACCAGACAGAGTAAGATCAGCTAACATCAGAGTTAACAAGATGGCAAAAGGCAAGGGTAAGAACATAAAGAACAGAAACCAAGAGTACTTGACACCATCAGAACCCAGCTCTCCCACCACAGCAAGCCCTGGATACCCAACACACCAGAAAAGCAAGACTCAGATTTAAAGTCATTTCTCATGATGATGATTGAAGACATGAAGAAATGAATAACACCCTTAAAGAAATACAAGAGAACAGAGATGAACAACTAGAAGCCTTTCAAGAGGAAATACAAAAATCCATTAAAGAATTACAGGAAAACACAATCAAACAGGGAGAATTTCAAGAAAATACAATCAAACAGACAAAGGAAATGCACAAAACTATCCAGGAGCTAAAAATAGATATAGAAACAATAAAGAAATCACAAAGGGAGACAATCCTGGACTCAGAAAACCTAGGAAAGATATCAGGAACCATTGATGTAGGCATCACTAACAGAATACAAGAAATAGAAGAGAGAATCTCAGGAGCAGAAGATACCATAGACAACATCGACACAACAGTAAAAGAAAATGCAAAATGCAAAAAGCTTCTAACCCAAAACATCCATGAAATCCAGGACACAATGAGAAGACAGAACCTATGGATAATAGGTATAGAAGAGAGTGAAGATTCCCAACTTAAAGGACCAGCAAATATCTTCAACAAAATTATAGAGGAAAACTTCCCTAACCTAAAGAAAGAGATGAACATAAATATACAAGAAGCTTACAGAACTCCAAATAGATTGGACCAGAAAAGAAATTCGTCCCGTCACATTATAGTGAAAACACCAAATACACAAAACAAAGAAAGAATATTAAAAGCAGTAAGGGAGAAAGGTCAAGTAACATATAAACGCATACATATCAGAATTACACCTGACTTCTCACCAGAGACTATGAAAGCTAGAAGATCCTGGGCAGAACTCATACAGACCCTAAGAGAACACAGCTGCCAAGCCAGGCTGCTATACCCAACAAAACTCTCAATTACCATAGATGGTGAAACCAAAATATTCCATGACAAAACCAAATTTACACAACATGTTTCCACAAACCCATCCCTACAAAGGATATTAAATGGTAAACGTCAACTCAACTAGGGAAACCACACTCTAGAAAACACAAGGAAGTAATCTTTCAACAAACTGAAAAGAAGATAGCCACACAAACCTAAAAGTAACATCGAAAATAACAGGAACCAACAGTCACTATTCCTTAATATCCCTT
>CM052708.1:33818529-33843098 GCA_028551405.1 Uromys caudimaculatus | reverse complement strand
CCCCCCCCCCCCCCCCCCGATCCTCCTGAAGTTTGGACCACCAACCAAAGAATACACATATATGGATCCATGGTTCGGACAACATATGTGGCAGAGGATGACCTCAATGGCCATCAGGGAGAGAGCAGAGGGCCTTGGGCCTGAGGGTGTTAGAGGCCCCAGTAAAGGGGAATGTCAAGGTGGGAATATGGGGATGGGTGGGAGGTGGAATTCCCTCATAGAGGCGGGGAGGGGGAGGGGATAGGGGGTTTCCAAAGAGGAGACCCAGAAAAGGGGAAACATTGGAAATGTAAATAAAGTATCAAAAAAAAATAAAAAAAAAAAGTTATGACCTAAAACCTATAGAGGAGATATAGAAGATCATTATGTTGGTGGTATCTATGATCCAAATACTTGCGAGGTAAAGGAGAAGGGATTAGGAGCTTAATGCCCAGCCTAGAATACATAACAACTCTGAGGCCATCCTGGGCTACAGACATGGTTTTTGGATGTTGTTTAAAAAACAAAATCAAAATAGAAGTCACATAAGAAATAAAAGTCACATGCTATAAAATCAAAAGATGCAAACACCCATGAAAAACACATGTATATGTCTTCAAAGGTCAAGAACTGGGTTGCCTTTTAAATTAGAATTATATGCTGACTGTGTTAGCACACAACTAGAAATCAGTACTTAGGAAACTCAGGCAAGAAGATCATAAGATCAAGGCCAGATTAGACTAATGCCAGGAGAAGCTTAAATAAATAAGTAAACTATACACACAACTTTTATCTAAGTGGGCAGTCACTCGTGTAAAAATCAGGTATCTTTTTCCATCTTCTTCCTAGTTCTGAGTTTGTTTTCTTAAGCTACTTCACTGCAGTGGTTTCCAATGTAATTTAAATACTTGTTCAAAGTTTGATCTTAGACTATGCAGATATGTATAAACCCAGAGACAGCATATTTTTAAATACACAATTTATACACCGAAAAATACGATGAATCAAAACAGAATCATAAAGCAGGATCAGGAAACAGAAAAAGAAACCTCAAGAGCTGTAGGTACAAGAAGCAAAACAGAGCCAGAGGAAAGAGAGCAAGCAGCTTAGGTCAGGTTCAGTATTCCTACTCTTCACCCCCCTGCGGACTCTCACCACCAGCAGACAGGCTACGAGCATGCAGAATGGCGGCAGAGGCATGGGCTGATGCCAAGCCTGGAGCTACTAACTGACAAGGGGACGGCTAGAAACCTGACCTTAGAAATCTGTTGCTGTATCAAAACAATAAAGTCAAAAAATTGCTTTATTTCAAAATGTGACTTTCTCAAACATAATTATTCCTCTCCACATGTAAGCATTGAAACTCTGAGAAGACCTTAGCATGGGCGATTTCCTCTAAAAATTGTTATGTCCAAAACCACGCCCTTCAAACCTAAAGGAAAAACACACAGGCGCTACTCAGCAAATACAAAACTTTCTGTGGGATACCTGACTGGTGTGTGTGTGTGTGTGTCTGTGTGTGTGTATGGTGTGTGTCTGTGTGATGTGTTTATGTGTAGGACATGTGTGCACACATACATGCCACAAAAGACATCTGGTGGTCACAGAACAGCTTCAGATGTGAGTCCTCACCTTCCACCTCATTGCTCATCACTGTGTTCACCCGGCTAGTCTGACCACAGCCTCAAGAGATTCTCCTGTATCTCTTGGCCCCTGACCTTTGTGCCACACATCAAGGTAAAAACAACAAGAATTACAGACTCACACTATCTCAGCTGGCTTCCATGTGTTCTCTGGGTCCAACGGCCTGCTCTCAACCTGCAGAAGCAGCATGTTACCCAATGAAACATCTCCCCAATCCTCGATGTTAATATTCAATTTTAGTTTTATCATTATTAAGTTCCCACTGACTGGAGGTCTGTGAGTCTGGCTTATACACTTAAAATGAAGACGATCTGCTGCCTTAAAATTGCAGAGAGCAAAGGAGTTATGACTACCTCAAAACCCTCAGAGAACTCTGTGGGGGTCTGACCTTACTTCAGTTAATGGGAAAAAACTGTATAACAAAGATGTATTATGCTGGTACTGGAGGGGCTGGCTAACCGAGACACATTAAATGAAGCACTTGTGCTTCCTAGCCAGCAACAACAACTTCCACCATCTTCCAAGGGAAAGTGAGGATTGCATGTGTCACTCAGTTCACGGGCAGCACTAGCTGCATGTACTTCAAGAAGGAAAAGCTAAGGCTTAAATGGAAGCAGCTAAGAACACCACGGGAAAAAACCTAACAACCCAATAATAACTATTAGAGTTGTATTTACCCACGAAACAAGTAAACAAAACTTAAAATCATACAGTTTTAGAAATTAATGTGACTTTTTTACATTGGATGTGTAGCCTGATGTGTGTTCTTGATGCTTTTTGACAGTGAACCAGAATAACATTGCTGATACTAAAATACACACAGCTCTGTACACAGGACCACTGGTAATTGTCTAAATGGTAGCTGAAGGCCATAAAGATTCTTTTCCTAAGCCAAAACCTCACCTTTCTGCTTGGTCCTATGTTCAACTTGCTAATTCTATTTTCTGCCTTAAAAGTAAGGGGCATGACTTACAGATGGGTAACAATGCTTTCTACTAATGACAGTTCCTAGGACAAATGGTCAAGAGGGTCACTGTGGAATTAAAAGAGAAAAAAGGGGCTTTTATCGGATTTTCTTCAAAAGAACATAGGATCCAAGAGAGAGGGAAAAAAGTAGAAACACAGAACATAGGTCTCTATACTCCCATTTAAGCAATGCATCAAAACTTTTATTGAAGATAGTGCATGCTGTCAAAAGATAGATTTAGAACTTTCAGAGCATACTGCTAAATGCTGTGACTATCAGGAGGGATGAAGACACAATTACAAGAAATATAACAAAGTCAGATAATATAGAGACAAAGACAGACAAACGTGGGATATACAAGGCACCACCATGCACACCCCAGAGGAACTTGCAAAGAAAACAATTCCAAGTTATAGTCCAAACCAAAGCAATCTTTACAGTTAGGACATGCAGCCACCAGACCTTGATGTCACTGAGAGCATGACAGTCATCAAGTACCAACCTATGAGGACTAGATCCATTTGTTGTTTTCATAAAGCCAAGTATGACACTATCTACATTTGGACAATACAACTTAATCCAGCAGCTTTCCATCATTAACTGGGCTGCTGCATGGCAGGCAGCAGGACAGAGCTGGAAGAACGCCTTCAAAGCAGCCTGACTCAGGTACACAGCCCGTAACCCAGGCCTTTCAGATCAGCGGGTTTTCAGCTTCTTGGTATGCCCAGGAATCACACCATGCTTGTGAGAAAATAGATTACAAAGCCCCAGGCTCCCAAGAGCCTTGTCAGTGAGTCTAAGGTGGGAATTAGGAATTCATATGCCTAGTGTGGACTCTGTAATGCTGGTGCTCACCCAGACCCAGACAAGATACTCTGCTCTAGCACTGACCATCCAACGTTGCCTCCGTCTGCCTCTCAATCTTTCATAAGATGTGTTTTAAAAGACTTGTAAACAAGTCACATGAAAAGTATAGAAAGAAAGAAAAGAATTTCAAAGACATGAGAAACAAGGAGCTCGAGTAGTTAGGGCAGACTCTGACATCACTAAGAAACAGGAACCTGTTAATCCCTGAGAGTACTCAACAACGTCTGCTGTGTAAGATGAATCCAACTCCCACTCTTTCAAATGCTTATCCAAGTGCTAAGGTACATTTCATCTACAAGCATACGTTTAATAAAAGTTGGAGAGATGGTCAGGCATAGTAGAGCAGCCTTTAGTCACAGCACTCAGGAGGCAGAAGCCAGCAGATCTTTGTGAGTTTGAGGCCAGTCTATTCTACAAAGTGAGTTCCAGGACAGCCAATGCTGTTAAACACAAAGAAACTCTGTCTCAGAAAATGGAAAGGAACAGAATGGAACACAATGCAACACAATGGAGGGAGGGAGGGAGGGAGGGAGGGAGGGAGGGAGGGAGGGAGGGAGGGAGGGAGGGAGCCAGAAAGATGGCGCAACAGTTAAGAAAGCATAGTGCCCTCTCATCATACAGCCAGGCTGCTTACAAGACCTATGAACTTCAGTTTCAAGGATTCTGTCCCCATTTTTGGACTCTGGGTGTCAGAATGCACTCACATGTTGCACAGATAAACACACACACACACACACACACACACACACACACACACTAAAAAGTAAAGTAAAAATCTTAGAAACGAATACATTTAATATGTAAATAATTGAGTATTACACCAAGTCATGACATGAGACAGCATGGTAACACATGCCAGTAGTCCTAGCATTCTGGAGACAGTTTGGGCTAAAGAGCAAAAATAAAAACAAACACAACGCTACTTGGTTCACAGAATATGAAATGGCGGCTTATTAACTGAGCAAAGTAATGCCTGGAGGGAAAACCCAAGGGTCAGTCTCCCCTAATCAAATCCGTGTTTGGAGAGGACACGTTACAGCGTTGTTCATATTTGTTTTGAAGTCTAGACTATTCCTTTACACAGGTAACAGGAATGTGGACTTTAACCTAATAACATTTCTAATCCACATGCCTGTGTTTATCTTAATGTCAACACCAATTATAAAGAGTAGGAAAATAAAATATTCCTTCTAACCCTGTCACTAAACACACCTACCAGGTCATCTCCTAGGCAATCACAGAACTACAAAACAAATGTGAAAACAGCACTCTGCAAGGTCTCTGGATTTAACATCTCAAAAAGTTACAAAAATAACAGTGGCTTTCCTACCCCTCAGGGCAAGAGTGAGGCTGATTCTCTGATAACACGAAGAAAACCTTTTAGGTTGACTGGCCCTTTGGGCGGCTGTGGAACATGGTTTTAGTCTGCACGGAGAAAAGTCAGAGCTGTTAGGGATTTCTCTACAGTTTCTTTTAATCATTCATTCACACTGTACTCCTGACTGGCTCGGAAAGACAACCACATCACCCCTTAAACAGGCTTTGCTTTTGTCACGGAGGACCATGCCTCCCTCGTCCATAAGCCCTATGCTGCTGGCAAGAGGAACGATCAGCGTTAGAAGAAGGCAGCATCCAAGAGACTCCAAAAGAGGCGAGGAAAAAATGCATTTTATGATGGTCCAGCAGGGCTTTCAATGTGATCAAGGCATCCCTGCTAAAAAGGCCCACATCTCCTGAAAAAACAGCCAAAAAGAACAACTTTTGTTTAGACCTCCTCCTGAAATTATACATCACTGTATCTGGGCACCTACCAAGTTATCTTTTAAAAATTCAAATGGAACAATGTAACCGTATTCTTCTTTCTCTCAATGAACTCATTCAAAAGCTAAATACAGAAGCTAATTCTAGTAATGCAGTTTTAAGTCCTATTTTCAGATTTTTCTCTTCAGCTGCGCCTGTTCTTTAAATCTATACTATCAGATCAAAAGCACTTCCTCGGTGCATCCAGGGAAACCGCTAGTCAGGCCTCTGAATCACTTTACAAATGGGTTCAGTTCTAGGTTAAGAGCAGAGTTCCGTGAGGGTTTCCATCTAGGGAAGGATGAAAGGCAAAGATCTGCTCTAAGGGAAACCGAGCTGGTTCCAGAGCAGCCAATACACCATGGAGCTGGCCCAGCCCAGCAGCCGGGCCCCAGGAGCGCTCCGCCTAGTAGGCTCTGGTCCACAGCGGGAATTTAGAGTGAATATTGCTGAGGCCAACACAGCAGCAGGTATTATTTCACATACACTTGAGGAGGAGTCTGCTTCTATCCTAGCATCACCTGAAGGAAATGAGATCAGACTGAGTGGGTGATGTGAGCGAGACAAGCCCAATGCACATTCTCTATAACCTGCAAATCCAACCAGCAGTCACTGAGAAACAGCATATACATGGAGAGGGTTACATACAAGTGTGCAACATCGCAATACTACTTTAAAGAGCTAAAACTGCCATCAACATAGTTTCCCAAAGCAGGCCAACGAATGAACCATAGTGTTAGAGCACAACAGCCCTGCTCTCCTGGACACACAGCAGAAGCCAACCCATCAGGAGCAAGGGCAGCAGCAGATGGCAAGACTCTCATCCCTGGCCATCGTTTTGTAGCGCAGCTGGTTCAGGGCCGTTTATAAAGAAAAGTGAGAGGTCAGTGGGTGGCTCCCTTCTCACTTGTGGTTAAATGAAATGCATCTTAATCACCTAGTTTCACCATGGTTTTCAGTTATGCAGATCTCAAGAACCAAAATTCTTTTCCTCAGTCTGCTCTTGTCACTGATTAGGTTATCTACACGCGGTTCTGAACACACTCCATGACAGACAGGCCGAGGTGGGTGCAGGGAGCTGTCCTAGTGTAATCGTGTTGGTCACTTAACTTAAAGTAACAAGCGTAGTTCACCTGATTAATGAGAAGACAGGGGCCAAATGACATTAGATAGGGAGTTGTGGGGCACAAGATATGATCTCAGTATTCTGACTGAATAGCCCTCCTGTGTGGTATACGCACAGCAAAATGCTTACAATATGGTGCATGGGGCAGGGTGCATTTAAAACTATGCAGTATAATTACAGTTTTATTGATGCACAATTTTTTTTGTTTTGTTTTCTTTTCTTTTTTTTATTTTTTTTATTTTTTATTTTTTGATACTTTATTTACATTTCCAATGTTTCCCCCTTTCTAGGTCTCCTCTTTGGAAACCACATATCCCCTCCCCCTCCCCCACCCCTATGAGGGAATTCCACCTCCCACCTCCCCACCCACTCCCATATTCCCACCTTGACATTCCCCTTTACTGGGGCCTCTCCTCCCCCTGATGGCCAACAAGGCCCTCCTCTGCCACATATGTGGTCTGAACCATGGGTCCCTCAATGTGTATTCTTTGGCTGGTGGTCCAGCCTCCAAGAGGACGGGGGGGGGGGGGGGGGTCAGGCCAGTTGACACTGTTGCTCCCTCCATGGGGCTACAGACTCCCTCAGTTCCTTCAGTCCATCTGGGACCTCACTCTCAGTCCAGAGGTTACTGTAAAGTGAAACTTGGGTATTCCGAACTTTTGATGCACAATTTTTCGAAAAGACAAGAACCACGGATGATTTTATATATATATATATATTTGGGATTTGAGGCAAGGTTTTCATAATCTTAGCCCAGCTGCATGCAATGCACATTTTTACAATAAAAAAGGCTCTATGGATTTTACTATAGATAATACTTTTCACACTGAATCAAAACTAGTGTATTTATTTTAGAAATAAAAATGTGTGCATTAGTAAAAAAATAAATGGAGATCTAAAGTATGTCTAATAACTAATGTAAGTAGATTTTTAATAGGCTGGGTTTAATGCATATTTTCCAGTGTGTCAGTATATATTAACCACATTATTCATTTGTTTTCTAATTCACATATAAATTAACCAATCTCAAAAAGCTCCTTGGTTCTGTGAATTATTGATGTTGTCACCTGCTAGAGACTTAATTCCAAGAAAAATATACGAATCACTACATCACAAGCACAAATCCTTTTGACACAAATTCAATTTCTGTGGCAACAATAATATATTGACTTAGCTTATTTTTCTATTTTATGACACTTATTAATGGGACATATAAAAGAAATCTATCATTTTTCCTTATTGTACATATAAACAGCATCACGCCATCTTGAGAATGTTAAGGTAACATCAACATGCTGACTCTCCCTGTTAATGCAGTAATGTAAATGAGAACATGACTCCAGATATAGAAAGTAGAAGGCAGGATTTCTGAAGACCCTGTCTCATAATATTGTTTCCATCATACAGTAGAACCAGGCTGTCAACATGTGCATGACATTATATTAAATACGAAGAGTACTTACTCCCTCTCCAGGACCTTATAGCCAAAGTGCTACAAATAAAAAATTAAAAATCAAAATAAAGAACTGGGGGAGGGGGTAAGTCCTCTAAACATCCAATGACAAAATAGGGTTCCTACCTGCTAGCTATATATTCTTAAACATGTGCTAATTAACATGCAAACCTCATAGCAATCATCTAAGACCAAAGGCAAGCTTATATCCATAGATAAGTTAAAGCTTACAATACAGATTCATTCTTCTAAAAGAAAGTCTTAGAATATCCACTTATATAAATGTTTATTAAACATGACTATATTCTGACAAGGTGTTCAGCAATAAATAAAGTTTTATGATTTTGTTGTTTAACCTAGGAGAACTTACTTTCTATTAGTGAAACGTCTTAAAAATACAAGTAACATTACAGAGAACATTGGAAGCTCATGAGTATTCTGTGAAATGACAAGTAATGTTGTGACCATAAGGGAAACCTAGAATTTAGGAAGGGTTGCACAGTTCAGTTTTACATATGAGGAACTAGGGCTAGAGAGAGGAGTCGATGGTTAAGAGCACAGGCTTGCTCTTCCAGAGGCAGGTTCAATTCCCAGCACCCACACGGGGCCTCACTTCCATTGTAACTCCAGTTCCAGGAGTTACACTTCTGACTCCTGAGAGCACCTGCACACCCCTGTACAGACCAATGCAGACACACACATAATTTAAAAAATAAATATGGGAACTGGGACTAAGTGTGGGTCTGATGAGGAAATGACACATAAACAACCTAAGGACAGGTGGGCTACAAAGTTAGCTATCTGTATATGGGAACAAGCTTTTCAGACACAAGAACAGCCAGAGCAGAGCCATTGAAAAGGACTAGGGCTGGAATCAGGTAGCAAGCAAGCCAGTGTATAGACTCCATCCAGCACACAGTGAATGCAGCCGCAGCTCAGTCCTAGACCAACTTAAGGACGAGAGCCTTTATTCCTCTAGCTAGTCACAAATACTGTGCATGTGCAAAAAACACTTTACACATAATCATCCTAAATAATACATAATTCTCAAATCAAATCACTGTATTATATAATTTTCATGGTGGGAGGTTGTTCCTATGCTTAAATAATCATTTACTTCAGGGTCTTTTATGCGGCTTGTTTGGCCAGAGACATTTACTGCTTGTTTGGTTACGCTTCCAGAGTCATTTACCAAAGACATTAGAAATACTCCCCAAACACTAAAAGCCAATAAAAGCAATTTTGGGACAAACTCAGCTAATTCTGTAAACAAAACTGGCTTTTTAATGTAGGATTAGTCCAAAGGGCATAAGGAACAGCCAAGCTTGGTTAAAGAAAAGAGGGTAAGGGGAAAATACTTACCAATAATTTAAACATCACTCCGAAGAGCCCTCAGAACTGTGCCCAATATCTCTAAGCGGTTCTCTAGTCTTCACATATAGCTCTGGCCATGAGGACTCTCAGCCAGCCCCAGACCAGCTGGTACTGCCCCTGCTCCAGCTCCAATACCTGCCTTCTGCAGTTACCAAGGCTAAATTACTGAAGCATGAACAGTTTATCCTCTGCTCAGTAATTCCATACAGAAGATACCCTAAGGAGAACTTATGCTCCCTCTGGCTATCAGAGTCTTGAAACGATGGATCTCAGACACCAAGAAGTTGAAATTCCCCAGGATTCTCATGCTGAGAGAAGGAAAGGGGGAGAGGCCTGAGACTTCACACAGTTCTGATAGTGTGAGATCACCTCGCTGGACAGACTGAAACTAAGACACTGATGGTGGGCAGGCCCACACTTTGCCAACAGCAGACATATGCACATGTTCTGCCTAACTCCCACCTAAGTCTCGTATGCAGAACACAAAGGTGGACTTGGAGAGGACCAGTCATCGAATCTCTGTTCTCCTCTTCTCAATGTGACCACATCAAATCAACTTTTTTCCTTTCACTATAAATTGCATCTTACATTGGCCTACTGAGGAGCCTACCTGATTAGGGCTGTCAGAACCCAGGTTCTAACCCCAACAGTATGGCAAGAACCCACATCGAATGGACCAACCCCGGCTATTCATTCTCTCTGAGCTCTGACTCAGACTACCAGGCCCTGTCCCTCTGCTCAGGCTGCTTCTAGCATTCTACTGGATTCCTACTCACCCTTCAAACACCCCTGCTTCAGAAGGGCTCCCTAACTTCCTCTTATCAAATGTACCCCTACACAATTAGCAATTTTCTATGAATTGTGACAAAGTACTCACCGCACAGAAGTCAAAGAAAGCCAAACACTCCTGCACTGGCATCCTATGCTGATACCCACCAGCTTTGTGACTGTGGGCACGTCGGAACTGCCTGGACCTCAATGCCTCACCCATACCTGGTGAGTCCCTGCCCACACAGCCTTTGCAGAAGACTTGAGAGAAGCAGCCATGCAGGGTGCACAGCACCTCAACCCATTTTCTCCTTCCCTTTCCCCTACGATCCTGGTGCAGATCACCTTACTTCATGAATGTTCTCAAAGCAAATTTTAACAGTGTCCGCAATTGAGGCCCTGGAATCACTCTCTAATCTGTTTTTATCCTGTCCTCATTATTAAATGTGTGTTAGCTTGTGACCCACTAAGGCAGCGATTCTCAACCTGTGGGTCCTAACCCCTTGGGGGGGAGGGGTCCTAATAACCCTTTCCTAGAGGTAACTTAAGACCATAAGAAACACAGATATTTATATTACAATTCATAACAGTAGGAAAATTACAGTTAAGAAGTACAACAAAAATAATGTTATAACTGGATGAGGAACTGAAGTGAGGAGTTGCAGCACTGGGAAGTCTGAGAGCCTAGAACTGCTCGAGGGCATGGTTTGTGCTATGGCCACTTTGTTTCCTAGCTGTCAGTTATGTTGTGTGTCCTATTCTCAGCTGCTGGGACCCCTCATGCTGTATTACTGTTCTCTGGAGCTCAGATCTCGAGGCTAGGAACCCTAAATGGTCTAAGTTTCCCAATGCCATCCCTTGAGCAAGGATGGTGCTGGACTTCAGGAAGCTAACAGAAGGATGGATGACTGAGATGTCAGAAAGATAAAATACTACACTTACATTCACTTAAGTATGGGCCAACTTTCATTATCACTAAAAGATAATGATCCCACTTCTCTCTTCCCGTAGCCCTTTTGTTTATAATTCCCTTCAGACCCTGATCACTATTTATTTTATAGCTTACTGTTTATAACTCATCTTTTACTCTTAATAGCCCCTAACCAACCACAACATAGGGAGCATTCCCCAGCTTTCTACCTGGCTTAAAATGAGAATCACCTGAAGATATTTCCTTCTTTCTCTGATATACAGACTCCTGAGTAATCCCGCAGACAAACCAAATCAAACTACTCAAAGGTGAGCCTTGCCCTAGGTTGTCAACTTGCCCAGCTGACTGTGATATAAAACCAGATTAGAGATCAGCAAATTAGGCAAGCTATTTGCACATGAGCGTTCTAATTCCCAGATGATCATGATGGAATCTAAAAATGCACACATCTGCATATGGTGATAACTGTCGGTTTATGTGCATTGTGCACACCATGCCTTCCCTACGATACCTGTCATGAAAGTGAGCCCAGCAGCCTTTACTGTGGCCACAGCTAACATAGGGCAGAACAGACACCCAAGCAATGTCAGTCATATTCCCCGATTCTCTGGAAACCTGTAAGTGTCACGGACATCAGAATCTCCTCTTTCACTGGCCATGGGCATGGACGCATACCTGAACTGAGAAGCCTCAGACCTGACTATGTCAACTAAGAGAGTGACTCAGAAGAACAAAGTTAGACTGCATGGTTGATGAGGGAGAGAAGTGAGAACGTGCTGACTTTCAGTTCTGGGCTATAATCCACCATGAGGACTGTCAAGCCTTTGTTTGATTCCCGGAGTATGCACTATGACCTTACAATTCCCTTTCCCTGAGCTTAAAAGAGATAACACAGTGACCTGTTCCTTTAAGCCAAATGGCATGAGACTAAGAATCCAAGGTTGCTAAATGGCCCTTAGGTTCCCATATGACACAGCCTACCTTTTCATCATTGTGGCCACTACTTTCTGTATACTTACTGCAATTACTAATATACCAAAACTGCCCCACAAGTCAATTATCCCCATCTCAGAGATCAGAAAATTGAGTAGCACAGAAGTGACTTGGCAGAGCTAGTAAGTGGCCAGCCTAAGAATGGAATCAAGGTCAACTTAAATCAGGCCTGGACTCACTCTCTTTCCCACTGTCCCTTGCAGCTATGACAGACCACAGCAGTCACACCTACAGAGACAGTAAAGATGAAGCAGTTTCTGAGTTAATGCCAAATGAATAGGAGAAGTGGAATTCCAAAAGGAGGGTTATTCGGTTGGAACAACACTGAGCACCAAGGAGAAGAACTTCAGAAAAAGGCATAATTCCTGTAAATTGACCAGCATTAATAAGAACACATATTTTTATGAGGGAGTTTCTCCCTTTGCTTGATGAAGTATATAACAAAATAACAAAAGGTATATAACAAAAATAAAATGAATTAGCAGAAGTGTCTTTACTTCTCATATATATGCACATGTTTTATGTGGCAATTTCTTCTGAGAGCGAAAGCTTCCATGTTGATGAGAGACTCATTAAGACACAGTATGTTAATTAAAAAGGAGCAACAAACGGGTGTTCTGAGGCGGCAGTTCTAACCTTCCTTATGCTGCAACCCTTTAATCCAGTTCATGTTTTGGTGACCAAGGCCAGAAAATTGTTTCTGTTGTTACTTCATAACTATAATTTTGCTACTGTTATGAATCCTAATGAAAATATCTGTATTTTCTGATGGTCTTAGAGGAGCCCTTTGAAAGGGTCATTCCACCAGGTTGAGAACCACTCTTCTAAATGGCAATGAAAACAGTCTATCTAGGGAAGCTGTTGGAATCAGGAAGTAAACAACTCAAAGACTTCAAGAAGTCACTATGGCTCTCCCTCCCAAAGCGCATGCAGCAGTAGACTGCCTGCAGACCAACCCAAGCACCACAGAGATCAGCAGGGCTTCCTAGAGGAGCCTCGGGCCAGCTAAGCTGCCTGAAAGGGAACTCTCCAACCCTGGCAATGGCCTGCAGGTTGTGCAAGGAGCCCCAAGGTTCCAGTTTTCATGAGCTGTGACCCACATGGGGTAGGCTTTGGTGATGTGGCTGTCTTTGAATCATATCTGCAACTGTAAGTAAGCGCTCACCTACATTCCTGTGAGTAGATCCCAATAAACTACCTGGTTGAGCACATGGGACTGGCTTTCTTTGGTATATCATTGGTTCCCTGTCTGGGGTGAGTAGATGTTTATTGATTCCTCCCAGGAATAGTGTCACAGGACACTATGTTACTTAAGCTCTCATGCAGAGTACAATCCTATAAACTATACCTTTCTGATTCAGGATAAAGCAGAAACCATAAAAATAGCCACATTCCAACATAACATTTAAAAAAAGACACCTCAATGGCTAATTAAAATTAATTTTTAAATTTTAATAGTTAGAAATTAAACTATAAGTGTCTTTGTCTAATTTGACTAGTACATTTTTATCCTCTAAATTGTTGAATCACTTAAGCCAAATTAAAAAGAGTGCACACTTGCAAAGTGAATACCTGCATACAGGGGAAAAGCGTAATGAAGCTCTTCCTCTTACCTCAATACGAATGAGCCTGGAGAATGTTTGCTGTGTCTTTAGATTTCCTAAGCAGGCAGGATACAGGTAGAAACCCTGAGGCTATCAAGCCACATGTCCGGCCTGGGATATAGAGAACTGTGAAGCACAGAAACTCCCTTGAAGGAGTTTAGAGTGCCCACAACACAGCTGCATACAAGTTTGAGGCCAGTGTGGGCTACATTAGCTCAAAATAAAAGATAAAAGGGCTGGAGAGATGGCTCAGCGGTTAAGAACACTGACTGCTCTTCCAGAGGTCCTCAGTTCAATTCCCAACAACCACATGGTGGTTCACAACCATCTGTAATGGGATCTGATGCCCTCTTCTGGTGTGTCTGAAGACAGCTACAGTGTACTCACATAAGATAAATAAATCTTTAAAAAAATAAAATAAAAATAAAAATTACAAAATAAGTTTATACACTTATACAAAAAGAAATCATATCTACTGAGAAAGTAAAAAAGAAATGATATTAATGTTTAACACCGTCACTAAAAACAAAATATACAAATGAGGTGTACAGAGAGCGACCTGTCAGGGCCCAGGCACACTGTTCATATCTATCAAGGCCTGATCCCTACTGGGACACCTCAGGAAGGTTCCCAAGTCTCTTCAGATCTATGCGAGAGTCCTGCTTTCAAAGTAGTGTGTGAGGAGTTAGTGATTAAGGCAGTGCCCAGCCCAGGGTCAGGATGACGATGGGCCTACCGTGTTGAAACCCACGTGATAGGAGCATGACGTCAAATAGCAGGGAAGGTTTCCGCCAGGACGCAGCAGCCAGGTTCAGCACGATGACTGCCAGGTTCCTCTACTACAGTGCAGTACAGTGGAGAGCTGAGGCAAGCAAGGGGGCCAAAGGTCACCTACCTATTTATGTTTCACCATCCACGAAGGGGCAGAAAGCAAGGAATGTGAGGGAATCCTGGATCAAAGAAACTCCAGGGTTACCTTTGTGGAGTACGGGTTTAGTAGGAAGCAAATGTTGACAGCAGAAGTGAGCAGGAAAGGAAAGAGAGGCAAGCTCAGGGGCTAAAGGCTGAGATGAAGAGAGGAAAAAAGTACACCCAGGGTCCAAACTTCAGGACGCATGTCCCTCTCCACGGAAGGGCGGAGTGCCTGGGCACAATCCGTGTCTCACAGGAACGAAGTAGTGAGGGGAGACAAAGACAGAAAAGAAAAAAGTCAAAATGTTCACTAGCAGAACTCCTGTCAGATCCCCTTCACGAAAAGCGGCCCTGCATGGCAGGCTGCGTGGCATAGTGAGGAGGTGGTCGCCGATACTTTGATGTGCCCCTGAAAAGTGCAGCACCAGTAAGCTACTAACAGGTGCCCCATCTGCACTGGTAAGCGCTATGCCTAACTTGTGATGATAATCCCCTCCAGTGCTCACAACAAGCCACATACAGTGATTACTTCCATCTTACCAACAGGAAACTAGAAGCTCACAAGCAGATTAAGATTCCCGCTTAAACCTAAACTGTCACAGTGGTTATGGCGGGGGCATAGAGAGGCTGATCCTGAAAACTTTTGGGACTTTTTACATGCCTTTGCCCAATACCCCTAGAACCTTTTATAAAAGAAAATGGATATTTAGGATATCTAAATTACATTTAATTTTGATTAATCATGAATGAATGAAGAAACCAAGTGGTATAAAGTTCATAGAGTAACTTGGCTTCTCAGTTAGGTAAGCATTCAGATTCTATAAGCCTACACCAGGCACCACAGTAAAGTGACACTCAGGCTTTCAAGCATCTGCAAAAAGGAACTGAAAGTTTGCTGAGGGTGACACTATCAATAAAAGCAAAACACCCTTTGACGGGAGGCTGAGTGACGTTACAACATGATTTTAATTGGAGACCTTCACCCTTTATAAAGAAATGAACCTGTCACATTAGATTTCTGGATGCAGAGTATATGTACTCCATTTTTTATATTCATTTCTCAGGCTGTCAAATTATTCATTAAAAATGAATTGTAATTGTCATTATGAATTGAATCCTAGCCAAGGTTTCAATAAACAAAAACAGTTTAATTCTAACGTCCATAATTAATGTCACCAATGTGAAAACCTTTTATTTAAAAATGGAACGTTACAAGGCTTTCCTTTATGGTACAAATAAACAGCCTACCTTGGGAAAATGCAGCAGTTAAAGTAAAAGAACCACATATCCTAGGGAAATAGTTCACAATAAAATCACCCAAATACCAAATAGAGCTCGGAATGTCTATAATGCCAACATTTGCAAGATGGAAGCAAAAGGATCAGGAATTCAAAGCCAATCTTTGCTATGTACTGACTTCAAAGCCAGATTAGACTACATTAGACACTGTCTCAAATAAAATTACTTTAATCAAATAAATACACAATTATGGATCTTACAATTAATCCAGGTAACATACACTAAGGGTTTCAAAACCTTCTACAGCATATCTCCTGGGAGGAAGCAGCGGCACTCTCAGCAGACGCATTAGCTGTTCTTTTTAACCTGTGAAGGCAAGACTGGAACCTCATCTACCTGAACACAGCTCAGATCCCTCGGCTCACAGAAGCCTCATCAGATACACTAACTCACAGTCTCCTGCCTCCCTCCTTCCCACTATGTAATATGGACCATGATGCTGAATGATTGGGAGCAAAGAAAATACTAACTCCATTCACAGAGCAACTTCTAATTTTAAGCCCTGTAAGACCTCAGGGAAATTACAAGGAGATAATATGAATGAAGGAGAGAAAAAGGACATTTCCATAGGATTTTTAAAGCTTCTTGGTGAACGTCTCTTTTATGATTAACTATATAAAAATATATTTAAGACTGCAAGGTTCTACTTTACCCAAGACACCTATTAGAACTAACCTTCTGACACTCGCTGTGTACATCCTTCGCTACTGAGGAAGTGCTGACACCATTTTTGTCTCATCATTAAACAAAAAGCTATGCTGGAAAACTTTTGTTTGATTCAAGAACTTTAAATCCAATAAGAGTGACTTAGTTTCAGCAACAAATCATCAATCACCTTAAACTAATGGTGTTGTTAATTTGCATCTTAATGGTTTTATGGTTTTGCTTTAGATTCATATGTAAATCTAGCTTAGTTTGATAGCTACAAAAGATCCATAAGGATACTTACAGTCCACTTTGTATTTACACATCTTAGTAACACTGTTTTTAGTATCATTCAAGCCAATTCCAGGATATCCCAGGAGGGTTTTGGTTGTTTTGTTTATTTGGAGGTTTCACAGTTCCATGAGTCCACATTTACAAATCAGTAGCACTGCTCAGAAGGCTTTAGAAACCTGTTCTAACCATTAGTCCTGGCCACAGCCCTGCCACCACTGTCACCTGGCACTGCCAAATAATGCTTCTGGCTGTTCACCAGGAAGAACTAACCTGGTTTGACAAAGAGTCTCCAGGATGAGGAAGTTAGTCAAATATACAATGCATGTGCTTAGTAACCTAAACTACACACAGAAATTGCACTGCTACTGTTACTATGCAGCAAAAGCAGCTGACTCTCTACATAGCACACACTCAGAGGGGACAACCAGGAAGCACTGCTCCTCTAGGTCTATACTAACTTTTAATCCGAAAACTTGCCCTGCTTTCCACAAAGTGAGGAAAGGAAGGCACCTAGAGAGGCAGCTACTGCCTGCGACTGCCCAGCTAACAACCGGGCACAGCTGGGATCCAAGCCCTGAGAATGGGAGATGTTACTGCTCATGTTATCCATGTCTCTCCAAACAAAAACAGTAACAAAGACTGGCAGGGAGCTGTGTGAAGAATAAAGTTCATAGCAAGCCCTTCCAGACAGCTTGCAGCAAGGTAACTGGAAACTCGATCATTTCAGGTACAAAGCCGAACGTTTTTAAACTCTCACATTGTCTCCTAAGTTAATAATGACCACTTGCCTTGCAAGTTGAGAAAAATTGCTCCCAATGGTAAGGTGTTTCAATGCTATCCTGCTGCTACGGAGAAGACATTACCTTTGTAGATGCTGCTCAAAAAGGGCTCGTGCTTTTATCATTAATATCCCATAAAGTAAAAAAATCTATGCGGAATCTATATTTTATACATCTAAAGTCAAATGAGGCTTTGGCATAAACAAGCACAAGTGTGAAGCAAGCATATTCCTCAGCATTCACTCGACTCCTGGTTTAGATGACGCTATGTGCTTAGTTAAAGACAACTCCATTAGTGTAATATCTTGTGGGGTTTTTTTTCTTGTATTATTCTGCAAACATAAACAAGTTATATACATGTTAATTTACATTCTATATAAAAAGCCAATTTTAAATCCAATTTATAAGGCAATAAATATATAAAGATCCTAGGACACAGCAATAAAGTTATGCCATAAAGCAGAGTTAATTCAAGGCAACAATAATAAAAGCATGACAAATTTTAGCATTCCACCAACTGCACAAAGGTGTTTCAGGTAACATCTGTTCAGAAGCAATTGCTACAAGACAGACTAGATGTGATGCAAGGTTTCACAGTATAATAAATGTATGTCAGTTTGTTTGCTTCATAATTAAAGACGTGAGCCTTTGAAAAAAGCAATTAAGCCTTGCTCTAAATCTGAGACAATCATCCCGATGCCCACCCATCCTTTCCCTCAAAGAAAAAGATCCAGCCCAGTCTACAAATACCAAACACTGCATATCTCTGTTCTCAGCAGCTAACTGTACTCACAAAAGAGCCACTTGATACATTTTTCATAACTCATACATTTAAAAAAAAAACAGGAGAGGGGTGGTGATTTAAGGAGCAAGCCTGGATTTCTTACAGCTATATAACATCTACCAAAATATTAACCTCTGAACCTCAATATTCCTATGTCTAAGGTTACAGAAAAAAGGAACTTCTGTTTTCCTTGGGAGGGCATCTCTTTGGAAGACTGGGTTCTATTCATAAGGAAGACTAGAAAGGGAAATCTGAGAAAGGTTAGGGCTTAGACAGACACCCTAAATAAAATGATTGTCCTTGCAAATGAAGGTTACTATGGTTGATACATTACACACAGACTGTTGATACGCAGGAAAAAGCCCAAGGCCTTTGGCTGACCAAATATCTATGTGTTCTAGGCCAGCCTGGTCTACATAGTTAGGCCAGCCTGATCTACATAGTTAGGCCAGCCAGAGTTGCATATAGTGAGACTCTGTCTCAAAAAGATGAAGATGATGAAGACAAAGACAAAAGAGGTAGGGAGGATGAGGAAAGAAGGGGGAGGAAGAAGACGAGGAGGAAGAGGAGAAGAAAAAGAAATTTAGACAGATTAGATCATTCTGAGACTTTTCATGATCATCCTTGTAACTAATACCTGTTTGACTTCCTATTACAGTTGGGAAAAAAAAAAAAAAATTCCACAAAGTAGATGGCTAAAACCACAAATTCATCCGGCAGCCCTAGAGGGCAGAAGTTCCACACAGGCTTCACTGCACTAAAGTCAGTATGCTGGTGGGGCCTCCCTGCTGGACACTACAGCAGCCTGTGTTGGGCCATAGGCTGGACACAGTGCTTGGGAGAGCACTGACACCCAGTTTCTGATGGCTGTATCATCACTAATCTGTCACCAGAGTCATATCACCTTCCCCTCCTCTCAGCAAAACTTCACCTCTCACTATAATAACCCAAAATAACCTGCCATTTTTAGCCTGCAAACATTGCAGTAAAGTTCATTTTTGCCATATAAGGTAAGAGCCAACGGCTCCACAGATTGAGTAGAATATCTCCCCACACCTGCTTCCAAGCATACCCAGACAATAAAGCAAGCCTGTCACTACGCCTGTTCTGATCTCACTTCTTCCTAAATTCTAAAACACAAGTCGTCCTACTTTCTGCCTCTTCCCACCTCAAAATCTACCTATGGCCAGGACATCATTACCTACATATTTATTAAAGACATTATTTTATTGCTACTGCTAGTAGTTTTAAGACGAGAAAAAAAAGGAAAGACTCAAACTCCTAAAATCCATAATGGAATGCTGATTGAGGATCAGGACCTTGTGACTGTGACTTTAGATAACTCATTCCTCAAATGACAAACAAGTCTACTAGTCAAAATTTGTAGGAAACCATGGTCTTGGTCTGAGCATCTGCTCTCAACCCAACCGACCAAACCAAAGACGTTTAATCACTAACTGAGTTCGGCTGCTTACAGAACATCCAACACCAGTTAATTGATTAGGCTCAGCAAGGTACTAGTTCAGCTATAACCAAAAGACTAACTGCCCAGACTTTCCTATACCTTGATGTCCTGGTTCGTGAATGCTGACAACAATCTGCTTGGAGCTCCTCTAGTTCTGGGAGTTGTCTCATCATTTTCCTTTTGTTTTACTCAAATAAACTTTATTAAATCAACCGGTCTAAGGACCGTTCCTTTTAACACTACCTACCAAAATACTCCAATTAAATATATTGGTATTTATAAAGCTTACTCATTCATAACAATCCCCCCAAATGGCAAATATATCCCAGTCTTAATTGACAGACTTAAGGCTCAGGGGTCGTTGCAGAAGAGGCAGGGCAGAAACATTGTAAGAGCCACAGTAACAGGATCAAAACAAAAGAAAAAAAAAATCTTACAACCAAAACTGAAGGAATTATAAAGATAAAATCAAGCAAGAGCAATCTACTAAACAGAAACCATTAAAGACAAGATTTACCCTAAAGGGTGTTGGAACTTTGAAAGAATACCTCTAAAGAACTCCTCTACTTGAATTAACGATTTACAGATCCTGTACTAGATACTGGCACCCACAATACAAATGGAGTCTTCTCCCAAAAGCCATGTCTTGGTCAGTCTGGACCTAGTGACAGTTGGTGAGTAGCTATGTGTGGCTAACAGCAATTAGAAGAAGAAGCCACTGCAAGGCTTTTCACAGCAGTAGGAAAACCTTTTTACTTAGTTCTGTTCTAGACGGGAAAGAGATCTCAGGCCCAGGTGCTGCCTACAAGACCTAGAGCAGGTTCCAGGTACAATTATTTTACTAATTCTATCTCCCTCTTAAAGTCTCTACAGAGACCACCCTTCACCTTCCAACTGCGCTGCCCCCTCCAACCCCCCAGGGCTATCTCAGCACCTAAGTACACAGTGCTTCCTATATCAGCCAAAGTGGTTGGTTTGGAAGCAGCACACAGCAGTTGATTAAGCCCAACATCAGACAGTTACAGACCAGCTTCTACTGTTTACACGTACCTAGGAAGACAGGAAGTAAGCTACAAATATTTTTACCCAATTCAAAAATGACTCAAAGCCCACAGTTTTACATTCAGTAGAAAACAAGGATTCATTTGTCTGTCTCACCAACACAGGATCCAGTACACACCAGAGATGGGGCTTAACTAAGACACAAACCATGTAACCAGCTTACAATCAGTGCTAGCTACTACTGGCCTGCCACTTTATAGAAGTGAACAAAATAAAAAAAATAAAAAAAATAAAGCAAACTACTAAATCATCCCTACCCTTGCCACATGACAACGTTACATTACTTGTTCTAAAAGCTCAGAAAATGACAGTGACCCAATGAAATCAGGCTAACATCACTTCATGTCAATCAAGAAAAAGCCAAGAACTGAGTTGACATCCAGCAATAAAGCTGACTAAACTACAGACCAATCATGCCATCCTGAAACAAGAGTGCCATTATGTGGTTCCCAGGCAGTGATGAGAGGGTGAAAGGGCTGTTCAGAAGGCAAATGAGACTAAGCAATGGGCCCCTGGCAAAAACACAGCTGATGTGGATGCGTACAATAGGAAAAAGTAGTCCAAAATCAGCTGCATCCTCAAGCTTCTGGTAGAAGCAGAATAGCACCACAGAGAAGCACCCCAGATGAGGCCTCCTGGAATCCCACTGGCTTAAAATGATGCAATTCCTTAAGCCAACAAGGAGGAAAAAGCAAGCAGCCATGAAGTCAAGCCACTGTAGAAGGTCCAAAGACTGCACACACCACGACTATTGAGGAATAAACAGCCAAAACAAAAAGGACTCTCAAGAATGATGCCAGACAGGTATGAAAAAGAAGCAAGTGGAACTTATCAAGATAAAGAGCAACTGCTACAGTCAAATGTTAAGAACAGTAAGATAGAGTAGACACAGCTGATGCCAAGCTGATGGAACAGAAGACACGTGTAAAGAACTTACTACGGACACATCCTTCTCCACAGTCTAGCTGGTAAGGGCAGCTCTCCTCAGCAAGGAAACTGCTCTTTGCAACAGATGAAGACCATTATGGAAAACCACAACTGATCAAAATACAGAGTTGTTAGAGCCCAGTCCAGTTTATTCATCTACAAAACAACCCCTGAACCTAAGGCTCAGGGGTCACTGCAGAAGAGGAGACAGAAAGACTGTAAAGGCAGGAGGAACAGGAAAGGTGCTGTGATATTCTGCCTCCAAGATATGTCAGAGAAGCTATACCCATGAAGTCTCATCAACATGGCGGCCTGAACAAGACCTGAACAATAAGAGCACCAGTAAGACATGCTAATATGAAAGGGGAAAGCTCAGGAGGACTCAATCCTGGACAAAGAACTTAAGAATGTAATAAGGAATAGTCTTCCCCAGAAAAGAGGACACCAACCTGTCATCCAATAACAAATGATCAAGCCTGAAAACAGGCATAATGGTCTTCATCTGCTGCAGAGTTTCCTTGGTAAGGAGAACTCCACTTATCAGCAAGACTCTGGAGAAGGATGTGTCCACACAGTCCATTACAGAGACCGAGCAGGTTGTATTACTATATTTAAGATTATATATTTATAGTTTAAAAACACACATATGTAAGTAACAACAACTAAAGAAAGAGAGGCCATAAACTGTAAGAAAGGGAGGAGCTGAAGGGAGGAATGGGAATAGGAAAAAATTATGTAACTATACTATAATCTCAAAACATTAAAATAATAAAATTAATATACTGCAGAAATCGTCAAGAATCCAAATTACTTCTAAATGAATTATGTCATGATTCAAATCAAGCCCCACCCATGACCTCAACATTGTAGAGTTCAACATCTTAGAACTTCAAGGTGTTGTCTTTTAGACTTCATTTCACCTTTGCATGACGTTTAACAAATGGTATGGTCATTATGGCATACCTGAGAAATAAACACAATCGCCAGCCTTCAGGAAAATCAAATATTTATTCAAGAATGCTATGTTGTTGTAAGCTACAGAAAAACCACACTTCCATGGCAGTCCAGACAAAATACACTGAGTACTAACCCAGGGAGTAAATTATAACAGGAAGAGATGGCATCATCCTGTAGATTCCTCTCAGAGTGGACAGAATCTATCATGACAAAGTTAACTCTCTCCTATTCAGTCTCGAACCTGCGCAGATAGGAGTAATGAAGCATGCCCTTTCCACAAAGTGTTGCTATTCCTCTTGTTATTTTGATGCTTACTTCTGTATAATTCCCACTTGTGCTAAGTCAGCATTTCAACATCCCATATCTCTGCTCTCAGTTGTATTCAATTACAAGTAAATATATACTTAGCGATTGATTCACAATCTATTATAACCATAATTTGGATATAATCATGGCTTAAATTCCTGACATTGTTTTTGTCCAGAAAGGGCAAATGTCATTACTATCAACAAAAAATTAATTTTCCCATACTTCTAAGGAAAATTAACAGTCAGTATTAAGTCTCCAATTCTCTTGGACTAATACCAAAATCCATCAACCCACACAATCAGACAAACCTAATGAAATCATCCTCATTACCTATTTTTCTTCCAGCTGACATTAACAAAAAGCTTACCAGGTGCTAATCATAGCTCTTCTTTACACGTTAAGAACGCAAAGCCAACCCGATTAACGAGTTTCAGATACTTGAAGACTCCTTCCAAGCCAAACATGACATTCTTTAGCAGTGACTACACAACCCGCCAAGTTTGAAAATGAGTTGCCTCAACTTGTAAAACTATGTCCACCTTAAAAGGTTCTTGTTGAATTAAAATATTAGAATAAATAAATATTAGAATAAAATATTAAAATATTGGGGGAGGGGGACTATCAGCCAGAAGTTCACTTTCTGTTTACAGTCTGTTATTCTAAAGGGGTGGGGTAAAATTTAACTTTAGGAATGCAGAATCCGCCTTGATGACGTCAGTACAGTACATAGCCATTTGAACAGTTTTTCTGATCTGCCCTAAGAATCGCGGGGCTTCACAGACATCAGAGCATTCCCCAGAAGGGAATCGAATCCCTCCCTGTCACTGTGGATCTAAGCCGTTTACCAAACAACTCTACACTTTCTAAACAAACCTAGCTCCCTCCTCCCAGGGATGTCAGCCTGGGACGCAGGGAGCTGAAGGCCCCGGGAATCGCCACACCCCGTGGCTCTGGCCCACACTTACCAACTTGGGACGCTTCTCCCCGGGCTCGTAGGGGCCAGCGGGCGGCGCGGACGGCAGACCCTTCCTCCGAGGCGCCTTGCTGTCCCGGCCGAGAGCGCGCGCCCGGTGTCTCTCCATCTTCCCGGGTCTTGGTGGCGACCTGATCTGGGGCTATGCTCCGCAGGCTCGCCTTCCGGGTCCCACGCCCGCTGCGCATTAACCGCTGCACAGGACTGGGCCAATACATCCGAAATCTCCCGCCACCACAAGCAGCCCAGTCAGCCAATCCCGCGCCGCGGAACCAGTGACTAAAGCGCCCCGCCTTTTCCGGGGATGCCAAAGCCTGGGCCTGATTGGCCCTTCGGCCTGTCCATCGCGCTTCTCGCCCTCGGGCTATGCAGGCAGCTCACCAGAAGCTACTTAGTAAGTAAGGTACAGGTTTGGAAGGAAGGTTGGGCTAATGAGAGTCTCTAACCGGGCTTTCTTTAGACTTTGAGAGGAAGCTCTTGAAAAATCTGAACCGTTGGGAGCCTCTCCCGGTACTGTTTGAGCAGCGTTGAATATGAAAGCAACTGGTAAGCCCTCTGGTCACTGGAGATCTCAGGATCTAGGAGAAGTACTTCTAGGCTCTACACATCAGCTCCCATGCCTCTTAGAAGGAATGTTTACCATATTTGGTTACCGTT